>JANJGN010000044.1:4770000-5132500 GCA_026770705.1 Isurus oxyrinchus
TCTGTGTATATGTGCGTGTACGCAATGTGTTTCTGTGCCATGTGTACATGACAGCATCCTACAGTGGGACAGTGCTGAAGGTGAGCCTGTTTTGTGTAGGTGCTTGTGTCTGTCAGCCTGTTCGTCTTCCTGTGTGTGTGTGGGAGAGAGAGAGAGAGAGAGATAAATTGTTGTACCAGTACACACTATATTTTTTATTTAGGATAAACCTTGTTAATGTTTTGCTTTCGATCTGATCTCTGTGTAAAAAAAGTACAAGGCAGTGCTTGTTATGAAATGAGAATTATAAGCCTGACCCGTTTGTAAGTGTGTTTAAAATTATCAGAGTAACGCATGCTGCATCAAAAGAGATTGAACACTAATACACTATTAGTCAAAGTGGAACAGTCATGTACAGAAAACAAAAACATGCTGGAAAATCTCAACAGGTCTGGCAGAATGTGTGGAGAGGAAGACTGAGTTAAAGTTTCGAGTCCGTATGACTCTTCTTCAGAGGTCCCAAGAGGAGTCATGTGGAGTCGATACACTAATATTGTCTTTCTCTCCACAGATGTTGTCAGAAATGCTGAGTTCCCAAGCATTTTTTTTTGCTTCAGATTTCCAGCATCCGCATTATTTTGCCATTATGGAACAGTCATGTACTGCACCTTAACATGTTTGATGAATAAAGTATATCATTTTTTGGAAAACTAAAGTTTTACACAGTTTCCATTCTCATTTCTCCAATTTGTCACAGACATTAACTGTGTCCATTTAATCCCGTCTTCGCCCTGTCTTAAACCTCTTAATTGCCTAACATTTTCCAGCTCTGAAATAAGCTCAAAGTCAGTAAGTTTTGAATAGAAACACAAGGAAATAGCCAGGTCTTCAGTAGTCAAAGACGTGTCTTATGAATGTCAGTTACAGACTGGATTAAGACATTCTGAGACGCTGAGGTATGTCAAGATTAAAACGGCCCATTCCGTGAAAGGTTTCCGTTCTAATGCTCACAGAAAGTGGACTGCAAATGTTATCTTTGCAAATTTGCAACAGTAAAGGCACAAATAACACATTAATTTGGAACTAAAATACGTCTTACAAAATAACCGTTTGCATTAGATAATAATTTCAAATTAAAATACGTTCACAACTTGTTAATTTGTAAAAATGAAAATTTTTGATGACAGAAACAGAAAAGCTGTTAGACCAATCAGCAGCTTATTAAGAGGAAGCAGTAATACAAACTGCAGCAAATCTGTTTGCACATCATATGATTCAAAAACATTGAAATGTTTTCTTTTGTGATGTTTGGAAAGCAACATCATCGATGATGTCCTCAAATAATAAGCTACCAAATGTATCACTTTGGATGTACATAATGCTGAGGGCAGATCACTATCCTTACAGCAAACTTCAGCAAATTCATGGAACTCAGTCCTGGAGAACTGAGCCGAATTTCTCAAGTAAGTGTTTGTGAACATGTGTCATTCTTACAAAGATACATTCCATTCAAAGCTTGTAAACACTTCGAATTCTTGGATTTCAAAACTTACATATCCAAAAATGTAGATATTGATCTTGTGCCAAAGAGAGAAGAAATCCGTGTGCAACTCGACCAGAGGCACAACTGATGCTGCCATGCAGCTGGGACCAGCAGACTGCTGGATTTATACACGTAGTTTGCAAGTTAATCGTTCAACATGGGACACATTTAAACTACAGTAAATAATTATGTGGATAGCAGCAAGGGGATCTGAATGGAATCCTTCATTTTGTATGAATTTAATATTTATCACTGGGGTTTTACGGCATTTTTTAAATTAATCATTGTTACACCTGCACAAATACATGAACTCATTCTGACTAATAATTTTGTAATGATATAGATAAGAATATATTTCGCATATTAGAATGAAAAGTACATATTTGTAGTGTAACATGCCAGTTTCAACCGATTCTGTCCAATTACCGTCCTCCCAGCCACCGCCCGCCCGCCCCACACGCTTGAAAGCGTGAAATCGCAACGGTCCGGAACGTGCACGGACCTACTTTTCAGGACTAAACAGGATGGAGGCCTGGAAGAGCTCATGGACATTGGGAATGATTAAGAACTTTGGGGATGGTGGTTTCCTGAGCACCATATGCTGCCGATTATAACAGCCATCGCTCCAATGGACCCTCTAGCAGTTGTCACCTCGATCATTTGGTCTCCCCAGCAGCAGTCACATCACTCGGGTGGTCTCTCCAGCAGCAGTTACATAGCTCGGGTGGTCTCTCCAGCAGCAGTCACATCACTCGGGTGGTCTCTCCAGCAGCAGTTACATCGCTCAGGTGGTCTCTCCAGCAGTAGTTACATAGCTCGGGTGGTCTCTCCAGCAGTAGATACATCGCTTCGGTGATCTCTCCAGCAGTAGTTACATAGCTAGGGTGTTCTCTCCAGCAGTAGTTACATAGCTCAGGTGTTCTCTCCAGCAGTAGTTACATAGCTCGGGTGGTCTCTCCAGCAACAGTCACATCACTCGGATGAACTCTCCAGCAACAACACATCGCTGAGGTGAACTCTCCAGCGATATACAGCTAAAGCGGACCCGGAGCATGTCGTTTGCCTAAAGCAAAGCTTTGCAATCGGGGCATGTGTGAAGGGTAAATGACAAGCATCCAGGGAAGCTTCTCACACGAGGCTCACAAGCACTCAGGCAAAGGCTGATTACTCCCAGTGTGCAAAAGCTTCTGGGTGGCATAGACCCAGCCTGGGCTGTCCCCCTGAATATAGGGAGTGTACTCATGAACAAAAAATAGGAAAAGGAATGAGAACACTCAAGCCCGGCGTGGAAAATCCTGGCTTCTTTCTCAAACCCACACACAGAGATACACAAACACACACACACACACACACACACACACACACACACACACACACACACACACACATACACAAACACACACAATAAAACACAGCCATGGGTTTTCACTCGATCTCACACTAATAAATTGTCAAACACACTTTCTCAAATATATGCACTATCTTGCCTGCACTCAGTCACAGTATCATACACTCACACTGGCCCTCATACAATCACCCTCACACACACCCACTCACAGACACATTTTCATTCACGCACTCAAATCCCAAGCGAACTCAATCTGACACTGTGAAAATGTCATGCATTCTCTGTCTCACAAACACACACAGACAGATACTATCATAGACTGACGTACACTCACTTTTCCCCACAATCACACACACACATTCTCTCTCACACATTATCATGAAATCTCATTCTCACACAATCCCACACTGTCCACTTCTCTCTCCCTCTCTCTCACACACACACACACACAACATGCACACACTCACAGACACTCTCTATTCCACATTTTTCTCTCACAGACACAGACGTTCACTCACTCTCTCACACACATTCACAGAAGCACTTGCACATTAATCTCAAGCATACAATCACACCGTCACAGGTGCACACTCCCCAGAATCAAATATTCATTCAATATCACACATTCTCTTTCACCCTCACACACACTTTCACTCACACAGACTCAGACTCACATGCACGCAACTACACACCAACATGCACACACACACAGATTCTGTCACACAATCACAATATCATACACTCAGTGTCTCACACACAATGATACACTCGCTCTCTATCTCTCACAAGCAGGCACACACACAGATTCACATACTTACTCACAAACCCTCACAAAAGCCTCTCAGCTCTCACACTTGTACGCACTCACATATCACACTCACAAACTCTTGCAGAGAAGCACTCATCTGCATCAACAGGCAAAAGCAAACACACATTCAGAAACACTCTCCTCTCATACTCTCCCCACACGCACATTCACGCATTCTCTCAAGCACTCTAAATGTCACACACCCTGCTGTCCCACCATACACAGGCACGCATTCCCACAATCACGCACTGTTTCACACAATTACAAAGTCACTTTCGCAATCTCAAAATGACACACTCTTATGCACACACTATTAACGCACTCATACACACACATAAACACATACTTCCTGAATCACAAATACACAAAGTTATAGTCACACTGACTCACACACTCTCCGTCTCACACACACTCACAGGCTCTCAGATACAAAGTAATATATTCGCACTGCACGATCACACACACAAAGTTACACACTTGCTCAATCTTAACCTGTGTTTGTCTATGTTTGTCTGTGTGTGTGAGAGAGAGCTTGTGTGTTTTATGTGGATGCGTTTTTTGTTTGTGTTAGTGTTTTATGCACGTTAAAATCCCAAGTGTGTGGGAGTGAGTCTGTTTTTTGTGTGTGTATGTGTGTGAGGGTGAGTGTTTTCAGGTAGAAATTCAACCATGAACTTATTGGATGCTGGACAGACTTCAATGCCTGAATGGCCTCCTCATTTTCCCAATTACATACCTCATTACTCACCTGAAGGATTTCTACTTGTCCTAATTGATCACAGTGCAATGGCGGGGGCTGTTCCCACAATCCCCCGCGGATGGGAAAGCCCTCTATCAGTGAGCAGGGCTGCACTGCAGTCTGAATGATCCGACTGCACATGCGCAACAATATTTTGCCTGCTTAACAGGAAGCTAATTCTCATTTTTCATTTAATTATTATCACTATTATTATTATTATTTACCACCTCGACGGGTCAGAGTTCCAGTTCCTCCTCCATTCTGAAGCGTCGATTCTTTCTTTCTCTTTGTCGATTTAAAATTATAGCCTGCAATAAAAGACCAAAGCCAGGAGGCCATTGCTGCCGACAAGTCGCGGGCGGTTCGACAAAGAGCAGCGGCTGAGGCAGCGGGTGGGCAAGAGTTCACACTGGGAGGACCAGAGAGACACAGGAGCGCCAGGCGGAGTTCAGAGCGGAAACAAAAACAGAATTCCCTGGAAAAACTCGGCAGGTCTGGCAGCATCGGCGGAGAAGAAAAGAGTTGACGTTTCGAGTCATCATGACCCTTCGACCCTGGAGACATGTAAGGTTCTGGGAAACAATAATTTCCAGCCACACTTCCCCAACGGTTTATAGGTTGGCAAAGCTTGTGCTCAATGAAGAGGAAAAAGATGGAAATCTGGTCCAATATGACAACAATGCAAAACCCTCAATTGCCGTGGTGGCTCGGCATGTAGCCTTTGAGTTTGGGAAGATGGAAGTTCCTGCCAATCAGGTGCAGGAAACATGTTATTGTAACTGGATCTGAAGTTGGAGTTGGAGAGAGGATGAACAAAAAGCTCCAGAGAGACGGACTGAGGGAGTGGAGCTGAATGAAATTGTCACGGTTCCTTTGAAAAGTTAACTGGGTCATTGTTAATTTTCAAGAGGTGGGTTATGGTAACGTGGGATGGCGATACCTTCGGATATACAAGTCATAAAATCATAGAGGCCCATAACACAGTTAAAGACACTTCTGACCACCGAGTCTGCACTGGTCAAACAAGTACTTGACAATTCTAATCCCATTTTCCAGCACTAGGTGCTTTAGTCTTGTCTGCCAGGGCATCGCAAGTGCACCTCCAAACACTTCCTAGATATCATGAGGGTTTTGGCCTCTACAACTGTTTCAGGCCCTGAGGTCCAGATTCCCACTGCCCTCTGGGTGAAAAAAAATCTTCCTCACATCCCCTCTAAACCTCCTGCCCCTTACATTAAATCTATGCCCACTGGTAATTGACCCCTCCACCAAGGGTAATATTCCCTTTCTGCCTACACTATCTATGCTCGTCATAATTCTATACACCTCAGTCATGTCCCCACTCAATCACTTCTGATGCAGGGAAATTAACCTCAATCTATCCAATCTCTATTCATAACTAAAACTCTCTGTTCCAGGCACACCCTGCTAAATCTCCTCTCTGCACTCTCTACAGTACAACCACTTCCTTCCTATATTGCACACACCAGAACTGCATGCAATACTCAAGTAGTGTCTTATCCAGCATTTTATACAGTTCCAGCATAACCTCCCAGCTCTTATATTATGTTCCTTGGCTAATAAAGGTAAGTCTCCCATATGCCACCTTAAACAACTTACCTACGTGCCCCGCTACATTAAGTGTCAGATGGACATGCTCACCAAGATCCCTCTGATCCTCGGTACATCCCAGGGTCCTTGCATTTATCATGCCTTCCCGTGGCTTGTGTGTCCTGCTCAAGTGCATCACTTCACACTTATCCAGATTAAATTCCATATGCCACTGATAAGCCCATCTGACCAGCCCGTCTATATCCTACAGTAAGCTATAGCTCTCCTCCTCACTATTTACAACGCCACCAATTTTCATGTCATCCACAAGTGGCCCGCTGGATGGGCTCAATAGTTTCTCAAAGACTTTGTGACATGGGAGAAACGACAGAAACCTGCCCAAAGGTTTGGGTGCCTCCTGATTCGAGAATGAATCTGCAGTGAGTTAGAAACACCTGCAGGTGAGGCCTCCTCCAAGCTCCGTAACCTCAAATCAGGGAAATGAAGGAAGAGTATACAGTGGTCACTGGCACCGAGGAACTCACGGAAAAAAGTAAGTTGCTAACTGAAAATGGTAGCAGGGGACACCTCCGTACCTTCCACCACCCACGCAGCCCCACCCTCACACTGCCGCCCCCCCCCCTCAACAGCCATTGCTGGGTAACAGCGAGAGGGAACCTCATCAGCAATGCTTTAGTTGTCCTAGCTGTACAGGAACCTGTTGGCAGACACGGCCCCATTGTCCCACCTTAGATAGGATTTTAACAGATTCCATTCACTGACCACATGCTGGGTTATGTCAATACTGGAGGACTAGAGCCTGGGAGAGCCAGAGGATCTGACACATGCAGTACCAGGGAATCAGACACTGGCAGAGCCAGGGGATCTGACAATTTCTGAACCAGAAGATTTGACACTGTCTCTACCAGAGGGTCTGACTTTGGCCGCATCAGTTGGTTTGACAATGATTGAATTGGAGATCAGCCATCAGCGAAAGCATGAAATCAGTCACTCGCTGAACCAGGGGATCGGTGTCTCACTGAACAAGGGGGTGGAGCCAGAGGATCTGATAGTTCCTGAATAAAGAAGCTCTCCTGCATTCACTGTATGAATTCTGTCCCTCCCACTCAGCCTCCCCCATCCCCCCACCCCCTCACACTATGCATTCCACACTAAGGCTATCCCAATTAATATTGGGAACATTGAAATCCCCTGCTTTTATTTCTCTATTATATTTGTTCTTCTCTGAAATTTGCCTGCATATCTGACCCTCTTCACAACAATGACCCAACCCCCTGCCTGCCATCCCGGTGCTCCGCGCCCTTCCCAGACTGATTTGGGGATGAAAAATTGGCTGAACATAGGATCAGACACTGGCTGAAACTGAGGATGAGACACTGACTGATGTCGAGCTCCAGGCACTGTATGTATCATTGGATCTCACCTTGTGTGGACCAGTGGATATGTTACTCTCCGATCCAGTGCAGCTGATAGTGTCTCATCCAGCGGATCTGACATCAACCAGAGCATCTGACACAATCTGTATTGTTGGATCCCAAATCTGTCGGAATCAGAGCGCGTGACACTGACTGTAACTGTGGATCTCACTCTGTTGCCATAGGATATGACATTTTCTGATCCAATGGATCTGGTAATGCCTGATGAATTAGATTTGACATTAAACCAGGGAATAAGGCATTGGGTGAAGTTGAAAACCAGGCACTGCCTGCAATACTGGATATCACTCTGTCTGAATCGGAGGGACTGACACAACCTGAACTGGTGAACCAGGCACTAACAGAAAAGCAGGACCTGGCCCTGTCGTAAGCAGAGCATTTGACATTCCCTGAACAAATAACCTGACACTTCCTGCTGTAGGGTATCTGATACTGTCTGAACCAAAGCACCTAACGCTGACAGTAGCACTGGATCTCACTCCCTCTAGACCAGAAGATCTAATGCTGTCGAATCAAGTATACCTGACACTGTCTGATACAGAGGGTCAGACACAGACTTGTACGAGTGGATCTGACTCGGTGAGAATCATTGCATCTGAACCTGCCTGAACGAAAGTTTCTAAAACTGCTTGAACCAGAAGATCTGTCAGTATCCGTTTCAATGGTACGTCAATATCTGGAGCAGCTGACCTCATTCTGCCTGAAACAGAAGGTCTGAAACTGTCTGTTCCAGTTGATCTGACAGGGTTTGAACAGTGGAACCTGACCCTGCCTGATTCAGTGCACCTGGCACGATCTGGACCAGTGGATATCACTCTGCCTGAGCCAGATGATCTGACACTGTCTTTTCCAGGGGACGTGACACTGTTTGAACCAGGGGACAATACACTGTCTGTTCCAGTGGACCTGACATTATTTGAAATGCTAGGCCTGAGGCTATTTGAGACAATTGATCTCACTTTGTTCGGTTCAATGTATCTGTCACTGCCTGAAACAGTGGATCTGACGCTATGTGACCCAGAGGATCTCATTCAGCGTGATCCAGTGGGTCTCTGTGTCTCTATAAACTGTTCCCTGTAATGTTTCCCACAATGGTCAAATCCATGAACAACCTGGTGCCTCCCATGTCTTCCTTGCACAGCTGGTGGCAAAATGTTTTCAGGATGGATGGAACAGCCCAGTGAGTGTGTTAATTGGGAGCCTGGAATAAACACCATGCTGTGAATACCTGGCCAATTTGCTTAGAGAGGAGAGCGCATGCGTGGGACGGAGGTTTGTGGGGGAAACGTGTGCAGATGGCGACACATGCGCAGATCCAGGAAGGGAAAGATGCACGTGCGCAAAACCAGTGGGGAAGGCGGAAGGAAGAGCACATTTGATAGGGACGTTTGGAGCATGCGCGGGAGAGGATGGGCTGGGCATGTGGATAAGGGAGAGCGGCGATAAGACAGGCGATTATGGTGCACGGTTGTGGACCGTTGTCGGGCTGTGGGGGAGGGGGAGAGCAGCAAAAGAGTGAGGGGGAAGGGCGGGATTGGAGACAGCGCACTGCGGAGCTCGCGCATGGCCTTTCCGAGCAGGAGGGTGTTGGAAGGAAGACATTGCGCATGCGGGGGTGGCCGATCGAACGGAATCGTGCGTTGGTCGATGCAGCACTGCAGCGACTCAGTGCTTACGCGACGGCTGATGGGGCGGGACTTCGTCAACATTGTGTTTGAACGCGACTGGCAAGCGCGTAGGCGAATGGTTACTGTGCGGATGCGCATGCGCGGAGGCTGGAGGCGGGAAGATCAGTGCGTGATTGTTCAAACATAAACTGTCGGGTAGCGACCGCGCCTGCGCAAGAGCGGGAAATCCAACACTTTCACCAAGATCAATTACAGAGGGATTTCACACCAGGGAGTGTCTGATATCATCCTGAGAGGTATCCTACACTTGGGTTTCGTCAGATATCAACTAGACAGGGATTAAACAGTGAGGCTGTGTCAGAGATCAACTAGAGAGAGATTCCACACTGGGGCTGTGTCAGAGATCAACTAGAGAGAGATTCCACACTGGGACTGTGTCAGAGATCAACTAGAGAGAGATTCCACACTGGGACTGTGTCAGAGATCAACTAGAGAGAGATTCCACACTGGGGCTGTGTCAGAGATCAACTAGAGAGAGATTCCACACTGGGGCTGTGTCAGAGATCAACTAGAGAGAGATTCCACACTGGGACTGTGTCAGTGATCAACTAGAGAGAGATTCCACACTGGGGCTGTGTCAGAGATCAACTAGAGAGAGATTCCACACTGGGGCTGTGTCAGAGATCAACTAGAGAGCGATTCCACACTGGGGCTGTGTCAGAGATCAACTAGAGAGAGATTCCACACTGCGACTGTGTCAGAGATCAACTAGAGAGAGATTCCACACTGGGACTGTGTCAGAGATCAACTAGAGAGAGATTCCACACTGGGGCTGTGTCAGAGATCAACTAGAGAGAGATTCCACACTGGGACTGTGTCAGAGATCAACTAGAGAGGGATCTCACACTGGGACTGTGTCAGAGATCAACTAGAGAGGGATCTCACACTGGGACTGTGTCAGAGATCAACTAGAGAGAGATTCCACACTGGGGCTGTGTCAGAGATCAACTAGAGATAGATTCCACACTGGGACTGTGTCAGAGATCAACTAGAGAGAGATTCCACACTGGGGCTGTGTCAGAGATCAACTAGAGAGAGATTCCACACTGGGGCTGTGTCAGAGATCAACTAGAGAGAGATTCCACACTGGGGCTGTGTCAGAGATCAACTAGAGAGAGATTCCACACTGGGACTGTGTCAGAGATCAACTAGAGAGAGATTCCACACTGGGGCTGTGTCAGAGATCAATTGGAGAGAGATTCCACACTGGGGCTGTGTCAGAGATCAACTAGAGAGGGATTCCACACTGGGGCTGTGTCAGAGATCAACTAGACAGGGATTAAACAGTGAGGCTGTGTCAGAGATCAACTAGAGAGAGATTCCACACTGGGGCTGTGTCAGAGATCAATTGGAGAGAGATTCCACACTGGGGCTGTGTCAGAGATCAACTAGACAGGGATTAAACAGTGAGGCTGTGTCAGAGATCAACTAGAGAGAGATTCCACACTGGGACTGTGTCAGAGATCAACTAGAGAGGGATCTCACACTGGGACTGTGTCAGAGATCAACTAGAGAGAGATTCCACACTGGGGCTGTGTCAGAGATCGACTAGAGAGAGATTCCATACTGGGGCTGTGTCAGAGATCAACTAGAGAGGGATCTCACACTGGGACTGTGTCAGAGATCAACTAGAGAGAGATTCCACACTGGGGCTGTGTCAGAGATCAACTAGAGAGGGATCTCACACTGGGATTGTGTCAGAGATCAACTAGAGAGAGATTTCACACTGGGGCTGCGTGTCAGAGATCAACTAGAGAGAGATTCCACACTGGGGCTGTGTCAGAGATCAACTAGAGAGGGATCTCACACTGGGACTGCGTCAGAGATCAACTAGAGAGAGATTCCACACTGAGGCTGTGTCAGAGATCAACTAGAGAGAGATTCCACACTGGGACTGTGTCAGAGATCAACTAGAGAGAGATTCCACACTGGGACTGTGTCAGAGATCAACTAGAGAGAGATTCCACACTGGGGCTGTGTCAGAGATCAACTAGAGAGAGATTTCACACTGGGGCTGTGTCAGAGATCAACTAGAGAGAGATTCCACACTGGGGCTGTGTCAGAGATCAACTAGAGAGAGATTCCACACTGGGGCTGTGTCAGAGATCAACTACAGAGGGATAACAAACTGGGGCTGTGTCAGATGATAAGGTAAGGGTATGAAAGGTTACGGGGAGAAGGCGGGAGAATGGGGTTGAGAAACCTATCAGGCATGATTGAATGGCGGAGCAGACTCGATGGGCCGAATGGTCTAATTACTGATCCTCCGTCTTATGTTCTTTTGTAGTGTGGAGCCGCGGACACTTTGAGGTTCACCGTGGAACAGCAGTGCAGGTCAATCACATAAATGCAGAAGGAGGGGAGGGGCCCACAGAGAGACCCCAGAGAACAAAAACAGTGGTGGGTCGAGCAGAAAGAGGATAAGGAAAATAAATGGGTGATGTTTATTATTACCTTGTACCTGCAGTTGTGTAGATGAATTAATACTAAGGTCCAGTTGATTAAAGAGGGAGAGACAAGGACAGAACCAGGACATGTCAGATAAGTGGCGGCAGTTTATAATGACAATTACCAGCAGGAGGAAAGCTCCGAAGGTGAAACCAATGTCAGAATTGGGGAAAAAACCGCCCTCATTCAACACAGCAGCAACCACCCCACTGTGCTCGGCGTGTCCCATGGCCCCTATGGCACTAACTGTCGGAAAAGTAAAGTCAAAGAAGGCGGATTAAAATCCGAAGGGGGAAATAATGGGGCTGAGGAATGGGAGGAGGATGAGGAGGTTGAGAGGGTTATGGAGAAATTTAAACACGTACCATTCAGCCCTGTGTAAAAGCAAGTTTTACTTAAAGAACTGCCAAGTCTTAAAACTCGGAATAACAACTCGGACCAAAGTGCAGGAAATTCAGGATTTCCATGTAAAGCAGCCTCTTGATACACATATATCGGTGAAGGCCAAATACCCAGGAGATACTTGGGGAAGATTACCCCTGTAGTTTAGAAGTGGAGACTGGGCGAAACCTGGGGACGAGCCAGATCGGGAGAAAGTGAGAGCCCTGCATACGGACTTTGTGGAGGCAGCTAAGGAAGCCTTTGAGGAGGGAGAGACGAATTGGGTGTGTATAACATCCGTAATACAGAAAAAGGTTGAGTCCATAATGGAATATGCAGAAGGAAGTGTGAGAATTATGCACAGTTTTCAGGACAATCACTTTCCGTGCTGGGTGACGAGAGTTTCCTGAAAATGTTGAAGGAAGGGTTTGGACCCGAACATCAGAAGGTCATCAGGATGGGCCTCTCAGTAGGAGGGATCTATATGAACATTATACATTTGGCCACGGAGTTGGAGGCCCAGGGGCGTAAAGCGGCTCCAGTGGCAGCGGATAGTTCGGGAATGGAATGTTTAAACTGTGGAAAGGGGGGCACATGGCCAGGGAATGCAGGAGTCAGGGAAATATTCCGGCAAGTACGGGGCTGCAGTCTCCGAACTGTAGGAAGTTTGGGCATCTCTGCAATGATTGTTGGACTTCAGGAGGGGGGCGGGAAGACCAGGGCCCCAGGCAGCAGCCCCTGGGCTGAGGCTGACCCAGGCCAACAGCTGCTGACAGTGGACGAGACCCGGAGGCTATTCTGGGTATTGTCAAGCCTTGTGTAATTAGCACCGGCCCTCGGGATGTCCACGGCCAGGGACCCACGGATGTTTGTTGTCGCGCTGTTCGGGGCCCGGCGGTGCGGAATGTTAACAGGCACAGGGGCGTCTATTTCAATTACAGACCTGAACCTACCAACTGTGTGTGTTTCCATCATAATGACAGGAATAAGTGGGGTACAAATGCGGCCGAGACAACATTAGGTCACTCCCTTAGAAGTAGGGGGTTAATAGTTCCTATCCGGATTTGGGTAGGTCAAACTAATGAAGGGAGCATTTTGGGAATGGATACTCTAAAAGGATTTGGAGCAGTAACTTGCTCACAGGACGGTAACATTTTTATGCAAGGTCCATTTAAGAATAAGCGAACACCGATTCTTCTCTGCAGTGTGACTGCAGTAACGTAGTCAAACCCAGATCAATGGAAGCAACATGGGCAAAGCGGCATCATGTGTTGGCAAGTTGCCAGAGTCTGGGCACAACACAAACATGATTGTTTAAGGATTAAAATGACCCCCATATATATCCCGGTGCCAGAAATCCCACCGAGGAAACAATATCCCATTAAACAGAGGCTCAGAATGCAGTTTGGAACATTATACAGAGCCTAGGGCAGGATGGAATAGGGAGCTGGACTCAGTCCAACACCAATTCCCCTATTTGGAGCGTTCAGAATCCGGTTGGGTCATGTCGACTGGCAATTGAATATAAAGCTTTAAATAAGGTGACACCTCGGGAACACTCAATAGTAACAAGCTCCAGCACCATATTCAACAACTTCGGATCGAGCCACACAATCCTTTCGGTCCTAGAGATAGCAAATGGATTTTGGGCAATATCATGGGATAAGGAACCCCAGAAGAAATTCACTTTCACCATAGGCCACCATCATTACACTTGGACTCGCTTGCCACAGGACTTGCACAATTGTCAGGCTATTTTTCACCGGGTGATGTGCGATAGGTTGAGTCACGCAGGATTAGATGAGGGCAGCGTCGTGATCCAATATGTGGACGGTATTTTGATTGCCTCAGAATCAGCAAAATGACACAGAGGGGCGTTGTTACACATTTTGGAATCATTAGAAGCAGCTGGGTTTAAATTCAGTGTAAAGAAAGCTCAGTTGGGTAAACGGAGGGTGCAGTGCTCGGTTTATGGGTTATCACAAGGGAAATGAGAGGCTCCCCGCAGTCGGAAGGAAGTGAATGAAAGAATGCCGGGACCTATAGATGTGCGAGTGGTTAAATCTTAGCGTTGTTTATTTACTGTAGGATCTTCGTGGAGGATTTTGCGAAGATAGCAGCGACTATACAGGAGTTGAGTAAAGTGGGGAGAGCATCGCAGGATTGTAGACAATGGGGTAAGAAACATGAAATGGTTTATACTGCGCTTAAAGGGGCGCTCACTCGAGCGCCAGCCTCAGGGTTGGTCTGTGTGGGCAAAATGTTTTATCTCTATACCCATAATGAGGGAGGGATTTACAGGGCATTGCTGACCCTAGGGCACAGGGATCGGGTGAGAAATGTAAGGTATTTTTCAACGAAGCAGTCGCCAGTAGCTGGCGGGATGTCTCGATGAGTCGCAGCAATTGACTGATCTTCATGGGCTGTGAGAGGCTGTGAACCAATAGTAATGACTGGGGACCTGGTATTACAGACTAGACACACTATAGTAAAACTGCTCAACACGGGAACGTTGAGAACGGTTTCAGATAGTAGGCGAGCGGCTTGGGAAGCTATGTTACTCCCGTGAGATAAATCAGATGTAATAGTTCCCGACTCAGGGTCTAATGCAGCAGAGGCATTGCTGTCAGACTGGAAGGAACATCTTATTGAACTCGCGCATGATTACTCATGGGAGATAAATGAGGAGGATCCAAATGCACTGAGGGAAATGAGTTAGAAGATGTGGATCTGCCCCTGTTCATGAACGGGCCCCGTAGGTATGTGGACGGGATGCCACGCACTGGGTGAGCCGTGGTGGATGGAGAAGGAGGGATCTTGTGTAGGAGAAAATTGACAAGCAATTTATCAGCTCAAGGAGCAGAGTTCGTGGCACTGAAAGAGGCTTTGCATATAGCGCAGGGAAAACGGGTTAATATGTAGACTGACAGTAGGGAGACTTTGAGGTAGTACATGATTATATGTTTGTCTGGAGCCACATGTGGAATGTCACATTGGGAGGATGTCAAGTGCAGCACGAAGCAATAATTAGAGACAAACTAGAAGCTGCTAACCTACCCCTAGAAACAGCAGTAATAAAAGTTAAAGCCCATCGGAAGGTAGCAGATCCCATCGAGCTGGGCAACAGCGTCTGGATAAAGCGGCTAAAGAGGCTGCAGCTGCCGGCCCAGAGTATCAGGTGGCGGTAACGGCGGCTGGGTTAGAGGAGGTGAATGTAGCTGATTTGCACCGAGATGCTCAGAAAGAGGAGGGAGAACAGTGGAAGCAGCAAGGTGCAATGGAAAACACGGGTGGAGGGTGGCGGAAACACGGGAACGTAGTAGCTCCCCAGTGAATCCAACAGAGTCTAATGAGGATATGCCTTGTGAACTCTCATCATGGAATGGAAACCATGTTAGGACGGATGGGCAGATGCTGGTGGTGACGGAGAATGTGAAGAGAGTTAGACAAATATTGCCAGCAATGTCTAATATGAGCCCAACATTATTCAGGTTGACCCATCAACATTCGCATGTCACACCAACTCCACCCGAGGGGCCGCTGGGAACAGATACAAATGGATTTCACAGGACACCTCGAGCCCAGCCCAGAGAAAAACCATTGCCTGGATATTACTGATCAATTCACGAGATGGGTAGAGGCTTTCCACACACAGGATTGCTCAGCCACAACGATGGCCTGGATAATGTTAGAATAAGTAACTCCACGCTGGGGAACACCCTTACAGCTGGATTCAATTCAAGGCACACATTTTATGGGGTACATACTCAAAGAAATAAGGAGGTGGCTGGGAATTTCAATGTAAGTTCCATGCCCCCTAACATCGCTGGATTTCAGGCTTGGTTGAAGGAATGAACTGGATCTTAAAGCGAGTTTTGGCAAAGGTCAGGCAAGATACAGAGCGAGGGTGGGCAGATTATTACCCAGCATTCTTATGGGACTTTGGCCAACACTAACAGGAAAACAGGGTTAACGCCATCTGAGGTGATGATAGGAAAAGCCATGAGGTTGCCAGGAAGCGTCATAAATTGGAAGTGAGGAAGTGGGTCCGATGAGGGAGAGAATGAACCATAGATAGATAGATAGATGCATAAAGCGATCGATTGGCAGAAAGGCAGATGGACAGACAGATAGTTAGACAGGCAGGCAGGCAGACAGACAGACAGATAGTTGGATAGGTAGATAGATAGACAGAAAGGCAGATAGAGGATGAGGGACTGCGAAGGAAAGCAGGAGAGGCAGAAAGACACACAGATATGCACACAGATTGAAAGAGACAGAGAAACCTGAGAGAGAGATAGAGATCTACCGACAAGCACACACACACACACACAGAGGCACACACACACACAGGCACACACAAATACACACCCATACTCACACACACACACATGGACACACATACGCATACAGATGGACACACATTTTTGCACAGTCACGGACACACACACACACACACACACACACACACACACACACGGATGCAGAGAAAGAAGCAAAGGGAATTTAAAATCGTGAGAGGCAGAGGATAGAAAGAGAGAAACATATACATACAAACACGTAGGCACCCACACAGAAAAAGTGAGAGAGGGATGAGAGAGAGAGTGAGTGGACGATTGAAGGGGAGAAAAAGAGAGGGTTGCTGGGAGAGAAAGAGAGGGTGAGGCAGAGATAGAAAGGAAGAGACAGACAGGCAAACACAGAGAGTGTGCAAGAGGGGGAGAGAGACAGAGAGATTTACTGGCAGAGAGAGACAGAGAGAGAGGGTGGTAGGAATAGAGAGAGAGGGAGAAGGCAGAGATACAACAAGACAGAGATAGATAGATAAAACGATAGGGAGAGGAAGGCAGGTAGACAGACAGACAGATAGATAGATAAATAGAAGGAAAGAATGAACGATAGATGGATGAATGGGTAGATAGATGGATAAACAGAAATGCAGATAGAGCGAGAGGGACTGCAAAGGAAAGCAAGAGAGGTGGAAAGACACGCAGACATATCCACACATACTGAAAGAGACAGAGTAAAGCACAATAGAGAGA
Source organism: Isurus oxyrinchus (assembly GCA_026770705.1). Classification (NCBI taxonomy): domain Eukaryota; kingdom Metazoa; phylum Chordata; class Chondrichthyes; order Lamniformes; family Lamnidae; genus Isurus; species Isurus oxyrinchus. Next base: position 4,786,985 of record JANJGN010000044.1, read on the forward strand.
TAGAGACTGACCGACACACACACACACACACACACACACACACACACACACACAGCCTCACACACACTCACAGAGAGAGTGAGGGAGATGAAAAGAGAGAGACAATGGGAATTTTAGAGCGGGAGAGGCAGAGGATAAAAAGAGAGAAATATGTACGCACAAACACATAGGCACCCACAAAGAAAAAGAGAGAGAGGGCTGAGAGAGAGAAGACAATCGAAAGGGAGAAAAAGAGAGAACAGACGGAAGAGAAAGTGTGGGTGGGGCACAGAGAGAGAGATACGCAGAGAGAGAGAGAAAGGTGGAGACAGGCAGAGAGAATGAGAAAGTGAAAGAGGGAGAAGGAGGGATACAGAATGTATGACAAATGTTGAGAGAGGAAGTGAGAGACAGAGAATAGAGAGAGAGGAGAAATGCGCACTAAGAAAGGGGAAAAGAGGGAGGAGGAGAACTTTAGAGCTAGAGGAACAGCCAGAGAGGGAGAGGGAGATAGATAGAGAGAGAGAGAAATTGTAAAAGAGAAAGGGGTAGGGAAAGCAGAGAGAGAGGCCAAGAGAGAGACAGAGTTAGGTGCGCCGTGTGAGAGAGATACTGAAAGATAATAAGACAGAGAGACATCATCGTGAGAGATGGACGCAGAGATTTGTATAGAGAGAGATACAGAGAAAGTGAGAGAGTCAATGAGAGAGTGAAAGAAAGGGAAGAGGAGACCGAGAGGCAAACAGACAGCCAGAGGCAGAGGAAAACAGGCAGAGAGAGAGAGAACATGCTATAGACAAATGGGAGTTTAGCAAGTGAGAAAGATGTTTAGAGTGAGAGTGGAAGAGGGAAAGGGAGCAAAGATGCAAAGAGAGATAAACTGAGAAAGAGGGCGAGAGAGTGAGGCACAGAGAGAGAAAGAGAAAGGTACACAGAGGGAGAGAGACAGACATATAGAGAGTAAAGAGGAAAGACAGCGAGAGACGTAGAGCGATAAGGAAATAATGAGAGCTAGGACACAGAGAGAGAGTCAGAGAGAGAGAGAAGCAGATAGAGTGTGCAAGAGGGGAGAGAAAGAGAGTGAGAGAGAGAGGGCGGAGAGAGAGAGGGCGATCGAAAGATAAATAGAGAGGATTGCTGGGCGAGAAAGAAAGTGAGGCAGAGAGAGAAATAGAGAGAGACAGGCAGAGAGTGAGAGATTGACACAGGGAGAAGGAGAGAGACAGAGTGTGTGACAGGTTGAGAGAGAAAGAGAGAGAGGCACACAGATAGTTTGAGGAAGCAAATGGAGAGATAGGGGCATTTAAATGCACCGATTGAGGACAGCAGAGGGAGATGGAGGGAGTGAGATTTAAAGACACAGTGAGAGTGACACAGACAGAGCGAGGGGAGAGGGAGAGAAAGGGAGAGTAAATCTGGAAATGAGAGAGAGAGAGAGAAAAGAGAATGAGAGGCCAACAAGACAGAGTTAGACAAACAGTCCGAGAGAGACAGAGAGAATGAAACAGAGAGATAAAGTGAGAGATGGACACAGAGAGAGAGATGGGATGGGAGGGAGAAAGTGAGAAAGAGAAAGAAATGGAAAGAGAGACGGAGAGACATACAGACAGGCTGAGGCAGAGAAGCAGTGGCAGAGAGAGAGAGAGAGAGAGGGAGACCATGAAATAGACAAAGGGAAGTTTAGCAAGCGAGAAAGAGAGAAAGCGACAGCGAGAGAGGGATACAGAGAGACGAAGAAAGAGAGAGACTTTGGTTGATACGCAGAGGGAGAGCGAGAGAGAAAGGGAGGGAGAGAGCCAGAATGAGTGAGTAATGCGGGAGGGAAAGAGGTAACGAGAGCCAGAGTGCGACAAGAAAAGAGTGAGATATAGAGACACAGAGAGAGAGAGGGGCACAGAAAGAGAGAGAGAGAGATACAGGCAAGCAGACAAAGAGAGAGAGAGAGAATGCGTGAGAGGGGTATAGAGACAGAGAGAGATAGAGAGGGAGGGAGAGAGACAGAAATGGAGAGAGGCAGATACACAAAAATACAGAGTTTAATAGTCAGATAGACAGATAGATAGATTGATAGATAGGCAAAGAGACAGAGATACACATATACAGATAGATTAGATAGATAGATAAATTGATAGACAGAAAGGCAGACGGACAAACAGTTGGCAGATAGATGGATAGACAGACAGACAGGAAGGCAGATAGAGGAGGAGGGACTGCAAAGGAAAGCAAGAGATTGGAAAGGCACACAGAGATACGCACACAGATTGAAAGAGGCAGAGAAACGTGAGAGATAGAGATAGAGACCCCGCGACACACACACACACACAAACACACACAGGCATGCTCATACTCAAACACACCCACAGAGAGAGAGAGAGATGGAGAGAAAGAGACAATGGGAATTTTAGAGTTTGAGAGGGGATGATAGAAAGAGAGAAGCAAACAGACAGAAAGAGTGGGCAACCAAGTAAAGATAGAGAGTGCTGAGAGAGAGAGAGGACGATTGAAAGGGAGAAAAGCAGAGAGTTGATGGGAGAGGAAGAGATGTTGAGGCACGTAGGGAGCAATAAACAGAGAGAGATGGAGAGAGATACAGACAGAGAGAATGAGAGATTGAAAGAGGGAGAAGGAGGGATACAGAGAGTATGAAAAGGGGCAAGAGAGGAACTGAGAGAGAGAGAGAATAGAGAGAGAGGTGGAAGCGCATTGAGAAAGGGAGAGAGAGGGAAGAGGAGAAAGTGAGAGTTAGAGTCACAGCAAGTGAGAGAGAGAATTTGAAAAATAGAGAGGGGGAGAGAAAACAGAGAGGGGGAAGGAGAGAGGCAGAGTTAGGAGCACAATTTGAAAGGGAGACTGAGAGAAATGAGAAACAGAGACAATGTGAGAGATGAACGCAGAGAGTTGGATAGAGAGAGAGGAGATAGAGAGAAAGTGTTAGAGAAAATGAGAGAGAGAAAGCAAGGGAAGGAGTGTTTGCGGGGCAAACAAATAGGCAGAGGCAGAGAAGATGAGACAGAGAGAGATAGACCATGAAATAGACAAAGGGGAGTTTAGCAAGAGAGAAATAGAGATAAACCAAGAGTTGAAGACAGAAAGAGAGTAAAGATAGAAAGAGTTAGACAGAGTAAGAGGGCACGAGAGTGACGCATAGAGTGAACGATGGATACACAGAGGGTGAAACAGAGAGAGAGAGAGGGAGAGTGTGACATAAGGAGAGTAAAGAGGAAGAAAAAGAGAGAGCCATAGAGCGAGAAGGAAAGAATGAGAGCTAAAGACACAGAGAGAGAGGCACAGAGAGCGAGAGAGAGGGACAGACAGACAAACAGAGAGAGCGTGTGAGAGAGGAAGAGAGAAAGACAAAGATAGGGTGGCAAAGACAGAGGGAGAGAGACAGAAAGAGAGACAAAGGGCGGTCGAAAGGAAGAAAAAGAGAGGGTTGCTGGGCGAGAAAGAGAGTGTCAGGCTGAGCGCGAAATAGAGACAGGCAGGCAGAATGAGAGATTGAAAAAGGAAGAAGAGGAGAGACAGGGTGTGTGACATAGGGCGAGAGGGAAAGAGAGAGAGAGACGGAGGGAGAGATTGAGAGAAAGAGAGGCAGAAACACAGCGAGTGAGGGAGGCAGAGGGAGAAGGAAATAATGAGATTTAGAGACACGGCAAGAGAGGCTGACAGAGAGAGAGCAAGATATATTGAAAAAGGGAGGGAGAGAGAGAAAAAAGAGAGACACAGAGTTAGGCACAAAGTGCGAAAGCGAGACAGAGAGAGAGTGACAGAGAAAGAATGAAACAGAGAGTGAAAGAGAGAGAGATGACACAAAGATTGGCCGGGTGGTTAACAGTGAGGTTGAGCGTCTTGGGCTACAGGAAAAAATAGATGGGATGGTCAAATGGGCAGCTAAGTGGTAGATGCAATTTAACCCTGAAAAGTGTGAGGTGATACACTTTGGAAGGAGTAATTTGACAAGGAAGCATTCAATGAATGGCATGACACTAGGAATTTCTGAGGAACAAAGGGACCTCGGCGTGTGCAAACATCAATATCTGAAGGCGGAGGGGCATGTTAGTGGAGTGGTGATAAAGGCGGTGAATATGGGACACTTGCCTTTATCAATCGAGGTGTAGATTACAGAAGTAGGGTGGTCATGTTGGAGTTGCATAGAACCTTGGTGAGGCCACAGCTGGAGTATTGTGCTACTGTGTGCAGTTCTGGGCACAACATTATAGGAAGGATGTGATTGCTGTGGAGCGAGTGTAGAGGAGATTCACCAGGATGTTGCCTGGAATGAAACATTTAAGTTATGAAGAGAGGTTGGATACGCTTGGGCTGTTGGAGTTGAGAAGGCAGAGGGGCCACATGATCAACGTCTAAAAGATTATGAAGGGCATGGACAGGGTGGATAGGGAGCAGCTGTTACCCTTGGTTGTAGGGTAATTCACAAGTGGGCATATGTTCAAGGTGCGGGGCAGGACGTTTAGGGGGGATGTGAGGAAAAACATTTTTTTTCCCAGAGGGTGGTGACGGTCTGGAATACACTACCTGGGAGGGTGGTGGAGGCGGGTTGCCTAACATCATTTAAAAAGTACCTGGATGAACACTTGGCGCCATAACATTCAACGCTGGGGTCCAAGTGCTGGTAAGTAGGATTAGGTAGGTAGTTCATGTGTTTCTCACGTTTCGGTGCAGACTAGATAGGCCGAAGGGCCTCTTCTGCATTGTGATTCTATGTTTCTGTGATTCTGAAAGAGTGAGTGAGAGAGAGAGGTAATAGAGAGAGAGAGAGAGAGAGAGAGGAGGAAGCGCACTGAGAGAGGGAGAAAGAGGGAGGAGGAGAGATTGAGAGTTGGAGACAAAGCAAGACAGGTCGAGAAATGGAGACAGAGAGCGAGAGGGAGAGGGGCATAGAAAGAGATAGAGTTCGGCACACATATTGAGAGAGAGGCTGAGAGACAATGAGACAGAGAGAGAACGTGAGGGATAGACACAGAGAGAGAATTGGAGAGGGAGAGATTGATAGAAAGTGAAAGAGATAAAGAAAGGGAAGGCGACAGCAAGAGACAAACAGACAGGCCGAGGCAGAGAAGGAGGGGCAGAGAGAGAGACACTGAAATAGTGAAAGGAAAGTTTAGCTAGTGAGAAAGAGAAAGAAAGCGAGAGTGGAAGAGGGAAAGAGAACAGAGAGACAAAGAAAGAGGTAGAATGAGAAGGAGGGCGAGAGAGATAGATGCGCAGAGGGGAGATAGATAGAAAGAGAGGAAGAGAGACATAGAGAAGGTAAAGAGAAAGAGTAAGAGACAGCGAGAGCCATCGAGTGAGAGGGAAATGGTGAGATATACAGACAGGTTGAGAGAGGCACAGAGAGAGAGAGAGAGAGAAAGATCGGGAGAGACAGACATACAAACAGAGAGAGTGTGGGAGAGGGGAGAGAGACAGAGAGACAGAGTGGCAGAGAGAAAGGGAGAGATATAGAGAGGGAGAAGGTAGTGATACATAAAGAATAACATAGATAGATAGATGGGATGACAGGTAGGCAGGCAGGAAGGCAGATGGACAGGCAGACAAACAGATACACAAATAGAGAGATAGATAGATAAACAGATAGATAGATAAATAGGCAGACAGACAGATAGATTGGTAAATAGATAGATAGACAGACATACAGATAGATAGACAGACAAGCAGGTAGACAGACTGAATGTCAGTTTGAGGGAAAGGAACTGAGAAGGAGAGCAAGAGAGGCGGAAAGACAAACAGAGATACACAGAGATTGAAAAAGACGGAGAAACGTGATAGAGCGAGAGACGCAACGACACACGCACACTCACATGGACACATATGCACACTCAGTGTGTTTGTGTGTATAAGAGAGAGAGAGAGAAATTGAGAGAACAAGACAAATGGAATTTTAGGTTGTGAGAGGCAGAGGACAGAGAGAGAGAAAATCACGTACACACACAAATTGAGACATCCACACAGAAAGAGGGAGAGTGGTCTAAGAGAGATAAGGTGATTGAAAGGGAGAAATACATAGTTACTGGGAGAGAAAGAGAGGGTGAGGCAGGGAGAGAGAAAGACGGAGTGAAAGAGAGATTTAAAGATGGAGAAGTAGAGAGGCAGAATGTGTGACATGGAGCGAGAGAGATTGAGAGAGAGAGAGAGACAGAGATTGAGAGCTAGGCATAGAGATAGTGAGAGAACGACAATAGATGCTTAAATGCATCGAGCAGAGGAAACAGAGGGAGATGGAGGGAGTGAGATTTAGAGACACAGCAAGAGGGAGAGAGAGAGAGAGGGAGAGAACGAGAGGGAGAGAGATGGAGAGACAGAGGAACGTTGAAAAAGAGGGGCAGAGAGAAGAGCGAGAGAGGCATAGAGAGAGACAGGGTTAAACACAAAGTGTGAGAGCTAGACAGAGAGAAAGAGACAGAGTGAGAGATAGATTGATAGAAAGAGAGAGAGAGAGATAGAAGGAGAGAAAGAGACAATTGGAAGTTTCGGGCATGAGAGGCAGAGAAACAAACACACACACACATGTAGACACTGACACGGAAAGAGAGAGCAGTCTGAGGAAGACAGGGCGGTCGGAATGAGAAAAGGAGAGAGTTGATGGGAGAGAAATAGAGGGTGATGCAGAGAAAGAGGGAGAGAGGCAGATGAATTAAAAGTAAAAGGAGGAGAGAGACAGAGTGTGTGATATACTGTGGGAGGGAAAGAGAAAGGGAGGGAGTCATACGGAGGTGGAGAGAGTGAGAGTTAGATAAATAGCGGGAGAGACAGAGAGACAGAAAGAGAGAAATAGACATTGAAAAAGAGAGAAGGGGTGGTAAAAGAGAGAGAGGCAAAGAGAGAGAAACAGAGTGAGACACGATGAGAGAGAGAGATAGAGATAGCGAGAGAGAAAGTGACAGAAAAAAAGAAAGGGAAAGAGAGGAACAGACAAACAGACAAACAGAGGCAAAGAAGGGGCAGAGAGATGGAGAAAGGCAATGAAAAAGACAAAGGAAAGTTTATCAAGCGAGGAAGAGAGAGAAGGCAAAAGTGAAAGAGGAAAAGAAAACAGAGAGACAAAATGAGAGTGACTGAGAAGGAGGGTGAGAGTGTGAGGCACAGCAAGAGACAGGGATTGACACGCAGAGAGAGAGATAGAAAGAGGCGGATAGAAAGACAGAGTGTAAAGAGGAAGAGAAAGAGACAGCAAGAGTGAGACAGCGAGAAGGGAAATTTGAGAGATGGACACACAGCGAGAGAGGTACAGACAGAGAGAGTCATAAACACAGAGAAACTTAGTGAGAGAGGTGGAGACAGGCCGAGAGAGATACAGAGAGAGAGAGACAGCGTAGAGAAAGGGAAAGAGAAGAGACACAAAAATTCAGAGCGATATAGATAGATAGATAGATAGATATAGATAGGTAGATATATAGATAGACTGACAGACAGGCAGACAGAGTGAGGGAGAGGGAAACAAAAGGATAGGGAGACAGAGAGAGAGAGAAAGTGGGACAGAAACAGAGAGTACATAAGTGAGAGGGGAGAAAATGAGACAGGGTGAGCGAGAGCCAGAGAGAGAGAGAGAGAGAGGAAGAACGAGTTAATGGGAGAGACAGTGAGCGTAAAAAGCAGAGAGAGAGATAAAGAGTTCAAGAGCGACAGAGGAGGAAAGGGAGAGACTCAGCAAAAGGGAGAGAGTGAGATGTTCCCGGAGAAAAAGCGAGACAGGTAGTGGGGGGAGGGAGAGAAATAGGGAGAGAGAGAGAACGAGGGAGATTGATAGTGAGATAGTTTCGCATTTGATTGTGGTGTGGAATTGGTTTTTGAGGGATTTTAAATATTTCCAAATATTTTATTCGTTGAATTTAGTAATACACTGCCACTCTTAACCCACTGTAATCGCACAACTGAATGTCCACAGTTAAAGAGGGCAGTTACACCACAGGATGTAATAGAACAGCGTGGAGTGAGGCAGTCTAACATTTGGAATTTAATCAATATATGGTAACAGTCAAGTAATGGATATCACTGAAACAATAGGAGATCTAGATGAGGGACTGATGGTGATTGAGTGGACAGCATATTATCTGGGTGAACACAGCTCTTGTTCTTTTTATTAGTTAATTAATTTGATAAGTAAAGTCCAGTCCTTGGGTCCTGGGAGCTCCATTTAAAAATAAACATTTTGTATCACTAAACTCAAAGTCATTATCTGTTTGTTCATATATTTTAAAAATAATTTGAACAATGTTGCAATTTCAACGTCCCTGAGGTGATCCCACAGGGTATAAATTAAAGGCTTTGGGAGTGTATCACCTCAACGTTTAAGGCAGAGATTACCAGCAGCACAAAGGGGCACATCACTTCGCACTGAAACTATGGAACCAATTGACGTGGCTGAGAAAATATTCTACACAATCCTTGCTGTTATAGGTGTTCCTGGTGAGTGACCATACCTACTGAAGTTGTGTAAATCTGTATGTGAGCGGCTCTCTCATTTTAAACTGACTGAAAATATTATATAACACAAAACAAAAACAGAATTACCTGGAAAAACTCAGCAGGTCTGGCAGCATCGGCGGAGAAGAAAAGAGTTGACGTTTCGAGTCCTCATGACCCTTCGACAGAACTTGATTTCGAGTCCAGGAAAGAGTTGAAATATAAGCTGGTTTAAGGTGTGTGTGTGGGGGGGGGGAGGAGAGAGAGAGAGAGACAGAGGTGCTTGTGTAGACAAACAAGCAGTGATAGAAGCAGATCATCAAAAGATGTCAGTAACAATGGTACAAAAGAACACATAGGTGTTAAAGTTAAAGTTGGTGATATTATCTAAACGAATGTGCTAATTAAGAATGGATGGTAGGGCACTCAAGGTACAGCTCTAGTGGGGGTGGGGGGAGCATAAAAGATTTTAAAATATTTAAAAATAATGGAAATAGGTGGGAAAAGAAAAATCTATAAAATTTATAGGGAAAAAAAAAAGGGGGAAAAAAGGGGGAAACAGAAAGGGGGTGGGGATGGGGGAGGGAGCTCACGACCTAAAGTTATTGAATTCAATATTCAGACCGGAAGGCTGTAAGGTGCCTAGTCGGAAGATGAGGTGTTGTTCCTCCAGTTTGCGTTGGGCTTCACTGGAACAATGCAGTAAGCCAAGGACAGACATGTGGGCAAGAGAGCAGGGTGGAGTGTTAAAATGGCAAGCCACAGGGAGGTTTGGGTCATTCTTGCGGACAGACCGCAGGTGTTCTGCAAAGCGGTCGCCCAGTTTACGTTTGGTCTCTCCAATGTAGAGGAGACCACATTGGGAGCAACGAATGCAGTAGACTAAGTTGGGGGAAATGCAAGTGAAATGCTGCTTCACTTGAAAGGAATGTTTGGGCCCTTGGACGGTGAGGAGAGAGGAAGTGAAGGGGCAGGTGTTACATCTTTTGCGTGGGCATGGGGTGGTGCCATAGGAGGGGGTTGAGGAGTAGGGGGTGATGGAGGAGTGGACCAGGGTGTCCCGGAGGGAGCGATCCCTACGGAATGCCGATAAGGGGGGTGAAGGGAAGATGTGTTTGGTGGTGGCATCATGCTGGAGTTGGCGGAAATGGCGGAGGATGATCCTTTGAATGCGGAGGCTGGTGGGGTGATAAGTGAGGACAAGGGGGACCCTATCATGTTTCTGGGAGGGAGGAGAAGGCGTGAGGGCGGATGCGCGGGAGATGGGCCGGACACGGTTGAGGGCCCTGTCAACGACCGTGGGTGGAAAACCTCGGTTAAGGAAGAAGGAGGACATGTCAGAGGAACCGTTTTTGAAGGTAGCATCATCGGAACAGATGCGACGAAGGCGAAGGAACTGGGAGAATGGGATGGAGTCCTTACAGGAAGCGGGGTGTGAGGAGCTGTAGTCGAGGTAGCTGTGGGAGTCGGTGGGTTTGTAGTGGATATTGGTGGACAGTCTATCACCAGAGATTGAGACAGAGAGGTCAAGGAAGGGAAGGGAAGTGTCAGAGATGGACCACGTGAAAATGATGGAGGGGTGGAGATTGGAAGCAAAATTAATAAATTTTTCCAAGTCCCGACGAGAGCATGAAGCAGCACCGAAGTAATCATCGATGTACCGGAGAAAAAGTTGTGGAAGGGGGCCGGGGTAGGACTGCAACAAGGAATGTTCCACATACCCCATAAAGAGACAGGCATAGCTGGGGCCCATGCGGGTACCCATAGCCACACCTTTTATTTGGAGAAAGTGAGAGGAGTTGAAGGAGAAATTGTTCAACGTGAGAACAAGTTCAGCCAGACGGAGGAGAGTAGTGGTGGATGGGGATTGTTCGGGCCTCTGTCCGAGGAAGAAGCTAAGGGCCCTCAGACCATCCTGGTGGGGGATGGAGGTGTAGAGGGATTGGACGTCCATGGTGAAGAGGAAGCGGTTGGAGCCAGGGAACTGGAAATTGTTGATGTGACGTAAGGTGTCAGAGGAATCACGGATGTAGGTGGGAAGGGACTGGACAAGGGGAGAGAGTATTATATGCTGATCTGGTGCTCACTGTCATAGACACACTGAATCAGCGATATAATTTGCTGAATTAAAATGTCTTGAATGTCTCTGTGGCTTTATTCAATTTTGTCAAATGAAAACAAACCTTCGATTGTAACTTGCAGGCTCTCTGATGAAATATGTCCTAATATTCAGTGGAAAATTGTGTAATGTTAAAGTAGACCTGAGTGAAGGCAAAATCTCTGAAGGAATGTTTAGTGGGAGTCAGAGGTAAATCACCCTGAGTGTGGGTCATTAACCTGAGTGGAATACCTGACTTCAGTCACCAATCTTTCACTGACTTTATCTATTAGTGTCTAATTGTCTTAAGTGTGTGTTAGCAACAAGATTGGAAAACCTCACTCCAGTGACCATATGTTTCTGGCTCTATCTGTTAATGCCAAATTGTACTAACTGTGTGTCAGTAACCAGAGTGGAACACCTGACTCCAGTACCAATCTTTCACTGACTGTATCTGTTAGTGTCAAATTGTCCTGAGTGTGGGTTAGTAACCAGAGTGGAATACCTGGCCCCAGTGATCTTGTATTACTTGGTCTATCTGTCATTGCAGAATTATACTGAGTGTGGGTCATTAATCAGAGTGGAATACCTGGCCCCAATCACCACTCATTCACTGACTGTACCTGTTAGTGGCAAATTGTCACTAATTTTGGGTTAATAACCAGATTGGAATACCAGACTCCAGTGACCATATATTTCTGGGACTTTCTGTTGGTGTCAAATTGTCCTAAGTGTGGGTCAGTAACCAGAGTGGAATTCCTGTCCCCAGTGAACATGTATTACTGGCTGTATCTGTCAGTGTAGAATTGTACTATGTATGGGTTAATAACTAGAGTGGAATACCTGGCACCAGTCACCACTCACTCTCCCACTGCATCTGTTAGTGTCAAATTGTACTAAGTATGGGTTAGTAAAAAGAATGGAATAACTGACTGCAGTCAACATTTATTTTTGGTTATATCTGGCATTGTAGAATTGCATTCAGTGTAGGTCAGTAACCAGAGTGGAATACCTGCTCCAAGTGATAATGTATGACTGGGAACATTTGTCGGTGTCGAATTGAACTGATGTAGGTCAGTAACCGCACTGAAAGGATTCGTTTCGATTTGGAAATCGTGTTTGTTTTTATTGATGAACAGTCTTTCCATTCTTTGGAGCTCTCTCTGTGTTTTACCTTCTGTATAATGTGACAACAGGAAGTGTTTTGATGTTGGTTGAAGATATTTGGTACTGTGTGTATGAAGTTAAATGTCTGGATTTAGCTCCATTTTCTATTGAGCTGCTCCAACCGAAATAGATGTCAACCTGTTCCTGATATTGAAGGAATCTGGCAGCACTCTTACAGTGTTCCAATGTTCTTTTTGATTGTCTTATAAGGCCAGAAGAGATCGGAGTAGATGAAGGTAATTCCGCCCATGGAGTCAGCTCAGCCATTCAGTGAGATCATTGCTGATCTGATCATCGTCACCTATACAATCCTGCCTTTTCCCCATAACCCTTGATCCTCTGACTGATTAAAAATCTGTTGAGCTCAGCCTTGAATATATTTGACTCATCATCTACAGCCCTCTAGGAGAACTAATTCCACAGATACACTAATCTCTGAGAGAAGAAATTCCTCCTAAGCTCTGCATTAAACTGGTGAATGCTTTCTCTGAGATGATGCCCACTCATCCTGAACCCTCCCAGAAAGGGAAACAGCTTCTCAACATGTACCGTGTCAAGACCCCTCGGAATCTTATATGTTTCAATAAGGTCCCCTCTCATTCTATTAAACTGCAATGAGTACAGGCCCAATCTAATCAATCTCCCCACATGAAAAAAGTCCTTCCACATCCGGCACCAGCCTTTAACCTTCTATGGGCTGCCTCCACTTCCAGCATATCTTTCCTCAAATAACGGGACCAAAATTGTTGACATTATTATAAGTGAGCACCTTGTATAATTCTAGCATGACTTCCCCATTTTTATAATCCATTCCCTTTGAAATTAAAGCCAACATTTTATTTCCCTTCCCTATAAACTGCTGAAATTAACGTTTTCATATTCATGTGTGCGTGCTCCCAAATCCCTCTCTGCTGCAGCTTTCTGCAGTCTTTCTCCATTTAAGTAATATTCAGCTCCTCTATTCTTCCTGCCAACGTGCATAAACCCACAGTTTCTGATAATATATGCCATCTGCCAAGTTTTGCCAACTCACTTAACATTTCTATATGCCCCTGTAGGCCCTTTGAGTCTTCCTCACCACTTGCCTTCACGCCAATTTGTGTGATAACTGGAAATTTGGTTATAGTACATTCACTTCCATCATATAAACCATTAATATATATTGTAAGTAACTGTGGTCCCGGCACTGACCCCTGTGGCGCTCCACAACTTACAGTTTACTATTCTGAAAATGCCCCCCTTATCTCAGCTCTCTGTCTTCTATTAGTTAGCAAATCCTCTATCCAAGTTAGCGTACTACTGCCAAGACCATGAGCTCTTATCTTATTAAGCAGCTGTGTGTCTGGTACCTTACTGAAAGCCTTTTTGGAAATACAAGAATATTACATATCCTGTTTCCTCATTACCCATTCTGCTTTTTACTTACTCAAATAATTCTAATCAATTAGCCGGGCACGATTTCCCCGTCATCAAGCCATGCTAACTCTGCTCTGCTATCACATTCTTTGTAATAGACTCTAACGTTTTCCCAATAGTGCATGTTAAGCTATTTGGCCTGTAGTTACCTGAGCTTTTTCTCTCCCTCCCTTTTTGAATAAGGTTGTTACTTTGGCAAATTTCCAATCTTCTGAGTCTTTTTCAGAATCAAACGATTCTTGGAAGATGACTGTCAGTGAATCCATTATTTGTGCAGATATTTCCTTTAATATCCTAGGATTCAACCCAACAGGGATTTATCGGCTTTTAGCTCCATTAGTTTCTCGATTACTTTTTCTCTAGTGATAGTTATTTCTTTATTCCCTTCCCCCATTTTCCCTCTGATTATTTAGTATTTCTGGAATGCGATTAGTGTCGTCTACCATGAAGACTGATGCAAAGCATTAATTCAACTCCTCTGCCATTTCCTGGTTCCCCATTCTCATTTTCACAGGCTCATTCTCTAATTCACTTAAGCCTCTAACTTCATTTTTTAAAATATTTAAAGCTGCTGCTACGTAACGTTTGTATAAGACCAGCTAATTATGGCTCAATGTTTATCTCCCAATCTTTAATGTATTTTTAGTCAACTTTTCTTGGTTTTAAAAAATAATCATAATTCTGGCTTGCGACTAACCTTTGCCACTTTGTATGTATTTCTTTTTTCAGCTTGATTCTATCCTCAACTTCTTGGATAAACTATGGTTGATTATGTCCTTCCTACAATCCTAATTCCTCACAGGGATATATCGCTGATATGAGGCATGAACTATTTTCTTATACGTCTGCCATTGTGCATCAACTGTCTTTTCTGTTGAACTCCTTTCCCAGTCTACTCCAGCCCACTCTGCCCTCTTTCTTTGTAATTATCCATTTGTAAGTTTAGCACAGTTGTTTCAGACCCATTTTCACTCTCAAACTGAATGCTAAATTACACCATGTTATGGACATTTTTTTCCGAAGGGACCTTTTACACTGAGATCATTTATTAACCTGCCTCATTACACACTAACACATCCAAAGTAGACTGATCCCTGATTGGATCCACAGCAAATTGTTCTAGGAAACTCTCCCGGATACACTCTATGATTTCCTGATCGTGGCTCCATCTGCCAATGTGATTTTCTCAAACGACATGGAGATTCAAGTCACCCATGATTAATGTACTTCAATTTTTTCATGTCATAACTATCTCCTGACTTATTCTCTTTCCTACGGTGTAGCTACTGTTAGGCGCTCTGCAGACTACTCCCACCACTGTCTTCACCCCCTTGTTATTTCTTACCTCTACCCATGTGAATTCTACATCTGCAGATCCAAAATAATCTCTTGCTATCCAACGTATTCAATCTCATCAAATTTTCATCCTGATTGTCCTTTCAAAAACCACATGTCCCTGAATAATTAGTTATCAGCTTTGATCTCTTTGTAACCACGTCTCCGTAATGGCTATAAGATCATTCCCATTAACCTCTATTTTTGCCTTTAATTTATTTGTTTGGTTCTGAATACTGCCAGCAATTAAGTAATGAGGCATCAGTTTTGACTTGTTTACCATTTCCCCATTTGACTCAATTTGCTGTTGTGTTTTTTATGTTTCTACACTCTGTCCCTTTCTGTCACATTCTGGATATCATTACCTAAATAGCTGCCCTGCAAAATTCCCACATCGTTTTGCTTCTTAAACCTACTTATCCCCTCTCCAGAAATCCTGCCCACCTAATATCTTAAAACACTCTCTAGAACCCTAGTTATTCAATTCACCACGACGGTGGAATCTGCATTTTTAAAGTGAAGCCCTTCCCAGCGGAATAGCTCCCTCCGATCCCAGCACTGGCGCCGGTGCCCCTTGAACTGAAACCGAATTTTCCCACACCAAACTTTGAGCACATATTTAAATCCCTGACTTTATTTATCCTATGACTGTTTGCCCATTTTTCGGGTAGTAATCCCAAGATTTTTATGTCAGAGGTTTTGCTTTTCAATTTACCTAATTGTTCGAATTCTTTCAGCAGAATTTTGTTTCTAGGTCTGTCAATGTCGCTGGCACCAACGTGGATGGTGACAAGTTGATTTATCCCCTCCACTCCAAGTTCCTCTCCAGCCCTGAGGAGATGTCCTGGCACCGGGCAGGAAAGAGAGCCTTCGGAACTCATGCAATGAACAATACCCTTCGCCAATTATACTGTCCCCTACCACTACTGAATTTCCTAATTCCACCCCCAGCTTGAATGGCTGCCTGTACCACGGTGCCGTGGTCGGTTCGCTCATCCTCCCTGCAGTCCCCGCTCTCGTCCACACATCTTCCAAGAACCTGGCCACTGTTGAACTGTTGCAAGGGTCGAGGCCCCTCGATCGTGACTCCCTAGGTCCCCAGACCTACGTCACCTGCGGTCAGACACTCCTGTTCCTGCTCCCAGACCAAATGTGAATTTCCTGATCTGAGGGGTGTGACCACCTCCTGGAGCAAAGTGTCCAGGTAACCTTTCCCTCCCTGATGTGGCGCAATGTCTGCAGCTCGGACACCAGCTCCTTAACTCGGATCCGAATGTTCTCGAGCTGCAAACTCTTGCTACTGATGTGCTCACTCTGGATCACCTTGGTGTCCAACAGGCCAACATGCTGCTGCAGCTACACGTTAGCTGTCCTGCCATCGCTAATGTATTTTAATTCATTAATTAACCAATTATATTAGCATCCCTGCTCGTTACACTTGAAGAATCTCCCCCTAGAATCACTTGATTGTTATTTTTTTTGAACAACAGTACCGAATTTATACTTAAGAAGCTTTTTGTCAGAGGAAAAATACTCTACAGACCTCAAAACAAACTGAAATCTTCACTTTTACTTTAACTTCGACACATACCCACCAATTAGCACTTCTCGCACTCTTTTCCCTCTCTGCTCTTTCAAGGTCTATTGCCTCTCTCCAGACCCTTTAATGATTTCTTTTTAATGGGTGATACAAAAGTAGGTGGAAAGGCAAGTGGTGAAGATGACACAAAGTTTCCACAGAGGGGTAGAGATAGGTTAAGTGAGAGGGCAAGCACTTGGCAGCTGGAATATAACGTGGGAAAATGTGAGGTTATGCACTGTGGCATGAAGAATAGAGGAGCTGAATATTATTTAAATGGGGAAAGACTGCAGGAAGCTGCAGCACAGAGGGATTTGGGAGTCCGTCTGCATGAATCCGCCCCCAAAAAAACAAACATATAATTTCAGCAGGTAATAGGGAAGGCAACAGGATTGTTGGCATTTATTCAAAGGGAATGGAGGAAAACATTGGGTGGTCTTGCTAATACTTTGCACAGCATAAGTTAGGCCATGCCTAGAATATTGTAAACAGTTTTGGCCCCTTATCTAAGGAAGTATATACTGACATTGGAGGCAGCCCAGAGAAGTAGCACGAGATTGAGCCCGGGTATGGAGGGGTTTTCTTCTGTGGAGAGGTTGTGTAGATTATACCTGTACTCACTGGAGTCTGGAAGAATGAGATGCAGCTTTATTGAAACAAATAAGATTCTTGGTGAGCTTGGCAGGGTAGATGCTGAGAAGTTGATTCCCTTTGCGGAGGGTCGGGGATCAGAGGGCATAATCTTAGAGTTAGGGGTCGCCTATTTAACACAGAGAGCAGGAGGAATTTCTTAACTCAGATCGTGGTGAACCTGTGGATTATTTACTGTTGATGGCGTTGAAGTCTGGGTGTTACATTATATTCAAGGCTGAGATAGGCAGATTTTTAAACAAAAGGTAACAAAAGGTTCTGGGAAATGGAAGGAAAGTGGAGTTGAAGATTATCAAGCTTATATTTCAACTCTTTCTTGGACTCGAAATCAAGGGTCATGAGGACTCGAAACGTCAACTCTTTTCTTCTCCGCCGATGCTGCCAGACCTGCTGAGTTTTTCCAGGTAATTCTGTTTTTGTTTTGAAGATTATCATGTCAGCAATGACCTTATTAAATGGTGAACAGATTCATTGTCTGAATAGCCTACTTCAGCTAATAGGTTTAATAATCTCTTGGTTTCATGCTCTCTCCTTTTCTCTTGCTTATTAATGCTCTGTGGCTGCTCTCTCCATGTGCTCCAAAGGACGCTCACTCAACATGCACTGTCTTACTGTTAATGTCCCCGATGTTCCTTCTGCTCTCTTGCTATTAATGGTACCGCTGTTTCTCACACTCTCCCACTCTCAGTGCCTGCTCTGTTTCTCTCTCACTCATAGAGTCAGAGGGTCACAGAGTATCCGAGTTATACAGCTTAGAATCAGTTCCTTTGGCCTGTGCCAGACATCAAGTACATATCTATTCTAATCCCATTTACCAGCTCTTGGCCCCTAACCCTGTATGCAAGGCCGTTTCAAGTGCTCATCTAAATACTTCATAAATGTTGTGAGGGTTCCTGCCTCTTCCACCCCCTCAGGCAGTGTGCTGCAGATTCCAACATCATTCCGGGTGATTTCCTCCCCCACCACCGCACCCCCCCCTCTCCCGCATCCGCATCCACCCCCCCCCCCCCCCCCCCCCCCCCCCCCCCCCGGCGTCTCAAATCCTGCTAACGGCCTCGCTGCTTCTCTCACACTCTTATGCTCCTAATGACCCTGCTTCTCCTCTCCCAATCTCTCACTGCGAATGGCCCCATTGCTCCTCTCTCACTGTTAATGGCTCTGCTACAACTCTCTCACTGCTAAAGGCCCCGCTTCTCCTCTCTCACTGTTAATGGTCCCGCTACAACCTTCTCACTGCTAAAGGCCCCGCTTCTCCTCTCTCACTGTTAATGGTCCCGCTACAACTCTCTCACTGCTAATGGCCCCGCTTCTCCTCTCTCACTCTCCTCCAGTACACTGGCACCCCTCGAAAGGCCAGATGATTTGAAAATAATAATTAGAGCCATTGCACCCTCCTCCCTTACCTCATATTACAGCCTGGGCTACATCTCATCTGGGCCTGTGGGTTTATCCACTTTGAAGCAAAAACCACGAATACCTCCACCCTTTCAATGCTAATGTGTTCAAGTATATCACAGACCCCCTCCCTCATTTCAACACCTACATCGTCCTTCTCCACAGTCATCACAGCTGAAATGTTAGTGTTTATAACCTCACCTATGTCCTTCGGTTACAGCACAATCTGCCACTTTGTTCCCTGATGGGTCCTACTCTTTCCCTGGTTATCCTCAGGCCCTGAATATATTTATAAATTGCCTTGGGTTTTCCTTTACCTTTCCCGCCAGTGTTTGGTAATGTCTCCTGTTCGCTCTCCTAACTACTTGTTAACTACCACACCCTCCCCCACCACGCACTTTTTATGCTTCTCCAGGGCTTCCGCGCTGTGTTAACCCCCCTGTATCTACCATCAGTCACTTTTCTTTTTCCTTATCCAATCCTCTATATCCCTTGACAACCAGTATCCCCTGGAATTGTTTGTCCTACCCCTCACCTCTACGGGAACATGTTGGCCCTGAACTCTCACTATTTCCTTTCTGAATGACTCCCGCAGGCCTGTTGGAGACTTTCCTACAATTAGCTGCTCCCAGTCCAATTTGGCCACATCCTGTCATAAAATATTGAAGTCGGCCTTCCCCAATTTCAGGATCTTTATTTACAAGCCATCTTTGTCATTTTCAATAACTACCTTAAAACCACAAGAACTATGGTCTCTGTCTCCGAAATGCTTCCCCCCCCTGACACTTATACCACTTTCCTGGCTTCATTCCCTAAGATTAGGTCCAGTGCCGCCCCTTCTCTCGTAGGGCTTTAGCGTTGGCTCAGAAAGCTCTCTTTCAAGCACTTTAAGAATTCCACCACATCGAAGCCTCTCACACTAAGACTATCCAACATAACATTGGTGAATTGAAATTTCCTACTATTATTACCCTTGTACACTTCTCTGAGATTTTCCTACATATCTGCTCCTATAGCCCCCCTGACTCTTTGGAGGCATTTAGTGCACCCCCAGCAAAGTGATTGCCTACTGTATTTAAGTTCTCTACAGATGGCCTCATTTGAGGAACCTTCTAAAATAACATCACTCCTTATGGCATTAATTTACTTTTTGATCAATCATGCAATGCCAACTTCCATTTTAAACCCCCACCACCAAGTCGCCATCAGCCCCCTGTCATGCCTGAACATTCTATACCCTGGAACATTGAACTGCCAGTCCTGCGCCGCCACCAACCATGTCTCTGTGATAGCAACAATATCATATTCCCATGTGTTAATCAGCACCCTCAATTCATCTGCCCTACTTTTAAGACTCCTTTCATTACAATAGCAGCGAACCAGCCTTGCATTATTCCCCTGTGCCTTAACAGGTCTACGTTTGCTCTGCCTTCCAGACTCACTTAGTTCCTCTTCTATATTAGGCTGTGCACCACACTCTACTGTACCTTCACTCATTATTACATAGAAATACCGAATTGGTTTTAACTTTCCCCTGAACCCCAACCCAACATCACTAGCAAACTTCCCCACAAAGATGTTGCTCCTGTGCCAGTTCAGGTGCAACCTGTCCAATGTGTACAGGTGCCAACTTCACCAGAAACATACCCTGATCAAGGAACCAGAAGGCCTCCCCCCACCTCCTCAACATTTCTTCAGCCACGCATTAATCTTCTCTATCCTCATATTCCTATACTCACTTTCACGTGACAAGGGGGCCATCCAGATGTTGCAACCTTTGAGGTCCTGCTTTTTAATCTGCTGCCTAGCTCCCTAAATTCATTTTGCAGGACCTCATCCCTCTTTCTACCTAAGTCATTAGTATCAATGTGAATCACGACCTCTGAGTTTTCCCTCCCTCTTCAGAATGCCCTGCAACTGTTCTGTGATATCTTTGACCTTGCTCAGGGAGGCAACACACCATCCTGGAGTCACATCTATAGCTGCAGAAGCTCCTGTCTGCACCCCTCACTATTTAGTCTCCTCCCACTATTGCTCTTGCACTCTTACCCCTCCCGACTTGTGCAGCTGAGACACCCACAGTGCCTGGAATTTGACTCTGGTTGCACTCCCCAGAGGAACATTCACCCTTAACCTTTTGCAACACAGAAAAACAGGGTTTCCTCATTACCTGCCCAGTGATTTCCTCATTACATACCTGTGGCTTTCCTCATTACATGCCTGCCTCCCTTCTTCACCCATTCCCGCACTTCTTCAAGCTGCTGAGTGACCACATCTAAAAATGTTCTATCCACCTAACTCTCAGCCTCGTGGATGCACCGCTGTGTCTCCAGCTGATGCTAACGCTCTGAAACCCATTGCTCAAGCTGGTGAATCCAGTGGCACTTCCTGCACATGTGGTCATTCAGATTGCAATGCGTGTCGAAGAATCCCCATGCAAATCACATGACTGTGTCCCTTTGCCATACTTTTTGTTTGATTTTTATTAAAAAAAAACTGTTTCTCTAAATTTAAGCCAAATGAAAAACGATTTAGCTTTTTTCTGGCAGAATAAAGTCAAATGCGGTAACTGTTACCTACTGTAATGTAGTTTCAAAATGGAAAAAAAAGAAAGCACCTTACTCGCTAACTACAAACCAGCTCTCTCCCTTGTCCTGACATCACTCCTTTCGAATTCCAGCACCGCCCAGTGCCTGTGTGAGAACAGGCTCCCTGACAGGTAAACTCTGCATCGCTCTCTATACAGCCGCTCTGCTCCCTCACAGGTAAACTCCGCTATCGCTCTTTATACAGCCGCTCCGCTCCCTCACAGGTAAACTCCGCTACACACTTTATACAGCCGCTCCGCTCCCTCACAGGTAAACTCCTGCTCTATATGCACCTGCTCCACTCTTGCTCTTTATACAGCCACTCCGCTCCCTCACAGGTAAACTCCTGCTCTATATGCACCCGCTCCACTCTCGCTCTTTATACAGCCGCTCCGCTCCCTCACAGGTAAACTGCTGCTCTATATGCACCCGCTCCACTCTCGCTCTTTATACAGCTGCTCCGCTCCCTCACAGGTAAACTCCTGCTCTATATGCACCCGCTCCACTCTCGCTCTTTATACAGCCGCTCCGCTCCCTCACAGGTAAACTCCTGCTCTATATGCACCCGCTCCACTCTCGTTCTTTATACAGCCGCTCTGCTCCCTCACAGGTAAACTCATGCCCTTAAAACACCTGCTCACATCTGGCTCTTTTTTGTTGTTTCACCTTTATTGTTTGTTTAATTTCCCCCTATCCTTAAATTACTAAATTTAATAATAATCAACAAGTGATTGTAACTCAGCTGCTAATTTCAATCTAAAAACAAAGCTAAAAGCTAAAATACTCACCAACCAGTCGCCTGCCTGTCCTCCTGTGACCAAACTCTGTTTTGGTGCTGAAATCCTGTCCTCCCTGTGAGGGACAGATATGGAGAATGTTTAATCAATAATTTCCAGGCACTTCTCCCCTCTCTCTGACAGTTAATTTACTGGGAATTGTGATCCTGTCCCGGGGAAAGTGCGGCCTCTCCACCTGCACCACTCGCTACCTGGTGGCCATGGCAACGGCAGATCTACTGGTCATTATCACAAACGTCATACTGAACAAGATCAATTATTATTATTTCCCACTGAGTTTCCTGTACCTCACTCCTGTGTGTCGTGTTCGCGGTGTCCTGCAGGTTGCAGCCCTGGACTGTTCTGTCTGGTTCACTGTCACTTTCTCCTTTGATCGATTTGTGGCCATTCGTTGCCAGAAGCTGAAAACAGAATATTGCACCGGGAAAACTGCAGCTGTGGTTCTAGCGACAACCGGCATCCTGCTCGGTTTAAAAAACATCCCCCACTACTTTACACTGGTACCTGGACAGATAATCGACAATGTACCGTGGGGCTGTTTGACAAAGCCAAGCATTTTTACTGATCCCAGATGGGTTGGATATTTCTGGTTTCAAACGGTTTTGACCCCATTGCTCCCATTTGGTTTAATTCTGCTGATCAACGCTCTGACAGTCAGACACATTTTAGTGACCAGTCGAGTCCGGAAGGGACTGAGGGCTCAGAGTAAGGGAGAGAATCGCAGTGACCCAGAGATGGAGAGCAGGAGGAAGTCTATGATTTTACTCTTCACCATATCCGGCACCTTCATCCTCCTGTGGCTGGTGTTTGTTATAAAATTCTTCTATTTGGATGTGAGAGAGTTAGTTTACCTCAACTATCCTGAATATATCTTAAAACAAGTTGGATTGATGCTGCTGAATTTAAGTTGTTGCACAAACACATTTATTTACGCTGTGACTCAGTCCAAGTTCCGAAAGCAGATGAAGAAAGCGGTGAATTATCCGGTTACATCAATTATTCAATTAATGAAGAAAAAAAACTGACTGTCAGACGCCTCGGCCAATCAGAGAGTTCCGGCCGCTCACAGACAGGTGCTTCCGCCAATGAAGAAGCTCCGCATGATGACTGACAGTCACCTCACCCAATCAGGGATTGCTACCGCCAACTTACAGCTGCTTGTGCCAATCAGGGCAATCAACCTCATAACTGACAGGCCCGGTAGCCAATGGAGCAGCATCAGATGTTCATCCACAGCCACCTCAGCCATTCAGGGAGAACCGCTTGCTGAATGACAGCTACCTGAGCTAATCAAGGTGACCTGCTAGCTGACTGACAGTCGCTTCATCCAATCAGGGAGCTGCAGCCTTTTTGTCCAGAGTCACATAGGCCAGTCAGGGTATTCTTCCTGTGTTAAAAATACAAACAAAAAACTGCAGATGCTGGAAATCCAAAACAAAAACAGAATTACCTGGAAAAACTCAGCAGGTCTGGCAGCATCGGCAGAGAAGAAAAGAGTTGACGTTTTGAGTCCTCATGACCCTTCAACAGAACTGAGTTTTTCCAGGTAATTCTGTTTTTGTTTTATTCTTCCTGTGTGCCTACATTCATCTCAACCAATCAGGGAGCGGCAACTGCTGACTGATAGACAGTTCAGCCAAACAGTTCATTCCAACAGCTGACTGGCATCTGCTTCATCCAATCACAAACCAGTGACTCACAGATAGTTTTGCCAATCAGCGATCTTCACTAATGACCACAGCCCATCAGGGAGCTGAACACCATCACTGACAGCCGCATTAGCCAATCAGTAAGCTCCGACCGCTGGATTCAGCACTTCAATTAATCAGACACCACAAACCAATTCCCACCATCTAACACGGAATTTTGTTCAATCATATCGTTCAATATTTGACTGATAGCTCCTCAAACAAATGGAGAGTCCCGAAGATGTGAGGGACACCTGCGCTGCCTGATTGGAGCGTTTCAGCATGAGAGTGACAGCTCTAATATCCAATCAGAGAGATGCAACAGCCCTGGAATTTCCTGGAGTAATGAAAATCCCGCTTCAAAATCCGACCAATAGCCGAGTGCCTTGCTCACCTCAGCAAAACCTATCCCTGCCCACTTTGTGATTGACAGCAGCGTAAGCCAATGGCTGGGTTGCTTGCAAATCATCGGCCAATCGAAATCCAGCCCAATTGCTTCGATTCAGAAAATGTCACCAACAACCCACGGTCATGACGCTCGATCCTGGCTGGAGGTCGGTCAATGATCCTTAAAGCCGGGCGGCACTGGGAATTATGGCAGTGCAACTATATTTCACTGATTCTAATTAAAGCTGGAACTGAAAGGCAGAAATTCAGAGATTGAAATAGGAGGGACACAGGGAAAAGGAAGGATCAAGTTAAATAACAGAATCACAGAACTGTTACCAAGTTGAAGGCGGCCATTTGGCCCATCGTGTCTGCACTGACTCTCTCAATGAGCAACTCACCAAGTTCTATTCTCCAGCCTTCTCCCCACACTTTCTTCATTTTCAGATAACAGTCTAACTCCCGAATGAATGCTTCATTTCAATGTGCCTCCACCAGCTCTCAGTCACTGTTCTACAGATCCAAACAACTGGCTGTGAGAAAACATAATATTTAATGTTATCAGTGTTTCTTTTCTTGATGACCTTAATACTGAACTTCCTCACCCTGAGTGCTTTCACAAAAATGAACCGTTTCCCCTTATTTAATAAGGATCACTCATGATTCTAAATAGCCATATCAAATCTCCTCTCAGCCTTCTCTTCTTCAAGGAAAACAATCCTAACTTAGATTCGTAGAGTCATAGGTGTCAACAGCAGAGAGAAAGGTCCTTTTCAGCCCATCGAATCTGCGCCGGACAGACAAGTACTTAACTATTCTAAACACACCTTCCAGCACCAGGTCCATAGCCTTGTGTGCCTTGGCATCGCAAGTGCACATCCAAACCTATCTTAAATGTTATGAGGATTTCTGATTCAACGACCCTCTCCGGCAGTGAGTTCCAGATGCCCAACCCATTCTGGGTGAAAAAATTCTTCCTCACATCCCCACTAAACCTCCTGCCCCTTACCTTAAATCTATGCCCACTGGTTATGGATCCCTCCACCAAGGGGATGAGCTCCTTCCTGTCTACCCCATCTATGCACCTCATAATTCTATACACTCAATCATGTCCCCCTTCAATCTGCTCTCCTCCAGAGAAACAAAACCCAATCTATAATCTCGCTTCATAACTAAAGCTAAAAACTAAAACTAAGGCAAAATCCTGGTAAATCTCCTCTGCACTCCCTCTACTGGAATGACATCCTTCCATAATGCGGATTCCAGAACTGCACGCAATACTCTAGCTGTGGCCTAACCAGCATTTTATATAGATAAAGCATAAACTTCCTGCTCTTATACTCTATGCCTCATCTAATATTGGCAAGTATCCCATATGTCTTCATAACCAGCTTATATACATGTTCCACTACCTTAAGGGACCTGAGGATATGCACACCCAGGTCCCTCTGATCCTTGGCACTTCGCAGGTACAATTCATCGTGTACTCCCGTGCCTTGCTTGTCCTGCCCAAGTGAATCACCTCACACTTATCCGGATTAAGTTCCATTTGCCAATGATCAGCCCATCTGACCAGCACATCTATATCCTCCTTTAATCTGGGGCTATCCAAGGCACTATTTATCACCCCAACAATATTTGTGTCATTTGCGAACTTAATGATCAACCATCGTACATTCAATTCTAAATCGTTTATATATACCACAAACAGCAAGGGACCCAACACCAATCCCTGTAACTTCTCCAAGCTCAAACCTGGAAACATTCTCATGAAGCTTATCTATCATTTATACAGTAACTTCACATTCCTTGCCCAGAGCTCGATGTAATAAGTCAACTAGAGTCCAAACTAGCGATTTATACAAGTTGAACTAACTTCCTTGCACTTATACTCTATTTTATGATAAATACAGCCTTGTTTTAGTTACTGATTTCTCAAAATATACGCCTTCAATGGCTTGTCCCCCTGCTCATATCCCCTTCAGAGATGTATCCTCCATTTTGTGCTGTCTCTCCTCATGTTCTCACTACTACAATGAATCATTTCGCATCTATTTGTATTGAACTGCATCTACCACCTGCCTACCCATTCCACTAACTTGTCCATGTCCTTTTGAAATGCTATTCAATCCTCCTCACAGATCAGAAATCTTCTGATTTAGTTGCTTACCAGCTGAAATACCGATATACCTTTCTTTTCTCCCCATGTAATGTTTTCAAGACCAATACAACAATTAGATTTACTTTACATCCTTAATATTAGTTATCATGACCAATTCACGATTTACACTAAATTTACCCGTCTGTGTCTTGGCTATCAAGTTAACTTTTCCAAGTCAGATTGAACATTACACCCTGTGGATCAGTTATTATCCCCAATAAAAGAAACACGTACAATTGTATTCCTCTGCATAGGGTCTGAAGCTCAACTTAGCAACCAAGTATCAATTTATGCATGTGTGTGTGTGTGTGTGTGTGTTTGTGTGTGTATGTGTGTGTGTTTGTGTGTGTATGTGTGTGTGTGTGTTTGTGTGTGTGTATTTGTGTGTGTGTGTGTTTGTGCGCCCGCGGTCATGATAAACCCCAGCCGAGGGAGATTGCTGAAGGCCAGGTTGTGTGTGCGTGTGTGTACTTGAATGTGTGAGTGAATATGTCTATTTATGTTTCTGTCCGCCTGTGTGTGCGAATGTGTGTGACAATGTGTATGTGTGTGTGTGTGTTTGTGCACGTCTGTGGCTGTGTGCGTCTGTGTCTGATGAGTGCCTGTCCGTCTGTGTGCACGGGCGTGCGTATATGTGCGTGGGTGCATACTTGAGTATATGTCCGCTTGTGTGTGTGGCTATCTGCATGTATGATTTTTGTGTGCATGTGTGTAAGTGTTTGTGTATGTTTGTGTGTGCCTATCGGAGTGCACGCATCTATTTATGTATCTGTCCGCTTGTACGTTTGTGTCTCTTTATATATGCGCACGTGTGTGAGAGAGTGTATATCTCTGTCGATCTGTGTGTGTGTGCATGTACGCAGTGTGTTTCTGTGCCATGTGAACATGACAGCATCCTACAGTGGGACAGCGCTGAAGGTGAGTCTGTTTTGTGTAGGTGCTTGTGTCTGTCAGCCTGTTCGTCTTCCTGTGTGTGTGTGCGAGAGAGAGAGAGAGAGACGGAGAATGAAAGAGTGGGATTGAAGGAGAGAGGGAGAGAGAGATTGTTGTTCCAGGACACACAATATTTTTTATTTAGGAAATACCTTGTTAATGTTCTGCCAACAATCTGATCTCTGTGTAAAAAAAATTACAACGCAGTGCTTGTTATGAAATGAGAATTATAAGCCTGACCAATTTGAAAGTGTGTTTAAGATTATCAGAGTAAGGCATGCTGCATCAAAAGAGATTGAACGTTAATATACTATGAGTCCAAATGGAACAGTCATGTACAAAAACCAAAAAAAAGCTGGAAAAACTCAACAGCTCTGACAGAATGTTTGGAGAGAAAGACTGAGTTAAAGTTTTGAGTCTGTATGACTCTTCTTCAGAGGTCCCAAGAGTAGTCATGCGAAGTTGATACACTAATATTGTCTTTCTCTCCACCGATGCTGTCAAACCTGCTAAGTTTCCAACATTTTTTTTTGCTTCAGATTTTCAGCATCCGCATTATTTTGCCATTATGGAACAGTCATGTACTGCACCTTAACATGTTTGATGAATGAAGTATATCATTTTTTGGTAAACTAAAGTTTAATAAAGTTTCCATTCTCCTTTCTCCAATTCATCACCAACATTCATTGTGTCCATTTCCTCCCGTCTTCAGCCTGTCTTAAACCTCTTAATTGCCTAATGTTTTCCAGCTCTGAAATAAGCTCAATGACATGAAATATAAAGTCAGTAAGTTTTGAATAGAAATACAAGGAAATAGCCAGGTCTTCAGTAGTCAAAAACGTGTCTTATGAATGTCAGTTACAGGACTGGATTACGACATTCTGAGACGCTGAGGTATGTCAAGCTTAAAATGGCCCATTCCGTAAAAGGTTTCCTTTCTAATGCTCACAGAAAGTGGACTGCAAATTTTATCTTGGCAAATCTGCAACAGGAAAGGCACAAATATCACATTACTTTGGAACTAAAATACATCTTACAAAATAACTATTCGCATTAGATAATAATTTCAAATTAAAATATGTTCACGATTTGTTAATTGGTAGAAATGAAAACTTTTGATGACACAAACAGAAAAGCTGTTAGAACAATCAGCAGCTTATTAAGAGGAAGCAGTAATGCAAACTGCAGCAAATCTGTTTGCACATCATATGATTCAAAAACATTGAAACGTTTTCTTTCGTGATGTTTGGAAAACAAAATCACCGATGATGTCCTCAGATAATAAGCTACCAAATGTATCACTTTGGATGTACATAATGCTGAGGGCAGATCATTATCCTTGCAGCAAACTTTAGTCAAATTCATGGAACTCAGTCCTGTGGAACTGAGCTGAATTTTTCAAGTAAATGTCTGTAAACGTGTGTCGTTCTTACAAAGATACATTCCGTTTAAAGTTTGTAAACACTTCGAATTCTTGGATTTCAAAACTTACATATCCAAAAATGTAGATATTGATCTTATGCAAAAGAGAGACGCAACTCGACCAGAGGCACAACTGATGCTGCCGTGCAGCTGGGACCAGCAAACTGCTGGATTTATACACGTAGTTTGCAAGTTAAACATTCAACATGGGACAGATTTAAGCTACAGGAAATAATTATGTGGACAGCAGCAAGGGGATCTGAATGGAATCCTTTATTTTGTATGAATTTAATATTTATCACTGGGGTTTTACGGCATTTTTTAAATTAATCATTGTTACACCTGCACAAATACATGAACTCATTCTGACTAGTAACTTTGTAACGAAATAGATAAGAATGTATTTCGCATATTAGAATGAAAAGTCCATATTTGTAGTGTAACATGCCAGTTTCAACCGATTCTGTCCAATTACCGCCCTCCCAGCCACTGCCCGCCCACCCCGCATGCTTGAAAGCGTGAAATCGCGCCGGTCCGGAACAACTTTTCAGGGCTTAAACAGGATGGAGGCCCAGAAGAGCTCATGGACATTGGGAACAACTGAGAACTTTAGGCATGGTGGTTTCCCGAGCAACATATGCTGCTGATTATATCAGCCATCTCTCCAATGGACCCTCCAGCACTTGTTTCCCCAGCAGCAGTCACATCACTCGGGTGGTCTCTCCAGCAGTAGTTACATCGCTCGGGTGTTTTCTCCAGCAGTAGTTAAATCGCTCGGATGAACTCTCCAGCAGCAGTCATATCGCTGAGGTGAACTCTCCAGCGATATACAGCTGAAGTAGACCTGGAGTATGTCGTTTGGCTAAAGCAAAGCTTTGCAACCGGGGCGTGTGTGAAAGGCAAACGACAAGCATCCAGAGAAGGCTTCTAACACGAGGCTCACAAGCACTCGGGCAAAGGCTGATTCGTCCCAGTGTGCACAAGCTTCTGGGTGGCATAGACCCAGCCTGGGCTGTCCCCCTGAACATAGGGAGTGTGCTCATGAACAAAAAATAGGAAAAGGAATGAGAACACTCAAGCCCGGCATGGAAAATCCCGGCTTCTCACTGAAACCCACACACACACAAATACACAAACACATACTCACACAGTTACACACACAAACATACACACAGTAACACGCAGCCATAGATATTCACTCAATCTCACACTATTAAATTGTCAAACACACTTTCTCAAACATATGCACTATCTCGCCTGCACTCATTCACAGTATCATACACTCATACACTGACCCTCACACACATCCACTCACAGACACATTTTCACTCACGCACTCAAATCCCAAGCTCACTCAATCTGACACTGTGAATATGTCACGCATTCTCTCTCTCATAGAAACATACACACACACACACACGCACACGCACACACACACACACACACACACTATCATAGACTGACGTACACTCACCTTTTCCCCACACACTCACACACAGATTCTCTCTCACATATTTTCACGAAACCTTATGCTCACAATCCCACATAGTCCACATCTCTCTCTCTCTATCTCACACACACACATGCACACACTTACACAGGCAGACATTCTGTATTCCACATTTTTTCTCACACAGACATTCACTCACTCCCTCACACACATTCACAGAAGCACTCACACATTAATCTCAAGCACACACTCACTTCGTCAGAAAAGCACACTCCCAGAATCAAATACTCATTCACTATCACACTGTCACAATGCCACACATTCTCTTTCAACCTCAAACACACTTTCACTCACACAGACTCAGACTCACATGCACGCAGACACACAACATGCACACACACACAGATTCTGCCATGCAGTCACAATATCATACACTCAATGTCTCACACACATTGACACTCTCACTCTCTCTCTCTCACAAGCAGGCACACACACAGATTCACATACTTACTCACAAACACTCACAAAAACCTATCAGCTCTCACACTTGTACGCACTCACAAATCACACTCACTCACAAACTCTTGCAGAGAAGCACTCATGTGCATCAACAGGCAATAGCAAACACACATTCAGAAACACTCTCCCTCTTTAATACTCTCACTCACACGCACATTCACACATTCTCTCAAGCAATTTAAATGTCTCACACCCTGCTGTCCCACCATACACAGGCACACATTCGCACAATCAGGCATTCTTTCACACAATTACAAAGTCACTTTCATAATCTCAAAATGACACACTCTTAGGCACACACTATTAACGCACACATAAACACATACTTCCTAAATCACAAATACACATAAGTCGTAGTCATACTGACTCACAAGCTCTCTCCCATGCACACTCTCCGACACTCACACACACACACTCACAGGCTCTCAGAAACAAAGTAATATATTCACACCGCACTATCACACACACAAAGATACACACTCGCTCAATCTTACCGTGTGTTTGTCTATGTGTGTGTACGTGTGTTTGTGTGTTTTATGTGGATGTGTTTTTTGTTTGTGTTTGTGTTTTATGCACGTTAATATCCCGAGCGTCTGGGAGTGAGTCTGTTTTTGTGAGTGTTTTCAGGTAGAAAATCAACCCGATGATTTTATTGTATGCCGGCCAGACTCCAATGCCCGAATGGCCTCCTCACTGTCCCAATTACTTAACTCATTACTCACCTTAAGGATTTCTATTTATCCTAATTGATGATAGTGCAATGGCGGGCGCTATTCCCACAATCCGCCACGGATGGGAAAGCCCTCTATCAGTGAGCAGGGCGACTCTGGGAGAGTGATCCGACTGCACATGCGCAACAATAGCCTGTTTAACAGGAAGCGGTTCTCATTTTTCATTTAATTATTATCACTATTATTATTATTTAGCTCCTCGACGGGTCAGAGTTCCAGTTCCTTCTCCATTCTGGAGCGTCGATTCTTTCTTTCTCTTTGTCGATTTAAAATAAATGCCTGGAATAAAACATTGAACCCAGGCCATTTCTATCGAACTGCGGCTGGAATTCCACAAAGAGCAGCGGTTGATACAGCTGGTGGACAAGAGTTAACACTGGGAGGACCAGAGAGACACAGGAGGGCCAGGCGAAGTTTAGAGCGGCACGTGGCGGTTAGGAGGTGAAATGACACCAAGCGCAGTCTCCCTCTTCCCAAAGCCCAGTTCAGGTGGCAGAGGCAGAAGGAAATGTCTTCAAATATGAACTTCAGCTTCTAAACTCAGCAACAAAATAACCATTCACGCTGCACAACACATTTACTCTTCATTCCCCACAGTATATCCGCCCTTATTACATCAACTGTGGAGTGAGATAGTTTAAGTCGTTTCCTGTTGAAAGATTTCAGATATCAAAAGCAATTAATGGCTTTAGAAATAGGAGCAGGAGAAGGATACTGGGGCCCTCGATCCAACTCCGCCATTTAATAAGGTCATCGCTGATCAGATTGTGCCCTTATCTCCAAACTTTTGCTTCATTTCCATATCCGTCCCCCCATTGCCCTCCGTTCCCTTGTCAATAAAAGCTCTGCTGATCTCAGCATTGAGTATGATCAATGACCCGGATTCCACTGCTCACTGGGGAAGGGAATTAAGGAATCAGGGAAACAAGAAATTCCTCATCATCTCCGTCTTAAATGCCTGACTCATATTCTTAAATTGTGCCACTAGTTCTGATTCCGGCACAAAGGGAAACATCCTCTCAGCAGACACCCATTCAAAGCCTCTCGGAATTATACCTGTTCCAAGGCGACTCTGAACTCCAATATGCACCAGTTCAAAGGGCTGGAAATTTGTTCATGAGACAACACCTTCATCACTGGAATCAGCGTCTCTGAGCTGCCTGCAGTGCAAGCATTACCCTCTTTATGTCAGGAGACCAAAGTGAGTAGAGGAGATTAGAAGAGAATGGATTCAGGAATGAGGGACCTCCTTTAAGTGAATAGATTGGAGGAGCTGGCGTTGTTCTTGGAGAAGAGAAGCTTGTGAGACTAGGTAGATGTGACCTGAATCATGATTGATCGAGACAGAGTAGATAGTTATTCTTAACGTTGGCAGAAGGGACGAAAATCAGATGGCATTGGTTTAATTTGTTTGCCAAAGAAGGGAAAACCCCTTTAACATCATGAGGAGATGGGGTCTCCAATGTTCTGTCCGAGAAAGAGGTGGAGCAAAGTTTAATCATGGTTTCTGAGAGGAAATGGGATGGGAAGCTGAAGGGAAAATATTTGCTGGGTTTCGGGAAAAGGGTGGACAAGTGGCAGTAGTGAGATTGCTCCTGCAGTGTACTTTCACTGGCTGGATGTGCTGAATGCCCTCCTTCTGTACTGAAACCGTTCTATGATTCACACATAGAGCTGGGTGTCAGTTATGCTGACTGCTCCTGTTTAAATCTGATTCCTGGTCCAACACATCCGTGCTCACTTTAAGGGCAAATGATTGATCTCAGGAGTGAAGATTCCTCATCAAGCTTCACGTTTTAGTCGCCATATCTGTTATCAAGCTGCTGAAAGCTTTGGCACCTGCCAGTTCTGGCATGGTCCCTTGCACTGTTGGAATAACATAGTCAGTGCTCTTTATTGTTTGAATTAGGTCTTTGGGATCCAGGCAAATACTTACTCGCCATTTGCCTTCTCTGTCACAGCAATTCAATTGAGCAATCTCTAGGCTCGGTGTCTTGGGTAATTATTTTCTTCTCTCTATCTCTTGGAGCTCACTTTCAAGCTTCCTTTCAGCTCTATTGGTAATTTACATGGGGTATGAATCAGTGATATTCTCTGGATCAATCATCATCTGATACTCAAAATATTCAGTGCATTCACATATCTTATCTAAACACTCTGGGTCCAATTGGACCAGATCTTTCTTTCATCTGCTTGGAGGATGCTTTTTCAATAAATGTATTATTTTCAATCCTCAGTGACGCCTCATTCATTTCTTGATTTACTGTGATCAGAGACAGCTTTTCACAACTGCTCAACCCCCAGATAGCAGGTCCATCTGTTTCATTGGCATATGAAATTCAATTAACGTCACTTCCTTTTGGTCCCTTTCACTTTGCTCATCCCCAGCTATGAAATATCAGTTCCACCTTAGACCATTTCCTGGGTTTCATTGCATCTTTCTTCAGGGAACCATTCCCTTTCAAACTTTCAGCAAATGTTTCCTGGTTTTAGCCTGAACATTTTAACATTTCTTTGTGCTCTGGCATTAAGCTTTGGATTAATGTTTGTGAGCATATTTCCCATCTCATCCAGGTCTGAGTAATTGTGTAAATTACTTCAGTCCAGGAAAAGTCAGGTCAAAAAATGTCATTCAGTTATCTTGTTCCAATTTCATATGTATCCTCAACCTCATCACCATTTCCTAGGGAATGGAGTTTTTGATTTCTTCTCTTCCACATTCGCCCTGTTCCTCTGCCTCTGATAATTTGTTGACCGTGTTCTTTCTTTGCCCCCATGCATCTGTTCCCAGTGATTGTATTGTCCACAAGCTCTGCCTCCAAGTGTCTGTGGGCTCTGTTTGCCACCTGTTTCTGCAGGCAGGTATTACTGTGGGTCAACATTGAATCCCCGCAATGTCAGTCATGATCATGACGATATTGGTCATTTGCATTTGGAGACATGGAAGGTCTGGGAAACAATAATTTCCATCCACACTTCCCCGACAGTTTAGGGTTGGCAAAGCTGGTGCTCAATGAAGAGGAAAAAGATGGAAATCTGGTCCAATATGACAACAATGCAAAAGCCTCAATTGCCATGGTGGCTCGGCATGTAGCCTTTGAGTTTGGGAAGATGGAAGTTCCTACCAGCAGGTGCAGGAAACATGTTATTGTAACTGGATCTGAAGTTGGAGTTGGAGAGAAGATGAAAAAAAAGCTGCAGGGAGATGGATTGTGGGATTAGAGCCGAGTGAGATGGTCACGGTTCCATTGACAAGTCATTGTTATGGTCCTGTGGGATGGCGATACCTTCGGATATACAAGTCATAAAAACATAGAGGCTTTCAGAAGAGGGAAAAGACCTTCAGACCATCGAGTCTGCACTGGTCAAACAAATATCTGAAAATTCTAATCCCATTTTCCAGCACTAGGCACATAGCCTTGTATGCCAGGGCATCACAAGTGCACATCCAAATACTTCATAGTTATTATGAGGGTTTCTGTCTCTAGAACCCTTTCAAGCATTGAATTCCAGATTCCCACCGTCCTCTGGAAGAAAAAAAAAATTCCTCACATCCCCTATAAACCTCCTGCACCTTACATTAAATCTGTGCCCACTGGTAATTGATCCCTCCACCAAGTGGAAAAGTCCCTTCCTGTCTACCCTATCTATGCTCCTCATAATTCAATACACATCAGTCATGCCCCCTTCAATCGCCTCTGCTGCAGGGAAATTAATCTCAGTCTATCCAATCTCTCTTCATAACTAAATCTCCACGCCCCAGGCAAACCCTGTTAAATCTCCTCTGCACTCTGTCATATACAACCACATCCTTCCTACAATGCGAACTCTGGACCTGCATGCAATACTCAAGCTGTGGCCTAACCAGTGTTTTATACATTCCAGCATCACCTCCCTGTTCTTATATTCTATTCCTTGGCTAATGAAGGCAGGAATCCCATATGCCCCCTTAACCAACTTATCTCCTTGCCCCGCTATCTTAAGGGACGGGTGGACATGCACACCAAGCTCCCTCTGATCCTCGGGTCATCCCAGGGTCCTTGCATTCATCGTGCATTCCCATGCATTGTTTGTCCTGCTCAAGTGGATCACCTCATACTTATCCAGATTAAATTCCATATTTCACTTATCAGCCCATCTGACCAGCCCGTCTATATCCTCTTGTAATCTAAGGCTGTCCTCCTCACTATTTACCAGCCCACCAATTTTCATGTCATCTGCAAGCGGACAGCTGGATGGGCTCAATAGTTTCTCAAAGACTTTGTGACACGGGAAATCTCTCCAAAGGTCTGGGTGCCCCCCAATTCGAGAATGAATCTACAGTGAGTTTGAAACAATTCCAGGTGAGGCCTCCTCCATGCTCCACAACTACAAACCAGGGAAATGATTCTTGTTATCGTGTCCACGGACAGTCTATACATGGCCCAGCCAGAACTGGACACATTTTTGCGCCTTGTTGTTGAATTTGGCAAGATCTGCAACAGTGCAGGGTTACTCTAGCAACAGGCATTGCAGGAGATGTTGCATAGCCTGTGGCTCAGTTCCACATTCACAAGTTGTTCGGGCTGGTTGTATGTCCCCATTTGCTTAGTGACACCTTTGAAAGGCCTACACCAGTCCTAAGTCTGTTAAGGCACTTCTAGTTTGTCCAGTTGCTATTAGCGCTTGGGGGAAGGCTTTCATCCGGGAGAATTCCTATCACTGGGTTTTTCTTCGAGACTGGCGAGCCGGTCTTTCCATAAGGCGATGTGGGCTTCAGACGGGGTTGATTGTAATGGAACAACACTGTTCATGAAGATCTTCCATTACTTTAGGCGGCTGGGTGTAGGTGTATGACCATGTAGAGGTTGCCTCTCATCTGAGGTTTGACGGAGTGGCTCTTTCCTGCTGGCTACCGCTCTTCTTATATCAGGGGGAGCGATACCCGCCAGGATATACAGGCTGTTGATGTTTGTTGGTTTGAAACAAACAGTGGTCAGTTGGCAGCTTGAATTCAGAACCACATTCATCTTCTTAGCATGAGTAGATCTTTCCCATGCAGGGCAGATGTATTCAGCAGTGGAATAACAAAGAGCAAGTGCACTGGTTCGCAATGTTTTCCAGCTTGCTCCCCATTTTGTGTTAGTGAGATTATTCAGGATGTTGTTTCATACGCTCACTTTTGCCTTTGTCTTTTCAATGTGGTTCTTGAAGGTGAAGCATCTGTCAAGTGTGACTCCTAAGTAGATAGGGTGCTCAGAATGCGTCAGTGTTACTTTTCACCAGGTTACTTTAATCTGGCGTTTGGCTTCACGGTTTCTGAGGTGGAATGCACAAACTTGTGTCTTTGCTGGGTTTGTGCGACACTGGTTTTCTTCATAGTACGTTCTTAGTCCCTCCAAGGCCTCAGAAAGTGTTTTCTCCACGGTGTTAAAATCAGTGCCTTTGGCAGTTGCATATAAGTCATCAGCAGATATAAAACAGCGTGTGACACCGTCTATAGGTTGCTCATTCATGTACATGTTGTACAGCAGCGGTGCAAGCACGCTTCCCTGAGGAAGACCATTCTTCTGAATACGCCACATGCTGCACTACCCACCTAGTTCAACGTAGAACCAGCGATTCTGAAGCATGCTTTCTAACAACTCTGTTAAGTGAATATCTTTTGTCATCTCTAGGAACTGGCAGAGGAGACGTCTATGATTCACTGTATCGGATGCTGATGACAGGTCTACAAAAACAACACATGTTACCATCCATTGCTCAAACCATCTTCGATATGTTGTATGAGGTTGAGCAGTTGGCTTGTTGTTGATTTGCCGGGGTGGAAACCTCCTTGCTCTGGAATGATCTTCTCATCTACAGTTGGTGCTATCCTTTTGAGTATCAGGCATTCAAATACCTTATTGGTGTGGCAAAACAGCGAAATTGGCCAAAAACTCTTAGGATCTGAGGGTTCTTTTCCGGGCTTTAATGGTGCTATTACAAGTGCCTTCTGCTAAATATTATGTTTCTTCTGTGTTGCCAGACAGAACAACTGTTGAACAATTGGAGGAGCCATTTCTTTGCTTGCTGTTCAAAGTGCTTTCTCTGCTCCGTTGCTATGTGGTCAAGACCAGGGAAATGAAGGAAGAGTATACACTGGTCACTGGCACCGAGGCGCTAACGGTAAACAGTAAATTCCCAACTGAAAATGGTAGCGGGGACACTTACGCCCCTTCCGCACCCCACACTGCCCCACCCTCACACTGCTGCCACCCCCCCCCCCAACAGCCATTGCTCGGTAACAGCGAGAGGGAACCTCATCAGCAATGCTTTAGTTGTCTTAGATGAACGGGAACCCGTTGGCAGCCACTGCCCTATTGTCCCACCATAGATAGGATTTTAACAGATTCCATTCACCGACCACATGCTAATAGGCAAGCTGCCTTCCAGGTGGACTCGGGAATTTTTCAATGTCTCAGTCACAGACTGGTACGTGCCCAACGATCGGGGCACCTCCTGGTGCTAGATTGAAGGAACACAGGAATGACACCCCAGATCCTGTTGCACACATTGATAGAGGTGAGGGCGATTGCTTTGTGCTAATGGGATAGTGGCTGCAGTCAAGATGAGAGCAGTTAAAGACAGGCATCAAAATTCAGATGATCTGGAGGAAGAACGTCCTCTGAAAGATGACTGGGACTTGCCGTGGAGACTCGTGACATCTCCACCTCTGGAGAAGTGGCTGGAGTGAGGTAGAGCAGATTTATGAGGTGGGCCAGGCTGATCCACAGCAAATATGCAAGATGGTTTCTCAAGCACTGGTGGGGTAGGGGGTTGTGGAATCTCCTGTGGGAGGTCTGCATGTATATGACACCATCGTGACTGTCCCATATCAGGTAGAGGAAACGGCTCCATGTGACGGTGTTAGTGAGTTAGCGCTTCCTGCGGGTGTGGTCTCATCCATTCCACCGACTGAAATGCAGGTCAAATGGAGGAAGACGATTCACTGCTCAGCAACACGGAGGCCCATAGTGAGTTCCCAACTGGAACCCGTGAAAAAAAATCCTGCAGGAAAAGTGGCGGAAATGCTGAAAATGATAGAAGTCGAACACCCCCTCCTTTGGACACAGAGACAATGTATTGCATCAACACGACTTTAACACATGTTTTGTCAAAATGGAGAGTGACTATCCACTCAACATCATTTCGCCAGCTCAAGAGAAATGTGGGATATCCCAATCACCCACGGCGCTCTCATACACACGCTGCTTTCCAGATGACATTGCAGGATTGTCAGTGCCTGTGAGATATAGCAGATGAGGCAGTAATGTACCCGAAGGCCTGGGCACATCCTGGTGTGGGAGTGAAGTGACAAGAGAGCGGAATGTGTGGCACATGTAAATCCAGGTTCGACTGTTTTTGTTGCTGCTGGTGGGCGGCCGGGTTTGGGGGGTTTATGGGATGTGGATATGGATGAAGCCAATCTGGGAGCATCCAATGCTGGTCATCGACATTCAGCTGCCCCCTAGTTTAGCGTCTACAGCCCTGGACCATACTGGCTGCTACTTTCACATCATTGAAGAAGCGCTTGGAGTTGTACGGTGGCGCCGGAACCCACAAAGGGAGGAGCCATTAGTTGGCCATATTCAGCTGGATAGCACAGCTTTGTGGGACGGCCATTCTGCAAGAAAGTATTCGAACTCCCCAGGTCTTCCTGTGCAGCCACTGTGCTTGTAAATGCAAATCAGCTTTTAACAACGAAGCAGTGACCTTCAGAACCAGCTCTCAGACATACTTGGTACACTGAGGGTTCAGTTGGAGTCTGTACCTTTCCAGGGTATGAAACACTGAGTTCTCCATGGTGTGAGGATTTTGACCTCAGACACCACTGCTGCAGTTGTGTCCTGTTCCTTTCCCCATCCATTCAGACAAGTTCATCAAGCAAGTATGACAATCAGTGGGAAAGGGGCAGAGACTGTGCAGTCAGTGCTTTTAAGCAGCTGTTTGGAAAATAACGAATCCATCCGTGAGAAATATTATCCCTGGCAATGAGCTGCATGAAATTCTCATTCAACACGAATTGGCAGGATCGTTCAACACATTCATCCCCCTAATAATCATCACACGACTTATTTATCTAAGTAAAACTCAGCAGGTCTGGCAGCATCTGCGGAGAGGGACACAGTTAACGTTTCGAGTCCGAGTGACAATTCAACAGAACTAAGTGAAAATAGAAGGGAGGTGAAATATAAGCTAAAAACAAAAAAGTAAAAACAATAAAACTGCAGTTGCTGGAAATCCAAAACAAAAAATAAAAAATACTGGAAAAACTCAGCAGGTCTGGCAGCATCGGCGGAGAAGAGTACAGTTGATGTTTTGAGTACTCATGACCCTTCAACAGAACTTAGTAAAAATAGGAGAGGGGTGAAATATAATATAATATGCACCTCCCCATGTGAACGCAAGATATGCAATACCTGCCCCTTCACTTCCTCTCTCCTCACAGTCCAAGGGCCCAAACACTCCCTTCAAGTGAAGCAGCATTTCACTTGCATTTCCTTCAACTTAGTCTACTGCATTCGTTGCTCCCATTGCGGTTTCCTCTACATTGGAGAGACCAAACTGGGTGACCAATTTTCCAAACACCTTCGATCTGTCCGCAGGCAAAACCCAGACCTCCCTTTCACTTCCCATTTTAACACTCTACCCTACTCTCTTGCCCACATGTCTGTCCTTGGCCTGCTGCATTGTTCCAGTGAAGCCCAACGCAAAGTGGAGGAACAGCACCTCATCTTCCAACTAGGCACTTTACAGCCTTCTGGACTGAATATTGATTTCAACAATTTTAGATCTTAAACTCCCTCCTCCATCCCCACACCCTATCCATTGCTTCCCCCTCCTCCTTGTTTTTTCCAATAATTTATATAGATTTTTCATTTCCAACCTATTTCCATTATTTTCAATGTATTCCACCGATCATTTATCTATACCTTTTATGCCCTTTTAGTCTTATTTCACCCCACCCCCACTAGAGCTACCTTGCTTATCCTGCTATTCATTCTTAATTAGCGCATTCTTTTAGATAATATCACCACCTTCAACATCTCTTTGTTCTTTTGTCTGTGACATGTTTTGGTTATCACCTTCTATCACTGCCTGCTTGTCCCAACAACCACCCACCCCCCCTTCTCTCTCCCCACCCCCCCCCCACCCCTTAAACCAGCATATATTTCACCCCTCTCCAATTTTTACTTAGTTCTGTTGAAGGGTAATGAGGACTCGAAACGTCAACCTTAATCTTCTCTGCCGATGCTACCAGTCCTGCTGAGTTATTCCAGGTATTTTTTATTTTTTGTTGTGAAATATAAGCTGGTTTAAGGGGAGGGAGGGATAAGTAGAGCTGGATAGAGGGCCAATGATAGGTGGAGATAAGCAAAAGATGTCACAGACAAAAAGGTGTTGAAGGTGTTGATATTATCTAAATAATGTCCTAATTAAGGGTAGAAAGCAGGACAAGCAAGCTACAGATAGCCCTAGTGGGGGTGTGGTGCGCTGAAGGAATCGAAAAAGGCTAACAGGTAGACATAAAACAATGTCTGCAAGCATTACCCAGACCTCCCTGTTGCTGGCCGTTTCAACACTCCACCCTGCTCTCATGCCCACATGTCCATCCTTGGCCTGCTGCACTGTTCCAGTGAAGCTCAACACACACTGGAGGAACAGCACTTCATCTTCTAACTAGCCACTTTACAGCTTTCCAGACTGAATATTGAGTTCAACAATTTTAGATCATGAACTCTCTCCTCCATCTCCACCCACTTTCCGGTCCCCCCCCTCGACAACTTTTTTTTCCAATAATTAATATAGATGTTTCTTTTCCAACCTATTTCCATTATTTTTAAATGTATTTCCATCCATTGTTTTATCTCTACCTTTTAGCCTTTCTCGATTACTTCACCCCACCCACCCCCACTAGGGCTATCTGTATCTTGCTTGTCCTGCTTTCTACCCTCAATTAACACATTCTTTAGATCATATCACCCCCTTCAACACCTCCTTGTCCTTTTGTCTGTTACATCTTTTGGTTATCTCCACCTATCAAAGGCCCTCTATCCAGCTCTACCTGTCACACCCTCCCCCTTAAACCAGCTTATATTTCACCTCTCTTCTATTTTTACTTAGTTCTGTTGAAGAGTCATTCGGACTCGAAACGTCAACTGTGTCCCTCTCCGCAGATGCTGCCAAACCTGCAGAGTTTCTCCAGGTATTTTTGTTTTTGTTCTGGTTTTCCAGCATTCGCATTTTTTGCTTTTATTTATCTAAGTAACTTTCTTAATCTTTCTCTGCTTAATGAGTTTGCTGCTGATACTGTATCGCAGCAACGGAGTTTGAATCTCTGTCATGTGGGGTTTCAAGTGAGAACTTCAAAAAAGCAGTGTTGCTGCTGTTGAATCAGCCAACTGTCATGACTCATGGATGTTATAAGTTAGTTATGATCTAAGCTTTCTCTTCCAATTAACAGCAAGAAAATAATGCCCTGGAATGGAGGACGGCGTGAAGTTGAAATGAACCCTTTAGGAGACAGAGCAGTGTAATCTGGTTGACATGGATATCTGGCACCCTGGTTCAATCCTACTGAAAGTCAGTGGTGAGCTTTAACATCTTGACACAAAGGAAGAAGTGCTTTGATGAGTACAGACTTAAAATCGCAGAATCAGTCAGACCGGAAGTGTCAGGGGAAAGAAGACCCACAGCAGGCTGTGCTATGACCATGCAGAAGAAAAGGACTGCTTTTCAGATAATGACCAAGCAGATAGCTCGTTAGAACCATGGACTGGGAAGAGTTAAAGATGGTGGAACCAGCAGAGGGAATCTTCAATGGGAATTTCAGTTGATTATGTTCAAAGGCTTGAATGGTAGAGACTTTGTTTCACCTCGGTGAAGAAGGGAAAAGGGTTCCTGTTAGAGCCGGAATGTGCCAGACATTAAGGTTAGGGCTACATGACTACAGAGAGTGTCTATAATGTATAAACTCGGAGTGAGTTTTTCCTTTTAGTTATGAAGTTAAAGCAGGATATATTCCCTGTAATTTAATGTATTAGTTGCCGGCTCATCAATGTTTAGTCTTGGTTGGATTCAGTGAACTTTGCACAGCAAAAGTCTTAAAACGAGAAAACTTGTTTTGCATAATTCTGGAGTTCAGATCTCTTTCTAAACATTAGCAGACTTTGTGCAACAAAACACACAAACATATGGTTCAACAAATGGACAGAAATTGAGGGCTTATTAATTCCCCAACTGATCTGTTCTGCTGGTCAGGGCAATGACAGAACATGCAGCCCACAGTCTGCTGTGAAATTTTCACAAAGTTGTTTCTCAGATCCTTAGAGCTCAAGACAATCAGGCAATTACTATGGTCTCCTTCTTTACTGGACTGTTGAGAGCTCCGCTGGTTTCAGTGCTGCAGTTCATCACCACAGTGGTGAAAGTTTATTGAGGGATTTGCTGAACACCTGTCCTGCTCCCCAGTGGTTGTTTCAGAGCCCTGGAAATATCTGGCAGTGAAAATAGTGTCTTGGAGAACGAAAAACACATTGAATGTCCTACTAGAGAATGATCAGAACTCAGATATTATAACACTTGTGTTATGGTCTTAACTGCATATCACACCAGTCAGGTTTAGATTCCTGGACACGTCGAGTTCCTATGCAACGGTTGGCGAGTTATTCAATAATGAACAACAGCAGCTCCAAGATCGCGCAGTGGAATTTTTAACCTGACTCCTGGAACGTCCAAAATGTTTCCAAGTCTCCCGATGTGCCTGCAACCGGTTTGCATAATTGCAGAGTCAACTACCGCTGTCCAGAACCTGAATGAAGACGAAATCCCTAGGATACGAACCTCCTGCACCTCATTCTTCTTTTTAAATCAATTAATTCTTCTCCCAAGATGAGGTATAAATAAAGCCTTCGTGTATGTAACAGGTTGGTCTACCTCAAATAACTATTGTGTGCACTGTAAATAAATATATTTCCTGGTTATGTCAATACTGGAAGACCAGAGCCTGGGAGAGCCAGAGGATCTGACACATGCAGAACCAGGGAATCAGACACTGGCAGAGCCAGGGGATCTGACACTTTCTGAACCAGAGGATATGACACTGTCCTTAGCAGAGGGTCTGACATTGGCTGAATCAGGGGTTTTGTCAATGATTGAATCAGGGGATCAGCCATCAGCGAAATCATGGAATCAGTCACTTGCTGAACCAGGGGAACAGTGACACGCTGAATGAGGGGTTCAGGAACTCGCTGAACCAGGGTATCAGATAGTTGCTGAATAAGTGTCATAGAGTCATGAAGTCATTGCTGTGCACTTGTACAGCGCAGGAACAAGCCCTTCAGCCCATCGTGTCTCTGCCGGCCACCTGCACCAAGCTACTCTAATCTCATTTTCCATCACTGGGCACATAGCCATGTCTGCTATGACGTTTCAAGTGCTCATCTAAATACTCCTCAAACATTGTGAAGTTTCCATCCTCTACTAGCACCTCTGGCAGTGTGTTCCAGATTCCAAGCCCCTCTGGGTGTAAAAAAAAATCCTCAAATCGCCTTACCTTAAATCTATGCCCCCTGGTTATTGACACATCATCTCAGGGCAAACGATTCTTCCCACCTCCACAATCTCTATCTCTCATAGTTCTGCCTAC
Organism: Isurus oxyrinchus; assembly: GCA_026770705.1. NCBI lineage: Eukaryota > Metazoa > Chordata > Chondrichthyes > Lamniformes > Lamnidae > Isurus > Isurus oxyrinchus. Next base: position 4,830,372 of record JANJGN010000044.1, read on the forward strand.
CTCTGTCAGGTCCCCCCCAGCATTCTCTGCTGTAAGGAAAACAGCCCTAGCCTATCCAGCCTTTCTTCATAGCTGAAATTCTCAGCCCAGCCAACATCCTGCTGTATCTCCTCTGCATCCTCTCCAGTGCAATCACATTCTTCCAATAGTTTGGTGACCAAAACTGCACACAGTACTCCAGCTGTGACTCAAATATCGTTTTATAAAGCTCCAACATAATCTTCCCGATTCTAATTCTATGCCTTGGCTAATAAAGACACATATCCCGTAAGCCATCCTAACCACCTTATCTTCCTCCGCTGCTGCCTTCAGGGATCAATGGACATCTACACTCTGATCCCCTGTTCTTCCGAGGGTCCTACTATTCACTGTGTATTCCTTTGCCGTGTTTGCCCTCCCAAAATGCATCAGCTCATATTTCTCAGGATTAAATTCCATTTACCAGCGCTCTGCCCGTCTTACCAGCCCAGCTATATCATCCAGGACTCTAAGGCTTTCCTCCTCACTAATTACATCACCACCAATCTGCAAAGCTACTGATCATAGCTTCTATATTCACGTCCAAATCATTAATGTGCAGTAAAAACAGCAGGGGTCCCAGCAACGATCCCTGCGGTACGCCACTGGACAGAGGCTTCCAATCGCTAAAGCAGTCTTCGATCATCAATGGACTGTAATTACCAGGTTTATCACTGCAACACCTCTTGAATAATGTTTTACATTCCCTGTCCACCAGTCCGCTGGCACCTCTCCTGTGGACAAATGGTTTTGAAAATTAGTGTCAGGGCCCTTCCATTCTCCTCCCTTGCCTCACAGAGCAGCCTGGGATACACCTCATCTGGGCCTGGGGGTTTTTCAATGTTCAATCCCGCTAAAATCATTAACACCTCCTAGCTTCCAATGCCAATTTGTTCAGGTATATCACAGTCTCCCTCCCCGATCACTACACCTACGTCCGACCCCTCCCTTTTGTGAACACAAGTGAAAATTAATAATTCAAAACATCACTTACGTCCTTCACCCCCACACACACATTGCCACTTTGGTCCATAATGCACCCTACTCTTTCCCTGGTTATCCTCTTACCCTTAATATATTTATAAGATGGCTTGTGAATTTCCTTTATCTTGCCCCTTATTTGCCTTCCTAATTACTTTTTCCCACCTCCACAATCTATTTCTCACATAGTTTTGCCTCCCTCTGTCAGGACCCCACCCTCCAGCATTCTCTGCTGTAAGGAAAACAGCCCCAACACTTTCTACACTACTCTAGGGCTTCCACAGTTTTCAGCCCCCTGTATCTGACATGAGCTTTCTTTATTTTGCTTATATCCCTTGACATTAAGAGTGCATTGACCTTGTTGGTCCTGCCCTTCACCTCTTTGGGAATACGGTGGCCCTGAAATCTTACTATTTCCTCTTTGTATGCCTCCCACTGGTTTGATGTAGACTTTCCAACAAGTAGCTGCTCCAAATATACTTTAGCCAGATCCTGTTTTGTCAGTTTGAAATCGGCCTCTCCAATTCATGACCTTTCTTTCCGGTCTATCTTGTCCTTTCCCATAATTACCTTAATTCTTACAGAGTTATGGTCATTATTTTGGAACTGATCCCCCATTGACACTTTTACGACTTGCCTGGCTTCATTCCCTAAGACCCGGTCCAGTCCCGCCCCCCCCTCTTGTAGGAATTGATGCGTGCAGGCTCAAAAAAGCTCTCCTGCATGTGCTTTAAGATTTCCGTCACTGTCCATCACCCCCCCAACCCAATCCCTCTAAGCATTCCACACTCACACTCCCCATTAACATTGGGGAAATTGAAATCCCCTACTTTTATTGCCCTATTGCATTTAATATTCTCTGAGATTTGCCTGCATATCTGAACCTCTTCCCAATAAATCCCCTCCTCCCACGCTCCCCCACCCCTGCCACCCCACACACCCCCCTACCCACCCAGCACTGTTTCGGGGATGAGGCATTCGCTGAAACAAAGGATCAGATCCTGGCTGAACATGAGGATGAGACACTGACTGAATCAGAGCACAAGGCACTGTATACACCATTGGATCTCACCCTGTCAGGATCAGCAAATATGAAACAAAAACAGAATTACCTGGAAAAACTCAGCAGGTCTGGCAGCATCGGCGGAGAAGAAAAGAGTTGACGTTTCGAGTCTCCATGACCCTTCGACAGAACTGTCGAAGTTCTGTCGAAGGGTCATGGAGACTCGAAACGTCAACTCTTTTCTTCTCCGCCGATGCTGCCAGACCTGCTGAGTTTTTCCAGGTAATTCTGTTTTTGTTTTGGATTTCCAGCATCCGCAGTTTTCTTTGTTTTCAACTCAGCAAATATGAAACTCTCCGTTCCAGAGGATCTGACTTGAACCAGAGAATCTGCCACAGTCTGCACAGTTGGATCCCATTCTGTCTGAATCAGAGCGCCTGGCACTGACTGTAACAGTGGATATCACTCTGTCTGGGTCATAAAATCTGACATTTCTGATCCAGTGGATCTGCTAGTGCCTGATCCAGTGGATCTGACACTGAAGCAGAGGATGAAGCACTGGGTGAAACAGAACACAAGGCACTGTCTGTAACAGTGAATCTCACTCTGTCCGATCCAGATTACCTGACACTATCTAAACTGGAAAACCTGACACTAACTGAAAAAGAGGATCTGGCCCTGCTGTAACCGGAGCATCTGACATTCTCTGAACCTGAGAAAATGACACTGCCTGCTGTAGGGTATCTGACACTGTCTGAACCAAAGCACCTGACAAAGCCTGTAGCACTGCCTGAACCAAACGTTCTAACATAGCCTGATATAGAAGATCTATCACTAATTGTTTCAATGGTTTCGTACTATCTGGAGCAGCGGACCACATTCTATGTGAACCAAAATGTCAGAAACTGCCTGCTCCAGTTGACATGACACAATCTGAACCATGAAATCTGACCTGGCACAATCTGGACCATTGTATATCACTCTGTCTGGGCCAGATGATCTGACACTGTCTGTTCCAGAGCATCTTACACTGTCTGATCCAGTGGACCTGACACTATCAGAAACATTAGGCCTGACGCAATTGGACACAATGGATCTCACTCGCTCTGCTCCAATGGATCTGACATTTCCTGAAACAGTGGATCTGGCACTATGTGATCCAATAGATCCCATTCTGTCTAACCCGGAGGATCTGTGTCTCTATAACTGTTCAATATAATATTTTCCACAATGGTTGAATCTATGGACAACCTGGTGCCTCCCACGACATCCTTGTACAGTTAGTGGGAAAGCGTATTCAGGATGCCGGAAACACTCCAGTGAGTGAATTGACAGCCCGGATTAAACTTCATGCTGGGAATACCTGAGGACTTTTAAACAAAAAAAAATCTGGAAAACTCAGCAGGTCTGACAGAATCTGCGGAGATGAACACAGTTAACACTTCAAGTGCATATGACTCTTCAACAGAACTAAGGAAAAAGAGAAAGGAGGTGAAATAGAAACTGGTTTAAGGGTGGGGGGGGGTCGGTGGGGGTGGGACAAGTACAGCTGGATAGAGGGCCAGTGATAGGTGGAGATAACCAAAAGATGTCATAGGCAAAAGGAGAAAGAGGTGTGGAAGGTGGTGATATTTTTTTAAGAAATGTGCTAATAGGTGACATTAAGGGTAGAAAGCAGGACGAGCAAGGTACAGATAGCCCTAGTGGGGGTGGGGTGGGGGGAAGGGATCGAAATAGGCTAAAAGGTTGAGATAAAACAATGGATGGAAATACATTTAAAAACAATGGAAAAGAAAAATCCATATAAATTATTGGGAAAAAGGGGGGATGGGAAAGGGGGTGGGGATGGAGGAGAGAGTTCATGATGTAAAGTTGTTGGTTTTCTATTTTTCCATAGTTCTGTTGAAGAGTCATACGGACTTGAAGCGTTAACTGTGTTCCTCTCCGCAGATGCTGTAAGACCTGCTGAGTTTTTCCAGGTATATTTTTTTTGAATTTCCAGCATCCGCAGTTTTTTCCTTTCACCTGAGGACTCAGGTCCCAGAGGGGAGAGCGCATGCACGGATGGAGGATTGTGGGGGGAGGGGGTGCGAATGGTAACGCATGTGCAGATCCGGGAATGGAAAGTTGCACGCGTGCGCAAAACCGTTGGGGAAGGCGGAACGCGGCACTCATTTATAGAGGTGCGGGGGGTGGGGGGGCCTTGGCGCATGCGTGGAAGAGGAAGGGTAGGGAAGGGCGGGGGCGGTGCGGGGCACGGTGCGTGGGGAGGTGAGCGCGGCGCGAAGAACAACGATTGAGCTGCACGGGCGCGTAGCGTCGTCAGGCTGTGGGGGAGGGGAAGAGCAGCGGAATAATGAGGGTGAATTCTTTGCCCTGTCCCCTTCATCATTCACAGCCTCACGCTCCCTGTACTCTTTACATCATGGATCTGCATCTATCTCACTGTGCCTCAACACTTACTTCTAGGAATAGAAGGCTTAGGAACAGGAGTAGGCCATTCGGCCCTTCGAGTCGGATCCTCCAATCGATAAGATCATGCCTGATCTGACAGTGGCCTCAACCCCACCTTCCTGTCTGCTACTCCCCGCGACACTTGACTGTCTTCTCCGTCAAGAATCCATCTTCAATAAATTCATGATGCAGCCTCCAATGCCTCCCGAGAAAGAGTTTTGGTGTCCTTAGTTATTCTGAGGCCCCGTGCCCTTCCTCGTTTCTCCTCATTATTCCGAATCACACTGCACCTTCACTCATTCCAATACCTCATCACTCGATGCTCCAAGCACTCTTTGCCCCGTTGCCCTCGTCATTAAGTTCTTTATTTAAATCATTCATGGGATGTGGGCATCGCTGGCTAGGCCACCGTTTGTTGCCCATCCCTACGTGCCTCTTGTGAAGGTGGTGGTGTGCTGCTTTAATAAACCGCTGCAGATCATGTGGTGCAGATACACCCACAGTGCTGTTAGGGCGGCAGTTCCTGGATTTTGACCCAGTGAAAGTGAAGGCACGGCCGATATACAAAGAAAAGTACAGCACAGGAACAAACAGGCCCTTCGGCCCTCCAAGCCTGCGCCGATCATATTGCCCGTCAACTAAAAAATATATTTCCAAGTCAGGGTCGTGTGTGGCTTGGAGAGGACCTTCCAGGTGGTGGCGTTCCCCTATGTCTGCTTCCCTTGTCCTTCTATGTGGTAGAGGTCACAGGTTTGGGCGGTGCTGCGAAAGCAGCCTTGCTGAGTTGCTGCAGTGCATCTAGTAGATGGTAATCACTGCAGTCACATTGCATCGCTGGTGGATGGAGTCAATGTTTGTGGATGGTGTGAAAATCCCGCATGGTGTCAAGCTTCCTAAATGATGTTGGAGCTGCATTCATCCAGGCAAGTGGAGAGTATTCCATCACACTCCTGACTTCTGCCTTGTAGATGCTGTTTAGAATTTGGGGAGCCAAGAAGTGGGTTCACAGCCTCTGACCTGCTCTTGTAGCCACAGTGTATGGCTGGTACAGTTCAGTTTCTGGTCAATTGTAACCCCTGGGATGTTGATAGTGGGGGAAGCTGTGTTCAATTCTGTCTACCACACTTTGGGAAGAATGTCAAGGTTGCAGAGAGAGAGAGAGAGAGAGAGCAGAAAAGAGTCATGAGAATGGCTCCAGGGATGAGGAGCTTCAGTTATGTAGCTAGATTGGAGAAGTTGGGATTGTTCTCCTTGAAGAATAGAAGGCTGAGAGGGGATTTGATCGAGCTGTTCACAATCATGAGGGGTCTGGACAGGGTAAATTGGGAAAAGCTGTTCCCATTGGCGGAAGGATTGAGAACCAGAGGAACACAGATTTAAGGCGATTGGCAAAAGAAGCAAAGGAGATGTGAGGAGCAGCTTTTTCATGCAGCGAGTGGTTAGGATCTGGACCAAGCTGCCTGAGTGTCTGGTGGAGGTAGGTTAGATCCACGCTTTAAAGAAGGAATTGGATTATTATCTGAAGAGAAGAAACTTGCAGAGCTACATTGAAAGGGCAGGGAGAGTGGGGCTAGCTGAGTTGTTCTTATAGAAAGCCAGCATGGACAAGACGGGCAGAATTGCCTCCTGTTTTTCTTTCTGGGTATCGTGGATCATTAGTTCAGGGCACGGGATAACTATTGCAGTAACATTACCACATGCGTCTGTACACCAGAAACGTGACACTTTTTTTCACTCCTCCCAAGCCCTCTCACATTTATGGCCTCAGTCGTACCAGCTGCCCTTTCTCCTCGTTCCATCCAATCCTATCTCTTTAGGACTCTCCTCAGCTGTGCGGCATGTGGCACTGAAGGAAGGAGGGAACAGGGAACAAGGCGCAAGCATATTGCCAGCAACCGGTACTTCAAGCAGGCGTGCTGGCTGAAACCCCGCATGGATTGAAGAGTCACACAAGCACACAAGACCGAGCTGGGCACGCCCGTGCAGTGGACACCCACCATCTTGCTTAACTGCTCCTGTTGCATATGGAGACATCGTCGCCCTCACTTCTCCCGTGGGGCAGCTACACTTGGTCACGCCCACTCTTACAGCACGGCTTCCTATTTGTCACTGGCAATAATCCTCGCAGTCAGCTCGACTCTTATTGGCTGTTGAGCGAATGAGGGGCAAAAAAAAATTCAGCAATCAATCACTGATGTATCTAAGGAACCAGAGTTATAATCAAAGATAATGCAACACATATGGAAATAGGAATTAGGATCAGGAGTATCGTCTTCGTGCCTGCTCCTGTCATTCAACAGTATCTGATAGTGGCACAACTCTACATTTCCGCCTCCGTCCTATAACTTTTGACTCCCTTGTTAGTGAAGAATCTATCAACCTCTCACTGAAACATATTCAATGAGCCAGACACCACTGCTCACTGTGGAAGAGAATTCCACAGACTAACCACCCTCTGAAAGAAAAATAAATCTCATCTCCGGCTTTAATCTGATATCCCTGATTTATTAACTGTTCTATTCTCTCCCACAAGGGGAAACATCCTCTCAACAATCACTCTCTCAAGACCCTCTAAATCTTACATGTTTCAAAAAGATCACCTTTCATTCTTCTAAATGCCAATGGATACAGGCCCAAGCTGTCCAAAATTACCACAGTAATACACTGGCAGTATGCTTGAAAGGAAGATGGTAGCCCATTGTTGGCAGTTGGTGTGAGCTCAGCAACACGATTCTGGTTTGGTCAATGTTTGCTTGATGAAGCCCATCACATGACTGAGGACTGTTTCTTCTTTGAGACACAGAAAGGACTTATAGGCGCTGCTTCACCCACCATTATAGTGTCGCAACACAGTCCCGACATGACACTAATCCCCACTGAGATCTTTTCATAAACACAAGATGCAAAACGTCACCTCTCAACAAGCCCAAGATTCGCACTAACTGCACCTACCACACAGTGCCATATAACTTAATGCTCCCATTGGCCTGTTTCAAAGGATTACAGAGGATTCACAGCAATAGAGCTGGCTATTCAGCCCCTCTGCTCCTTGCCTGTATTCCTGCCCCACACCAGTCTCCACCCATCCCCACTTCATCTCTCCACATCCTCATCTCCTTCTATTCATTCTCCCTCATTTGTTTGTCCAGATTTACCCACCCCTCCCTAAATGCATCGACAAGAATCAGCTCAACCCGTGGAAGTGAGTTCCACATTCTCACCACTCTGTGGGTAAAGCAGTTTCCCTTGAATTCCTCAATTGGACTTAATAATGAGTATATGATATTGATGGCCTCCTAATGTTCTGGTCTCTTTACCTCAGCAACCCCCCTCCCCCAGGACACAAGTGGAAACATCTTACCTAAGTCTATCCTGTTGAAATTCTAGTTGTCCTTTTCTGGGGTCACCCATCAATCTTTGTGTTTCCCAGCTCATTGAGAATACCCAAGAAGACAGCCACGAAATACATGACAGCATAAACAAACTTGCAGAATGTGCATGCAAATGGCAACTGAAATTCAATGTGGATATGGATAGAGGATTGCAACTGGGAGGCGCCACCACTCCTTCACAAATAAGCCTCATAACTGGCCATAGAGTAAAGGAATCTCGGGTTACAGACTCCCAATACATTAACAGTGGCAACACGGGTCAGCAAACCTACAATAATCACAAACAAAGCTTTGGGATTGATAATTTGTGAAGTACAAATGAAAAGTAGAGTAGGTGTTTGGAACTTATATAGAACCTGGGTTAGACCTCACTGGAGTATTCTGCACAATTCCAGTTTCCGCATCACACTTGGAATAATGGGCACAGGTCTGGGCTCCATGTCAGTGGTCTGATTGTTCCTGTGGCTCTATCTCCAGCCTCATGCATAGGATGTACAAGATCCCAGCCTCCCAGGTATGAAACTGCACCTTTTGGCTGCAGAGCTAATCAGGCATCCATCCCCAGGAGTGTAGTCGGTAAACGGAATTGCTTCAAAATTGCCCCGTTTCGGCAGGAATTCTTGCTCATGAGTACTCACACTCCATCTTGCAATGGCACAGCGCCAAGTCCCTGCTGCTGGGATTCTTTCTTACTATGCCTGTGGGGTGTTCAATATCCTCCTCCTGCAGCTCACCTGTCCCTTTTCCAGCAAGGCTTTTTTTCCCCACAGGCTCCAAATGGGAACTCAATGTCTGTCGTGAATGTCTCTGTGTTTGACCAGTCTGTCTTCTTCTTCCATTATACCTGTACTGCTATTGGAAGGACATGGAGAAGTCATCGCGTGATGCTCCAAACTAGCTGGGACTGACATCCAGATTAGTTTCCCTACTTGATAGACCATCAATGCAGTCAGAAGGGCTCACATCTGGAGTTTCCCCAATGGTTGTAAAGCCACCTTGACGTGGTGTGGCTTGGCCTATTGCAGCTTCCTGCCCCCCTGTCCAGGGATAGAGACTTCCACACGTGCTGGGGAATTAGTGGGGGAGGGGGGTCGGTCACCAAATCATGGGTTGTAGGGTGGCCCTATTCCAAAGCAGCCCTATCTAAACCCCTGCAGGAGACACTTACAGCTTGCTTGCAGCCACACTCCTACCAGCGAGTGGGCCACTAGCCTCGTGTGTGTTAGCAGACGCCACTGAATCAGCGATCAGAGCTCCTGTGTACCTTCAATCTCCGTGGCAGGACGTGCCAAGATCGTTGGGCACATATCTGCCTCATCCCCTGGGTCACAGAAACTATGAGGAACCTGTGAGACCATCTAGCAGGAGGCTGGTATTTCTGATCTAGCCTACTAACCCATCTTTTGAAAAGTCATCATGATCCGACTCGTTGTCCAGCTCACATGGCTCCCCTCACTCAGTTGGGCTCGATGCAGCGCCTGGGCAGTTCTCTTCTCCTCAGCGTCAGATCGTGTTAACATGATGGTGACTTCCACCTGCTTGGTGGGAACTTCCATCTTCCCGATCTCTGGTGCTGCCTCCTCAGGCGCCAGGGCAGCTGAATTCTTCACCTCGGTGTCGTGTTGGGCGGATTTCCCCCTCGCTCCGTTTTCATTGACCACCGGCCTTTCCAACTCTTTGACCGATGGGGAAACAGACGGAATTTATTTGCCCCCAAAAACAACCCATGTCCTCAAAAACAAAAAGCTAATCCATCTTGACATAACTCTTGATGACAGTGGTTGTGGGGTCGGTGGTGTGGGGGGCAGTGGGGATGGGGAAAATGCAATACACACCCACAGTAGCTGCTGGCCCTGTAGACAGTTGGCAGGTAGAACATCGATACAACGGTAAACATTCAGTGAACGGGTTTAACTATGGAAGCGGGCGATGCAGGTTGGTGTCGACACACATGGCGGGTGCCTTGACAACACGGGACTATGTCACAATGGCTTCACGCTGGACAGTGTGACATCAGCACGAGTCACATTTCCCCAACTTCGAGTCTTGAGTGAAGAGCCAGAGATCAAAGTGCAGGATTCTGCAAATGGAAAAATATAAATAAAGTTTTGCATTTCTTCAGTGACTTTCACCATTTCAGAATGTCCCCAAAGGAAAACCAATGGATTCCCTCTTAATGAGTAGTCACTGTGGTAACGTAGGGCTGCAGTGCAACTGGATTGCAAAGAATGGCTTTGGAGACAAGCTAAATCTAAACCTTTAATCCAGTCGGGTATTTGAGGAGGAAATTCTTCACTCAGAAAGCGGTGGGAATGTGGAACTAACTCCCAAAGGGAGAGGTCGAGGTGAATGGTGACGATGGACTTAAGGGGGGAGAGGTTTGGGGGTGCTGGATAAACGCATCAGGCAGGAAGGAATAGAAGGATACGGGAATGAGGGGGAATGAAGTAGTGGGTGGGAGAAGGCTGGTGTGGGAAGGATCACCGGTACGGAGCATACGTGCCGAGAGGCCTGTATGTGGGCTGCCAACCCTGTGTAATTCTATGAAATAGATCAGTGGCATCATTAATGATCTCTCCGACACACAAGCACCGTGCCTTCGCTTTGCCACACTCCGTTCAAACATCCCCAGCGAGGGATCCCCCTCTAATTAAATTCAGAAACACCCTCGTGTGGCATCCCTCTCCATTTCATCTCTGATACATCCCCAGTACTGGGTCACTCTCCAGTTGACCTCAGAGACTTCCCAGTGTGGGATCCCTCTCCAGCATATCAGAGAAACTCCCCAGTGCAAGACCCCTCTCTAGTTGATCCCTGACATCTCCCAATCTGGGGCCCCGCACGAGTTGATCTCTGACTCCCCACAATGTGGGTTCACACTCTTGTTGATCAGAGGCATCCCCAATAAGGGATCCTTCTCTACCTGATTTCAGGCATCGGCTAGTGTGGCATCCCTCTCTCAGTAATCTCTGATAACACCCCCACCGTGTGGGATCATTCTCCAGTTGATTTCAGCCACTCCCCAGTTTGGAAACACTTTCTGGTTGATCTCAGAGACTGCACAGTGTGGGATCACTCTCCACTTGATCTCTGACACAGCCCCAGTGTGGAATCTCTCTCTAGTTGATCTCTGACACAGGCTCAGTGTGGAATCTCTCTCTAGTTGATCTCTGACACAGGCTCAGTGTGGAATCCCTCTCTAGTTGATCTCTGACACAGCCCCAGTGTGGAATCCCTCTCTAGTTGATCTGACATAGGCCCAGTGTGGAATCTCTCTCTAGTTGATCTCTGACACAGTCCCAGTGTGGAATCTCTCTCTAGTTGATCCCTGACACAGCCCGTGTGGAATCTCTCTAGTTGATCTCTGACACAGACCCAGTGTGAGATCCCTCTCTAGTTGATCTCTGACACAGTCCCAGTGTGGAATCTCTCTCTAGTTGATCCCTGACACAGCCCGTGTGGAATCTCTCTAGTTGATCTCTGACACAGACCCAGTGTGAGATCCCTCTCTAGTTGATCTCTGACACAGCCCCAGTGTGGAATCCCTCTCTAGTTGATCTCTGACACAGTCCCAGTGTGGAATCCCTCTCTAGTTGATCGCTGACACAGACCCAGTGTGGAATCTCTCTCTAGTTGATCTCTGACACAGTCCCAGTGTGGAATCTCTCTCTAGTTGATCTCTGACACAGCCCCAGTGTGAGATCCCTCTCTAGTTGATCTCTGACACAGTCCCAGTGTGGAATCTCTCTCTAGTTGATCTCTGACACAGTCCCAGTGTGGAATCTCTCTCTAGTTGATCTCTGACACAGCCCCAGTGTGGAATCTCTCTCTAGTTGATCTCTGACACAGTCCCAGTGTGGAATCCCTCTCTAGTTGATCTCTGACACAGTCCCAGTGTGAGATCCCTCTCTAGTTGATCTCTGACACAGTCCCAGTGTGGAATCTCTCTCTAGTTGATCTCTGACACAGTCCCAGTGTGGAATCCCTCTCTAGTTGATATCTGACACAGCCCGTGTGGAATCTCTCTAGTTGATCTCTGACACAGACCCAGTGTGAGATCCCTCTCTAGTTGATCTCTGACACAGTCCCAGTGTGGAATCTCTCTCTAGTTGATCCCTGACACAGCCCGTGTGGAATCTCTCTAGTTGATCTCTGACACAGACCCAGTGTGAGATCCCTCTCTAGTTGATCTCTGACACAGCCCCAGTGTGGAATCCCTCTCTAGTTGATCTCTGACACAGTCCCAGTGTGGAATCCCTCTCTAGTTGATCGCTGACACAGACCCAGTGTGGAATCTCTCTCTAGTTGATCTCTGACACAGTCCCAGTGTGGAATCTCTCTCTAGTTGATCTCTGACACAGCCCCAGTGTGAGATCCCTCTCTAGTTGATCTCTGACACAGTCCCAGTGTGGAATCTCTCTCTAGTTGATCTCTGACACAGTCCCAGTGTGGAATCTCTCTCTAGTTGATCTCTGACACAGTCCCAGTGTGGAATCCCTCTCTAGTTGATCTCTGACACAGTCCCAGTGTGAGATCCCTCTCTAGTTGATCTCTGACACAGTCCCAGTGTGGAATCTCTCTCTAGTTGATCTCTGACACAGTCCCAGTGTGGAATCCCTCTCTAGTTGATATCTGACACAGCCCCAGTGTGGAATCTCTCTCTAGTTGATCTCTGACACAGCCCCAGTGTGGAACGTCTCTCTAGTTGATCTCTGACACAGACCTAGTTTGAGATCCCTCTCTACCTATTCTCTGTGGACTGGTTGGATCTCCCACTGTTGCGCATGGGCGGTCGCTGCCCGACCGTTTACTTTCGAATTGAGAACCTCGCGCTGCTCTTCCCGCCACCCGCATCCGGGCATGCGCAGTCCCACTGCTGCCGGTCACGCACGCGCAGTCCGGCCACATTCTTCCACGATGTGTCTCTCAGTCCCGCCTCCTCAACCACCGCACGTGCGCATTGTCATCCTTCCAACAGCCTCCGGCACGGAAAGTGTCCTTCCGCTAGCTCAGCGGTTCGCCGTCTCCAATTCCCGCCCTTCGCACGTGTTATCCCGGCTGCTCCTCCCCTCCCCTCCCCCACAGCCCGACGACGGTCCGCGCCCGTGCAGCGCGATCGCCTGTTGTCCGCGCCGCTTCAGGTCACACGGAGTTGAAGCGTTAACTGTGTTCATCTCCCCAGATGCTGTCAGACCTGCTGAGTTTTCCAGGTATGTTTATTTTTTTGGTTTAAGAGTCCTCAGGTATTCCCAGCATGAAGTTTAATCCGGCCTCTCAATTCACTCACTCACTGGCCTGTTTCCCGCTTCCTGAACACGCTTTCCCACTAACTGGGCAAGGATTGTGGGAAATATTATATTAAACACTTTACAGAGACACAGATCCCACCGGATCAGACATAATGTGATCCACTGGATCCCACAGGGCCAGATCCACGGTGTCAAGAAGTGTCAGATCCATTGGAGCAGAGTGAGGGAGATCCACTGGGTCCAATTGCGTCAGGCCTAAGGTTTCTGATAGTGTCAGATCCACCGGATCAGACAGTGTAAGATCCTCTGGAACAGACAGTGTCAGATCCTCTGGATCAGACTGTGTAAGATCCTCTGGAACAGACAGTGTAAGATCCACTGGATCAGACGGTGTAAAATCCACTGGAACAGACAGTGTAAGATCCACTGGATCAGACGGTGTAAAATCCACTGGAACAGACAGTGTAAGATCCTCTGGAACAGGCAGTGTAAGATCCACTGCATCAGACGGTGTAAAATCCACTGGAACAGACAGTGTAAGATCCACTGGATCAGACAGTGTAAGATCCACTGGATCAGACAGTGTAAGATCCTCTGGAACAGACAATGTAAGATCCTCTGGAACAGACAGTGTAAGATCCTCTGGAACAGACAGTGTAAGATCCTCTGGAACAGACAGTGTCAGATCATCTGGCTCAGACAGAGTGATATCCAGGGATCCAGATCGTGCCAGGTCCAATAGATCGGACAGTGTCAGATTCCATGGTTCAGGCTGTGTCATGTCAACTGGAGCAGACAGTTTCAGACCTTCTGGTTCACACAGAGTGTGGTCGCTGCTCCAGATAGTGCGAAACCATTGAAACAATTGGCGATAGATCTTCTGTATCAGGCAGTGTTAGAACCTTTGGTTCAGGCAGTGTCAGATCCTCTGGTTCACACAGAGTCCAATCCACTCGCACAGCCGGTGTCTGATGCTCAGGATCAGATAGTATCAGTCCCACTAGATCAGACAGCATCAGGTCCTCTTTCCAGAGAGAGTGAGATCCAGTGCTACAGGCAGTGTCAGTTGCTTTGGTTTCAGACCTTCTGGTTCACACAGAGTGTGGTCGCTGCTCCAGATAGTGTGAAACCATTGAAACGATTAGTGATAGATCTCCTGTATCAGGCTGTGTTAGAACCTTTGGTTCAGGCAGTGTCAGATCCTCTGGTTCACACACAGTCAGATCCACTCGCACAGCCGGTGTCGGATCTTCTGGATCAGATAGTGTTAGACCCACTAGATCAGACAGCATCAGATCCTCTTTCCAGAGAGAGTGAGGTCCAGTGCTGAACCATTGAAACAATTAGCGATAGGTCTCCTGTATCAGACAGTGTTAGAACCTTTAGTTCAGGCAGTGTCAGATCCTCTGGTTCACACAAAGTCAGATCCACTCGTACAGCCGTTGTCTGATGCTCAGGCTCAGATAGTGTCAGACCCACTAGATCAGACAGCGTCGGATCCTCTTTCCAGAGAGAGTGAGATCCAGTGCTACAGGCAGTGTCAGGTGCTCTGGTTCAGACGGTGTCAGATACCCTACAGCAGGCAGTGTCATTTTCTCAGGTTCAGAGAATGTCAGATGCTCCAGTTATGGCAGGGCCAGATCCTCTTTTTCAGTTAGTGTCAGGTTTTCCAGTTCAGATAGTGTCAGGTAATCTGGATCGGACAGAGTGAGATTCAATGTTACAGACAGTGTCTTGTGTTCTGTTTCACCCAGTGCCTCATCCTCTGCTTCAGTGTCAGATCCACTGGATCAGGCACTATCAGATCCACTGGATCAGAAATGTCAGATCTTATGGCCCAGACAGAGTGATATCCACTGTTACAGTCAGTGCCAGACGCTCTGATTCAGACAGAATGGGATCCAATGGTGCAGACTGTGTCAGATGCAGTGGGTCAAGTCAGATCCTCTGGATCGGAGAGTATCATATTTGCTGATCCTGACAGGGTGAGATCCAATGGTGCATACAGTGCCTTGTGCTCTGATTCAGTCAGTGTCTCATCCTCATGTTCAGCCAGGATTTGATCCTTTGTTTCAGCGAATGTCTCATCCCTGAAACAGTGCTGGGTGGGTAGGGGGGTTGGTTGTGGGGGGGAGGGGTAGCATGGGAGTAGGGGAGTTGTTGGGAAGAGGGTCAGATTTGTAGGCAAATCTCAGAGAATATTAAATGTAATAGGGCAATAAAAGTAGGGGATTTCAACTTCCCCAATGTTAATGGGGATAGAGTTAGTGTGGAATGCTTAGAGGGAGCTGGTTGTGGGAGTGGTGGACGGTGACGGAAAGCTTAATGTGCATGCAGGAGAGCTTTTTTGAGCCTGCACACATAAATTCCTAAAAGAGCGGGGGCGGCACTGGACCGAGTCTTAGGGAATGAAGCCGGGCAAGTGGTAAAAGTGTCAATGGGGGAGCAGCTCCAAAATAGTGACCAGAACTCTGTAAGGTTTAAGATAATTGTGGGAAAGGACAAAGATAGACCGGAAATAAAGGTCATGAATTGGAGAAGGCCGATTTCAAATTGACAAGACAGGATCTGGCCAAAGTGCATTTGGAGCAGCTACTTGTTGGAAAGTCTACATCAAACCAGTGGGAGGCATACAAAGAGGAAATAGTAAGATTTCAGGGCCAACATATTCCTGTAGAGGTGAAGGGCAGGACCAACAAGGTCAGTGCACTCTGAATGTCAAGGGATATAAGCAAAATAAAGAATGCTCATGTCACATACAGAGGGCTGAAAACATTGGAAGCCCTAGAGTAGTGTAGAAAGTGTAGGGGGTACTGAAAAAGTAATTAGGAGGGTGAATAAGGGGCAAGATAAAGGAAAATCACAAAGCTTCTTGTAAATATATTAAGGCTAAGAGGATAACCAGGGAAAGAGTAGGGTGCATTATGGACCAAAGTGGTAATGTGTGGGTGGAGGTGAAGGACGTAAGTGATGTTTTGAATTATTAATTTTCACTTATGTTCACAAAAGGGAGGGGTCGGACGTAGGTGTAGTGATCGGGGAGGGGGACTGTGATATACTTGAACAAATTGGCATTGGAAGCGAGGAGTTGTTAATGATTTTAGCGGGATTGAACATTGATCAGGCCCAGATGAGATGTATCCCAGGCTGCTCTGTGAGGCAAGGGAGGAGAATGGAAGGGCCCTGACACTAATTTTCAAAACCCTTTGTCCACAGGAGAGGTGCCAGCGGACTGGAGGACTGGGAATGTAATAACATTATTCAAGAAGTGTTGCAGTGATAAACCTGGTAATTACAGTCCAGTGACTCTCACATCAGTGGTAGGGAATCTATTGACAAAAACAAGTCTGAGCGACAGGATTAATCTCCACTTGGAGAGGTTGGGATTAATCAGAGATGGTCAGCACGGCTTTCTCAGAGGGAAGTCATATCTAACACATTTGACTGAATTTTTCGAGTGACTGTCTGGTTGTGTCGATGAGGGTAGTGCTGTTGATGTAGTGAACATGTACTTCAGTAAGGCTTTTGACAAGAACCCACATGGGATCCAGGTCAACAAGTTTAGTGCCCATGGGATCCAGGGCAGTTTGGCAAATTGGAGCCAAAATTTACTTCGTGGCAGGAGACAGAGGGTGATGGTCGAAGGTTGCTTTTGCAATTGGAAGCTTCTGTCCAATGGCGTACCGCAGGGATCGGTGCTGGGAGTCCTGCTGTTTTTACTGCACATTAATGATTTGGATGTGAATATAGAAGCTATGATCAGTAGCTTTGCAGATTGGTGGTGATGTAATTAGTGAGGAGGAAAGCCTTAGAGTCCTGGACGATATAGTTGGGCTGGGAAAACGGCAGAGTAAATGGAACTTGATCTAGAGAAATGTGAGCTGATGCAATTTGGGAGGCCAAAAACGGCAAAGGAATACACAGTGAATAGTAGGACCCTCGGAAGAACAGGAGATCAGAGGGACCTTGGTGTAGATGTCCATTGATCCCTGAAGGCAGCAGCGGAGGAAGATAAGGTGGTTAGGATGGCTTACGGGATATGTGCCTTTATTAGCCAAGGCATAGAATTTAGAATCGGGAAGACTATGTTGGAGCTTTATAAAACGATATTTGGGTCACAGCTGGAGTGCTGTGTGCAGTTCTGGTCGCCAAACTATTGGAAGAATGTGATTGCACTGGAGAGGATGCAGAGGAAATACAGCAGGATGTTGCCTGGGCTGAGAATTTCAGCTATGAAGAAAGGCTGGATAGGCTAGGGCTGTTTTCCTTACAGCAGAGAATGCTGGGGGGACCTGACAGAGGTAGACAAAACTATGAGAGATAGAGATTGTGGAGGTGGGAAGAATCGTTTGCCCTGAGATGATGTGTCAATAACCAGGGGGCATAGATTTAAGGTAAGGCCATTTGAGGATTTTTTTACACCCAGAGGGGTTTGGAATCTGGAACACCCTGCCAGAGCTGGTGGTAGAAGATGGAAACTTCACAACATTTGAGGAGTATTTACTTGAGCACTTGAAACGTCGTAGCAGACATGGCTATGTGCCCAGTGATGGAAAATGAGATTAGAATAGATTGGTGCAGGTGGCCGGCAGAGACATGATGGGATGAAGAGCCTGTTCCTGTGCTGTACAAGTCCACAACTTTGACTTCGTGACTCTATGGCATCTATTCAGCAACTATCAAATCCCCTGGCTCAGCAAGTGCCTGAAACCCTCATTCAGCGATTCCATGATTTCGCTGATGGCTGATCCCCTGATTCAATCATTATCAAACCGCCTGATTTGGCCAATGTCAGACCCTCTGGTAGAGATAGTGTCATATCCTCTGGTTCAGAAAGTGTCAAACCCCATCTCTGCCAGTGTCTGATTCCCTAGTTCTGCATGTGTCAGATCATGTGGCTCTCCCAGGCTCGGTCCTCCAGTATTGACATAACCAGGAAATATATTTATTTGCAGTGCACACAATAGTTATTTGAGGGAGAACAACCTGTTATATACACCAAGGCTTTATTTATATCTAATTTTTGGAGAAGAATGAATTGATTTAAAAAGGAGGAGGAGGTGTAGGAGGTTCATATCCTGGGGATTTCGTGTTCATTCAGGGTCTGGACAGCAGCAGTTGACTCTGCATATATATGAACAGGTTGCAGGCGCACTGGGGGACTTGGAAACATTTTGGACGTTCCAGGAGTAAAGTTGAAAATTACCAACCGCTGTCCTGTTACCAACCACTTGGTAACAGCACAGAGGTTCAGCAAATCCCTCAATAAAATTTCACCACTGTGATGATGAACTGCAGCACTGAAACCAGCGGAGCTCTCAACAGTCCAGTAAAGAAGGAGACCATAGTAACTGCCTGATCATCTTGAGCTCTAAGGATCTGAGAAACAACTTTGTGAAAATTTCGCAGCAGACTGTGGGCTGCATGTTCTGTCATTGCCCTGTCCAGCAGAACAGATCAATTGGGGAATTAATGAATCCTCAATTTCTCTCCATTTGTTGAACCATATGTCTGTGTGTTTTGTTGCACAAAGACTGCAAACATTTAGAAAGAGATCTGAAGTCCAAGTGACGTTGCAAAGTTATGCAAAACAAGTTTTCTCGTTTTAAGACTTTTGCTGTGCAAAGTTCACTGAATCCAACCAAGACTAAACATTGATGAGCCGGCAACTAATACATTAAATTACAGGGAATATATCCTGCTTTAACTTCATAACTAAAAGGAAAAACTCACTCCGAGTTTATACATTATAGACACTCTCTGTAGTCATGTAGCCCTAACCTTAATGTCTGGCACATTCCGGCTCTAAAAGGAACCCTTTTCCCTTCTTCACCGAGGTGAAACAAAGTCTCTACCATTCAAGCCTTTGAACATAATCAACTGAAATTCCCATTGAAGATTCCCTCTGCTGGTTCCACCATCTTTAACTCTTCCCAGTCCGTGGTTCTAAGCTTTCTGCTTGGTCATTATCTGAAAAGCAGTCCTTTTCTTCTGCATGGCAGAGGAGCACTTGCTGTGGGTCTTCTTTCCCCTGACACTTCCGGTCTGACTGATTCTGAGATTTGGAATTCTGTACTCATCAAAGCACATGTTACTTCTTCCTTTGTGTCAAGGTGTTAAAGCTCAGCACTGACTTTTAGTAGGATTGAACCAGGGCCCCAGCTATCCATGTCAACCAGATCACAATGCCCTGTCTCCTGGAAGAGTTGAATTCAACTTCACACCATCCTCCTTTCCAGGACGTTATTTTCTTGCTTTTAATTGGAAGAGAAAGCTTAGATCATAACTAACTTATAACGACCACGAGTCATGACAGTTGGCTGATTCAACTGCAGCCTCACTTTTTTTGAAGTTCTCACTTGAAGTCCCACATGACAGAGTTTCAAACTCCTTTTCTGCGATTCAGTATCAGCAGCAAAATCATTAGCAGAGAGCGATTAAGAAAGTTACTTAGATAAATAAGTCGTGTGATGAATATTAGGGGGATGAATGTGTTGAACGATCCTGCCATTTCGTCTTTAATGAGAATCTCATGCAGCTCATTGCCAGGGATAATATTTCTCACGGATGGATTCGTTATTTTCCAAACAGCTGCTTAAAAGCACTGACTGCACAGTCTCTGCCCCTTTCCCATTGATTGTCATATGTGCTTGATGAACTTGTCTGAATGGATGGGGAAAGGAACAGGACACAACTGCAGTTGTGGTGTCTGAGATCAAAATCCTCACACCATGGAGAACCCAGTGTTTCATACCCTGGAAAGGAACAGACTCCAACTGAACCCTCAGTGTACCAAGTATGTCTGAGACCTGGTTCTGAAGGTCACTGCTTCATTGTTAAAAGCTGATTTGCATTTACAAGCACAGTGGCTGCACAGGAAGACCTGGGGAGTTCGAATACTTTCTTGCAGAATGGCCGTCCCACAAAGCTGTGCTATCCAGCTGAATACAGCCAACTAATGGCTCCTCCCTGTGTGGGTTTCGGCGCCACCGTGCAACTCCAAGCGCTTCTTCAATGATGTGAAAGTAGCAGCCAGTATGGTCCAGGGCTGTAGACGCTAAACTAGGGGGCAGCCGAATGTCGATGACCAGCATTGAATGCTCCCAGATTGGCTTCAGTCATATCCACATCCCACAAATCCCCCAAACCCGGCCGCCCACCAGCACCAACAAAAACGGTCGAATCTGGCTTTACCTGTAGCATACTTTCTGCGCTCTTGTCACTTCACTTCCACCCCAGGATGTGCCCAGGCCTTCGGGTACATTACTGCCTCATCTGCTATATCTCACAGGCACTGACAATCCTGCGCTGTCTTCTGGAAAGCAGCGTGTGTATGAGAGCACCGTGGGTGATTGGGATTCCCCACATTTCTCTTGAGCTGGGGAAATGATTTTCAGCGGATAGTCACTCTCCATTTTGACAAAACATGTGTTAAAGTCGTGTTGATGCAATAGTTTGTCTCTGTGTCCAAAGGAGGGGGTGTTCGACTTCCATCATTTTCAGCATTTCCGCCACTTTTCCTGCAGGGACTTTTTTTTACGCCTTCCAATTGGGAACTCACTATGGGCCATGGGTGCCTCCGTGTTACTGAGCAGTGAATCGTCTTCCTCCATTTGACCTGCATTTCAGTCGGTGGAATAGACGAGACCACACCCGCAGGAAGCGCTAACTCACTAACACCGTCACACGGAGCCGTTTCCTCTGCCTGATATGGGACAGTCACGATGGTGTCGGACACATGCAGACCTCCCACAGGAGATTCCACAACCTCCTACCCCACCAGTGCTTGAGAAACCATCTTGCTGTGGATCAGCCTGGCCCACCTCATAAAGCTGCTCTATCTCTCACCAGCCACTTCTCCAGAGGTGGAGATGTCACGAGTCTCCACGGCAAGTCCCAGTCATCTGTCGGAGGACGTTCTTCCTCGAAAGCATCTGAATTTTGATGCCTGTTTTTAACTGCTCTCAGTTTGATTGCAGCCTCCATCCCATTAGCACAAAGCAATCGCCCTCACCTCTATCAACGTGTGCAACAGAATCTGGGGAGTCATTCCTGTGTTCCTTCACTCCAGCACCAGGAGGTGCCCCGATCATTGGGCACGTCTCCGTCTTTGACTGAGACATTGAAAAACTCCCAACGCCACCTGGAAGGCAGCTTGCCTATTAGCATGTGGTCAGGGAATGGAATCTGTTAAAATCCTATCTATGGTGGGCCAATGGGGCTGTGGCTGCCAACGGGTTCCCGTTCAGCTAGGACAACTAAAGCATTGCTCATGAGTTTCCCTCTCGGTATTACCGAGCAATGGCTGTTGGGGGGCAACAGTGTGAGGGTGGGGCTGCGTGGAGGGTGGAAGGGGCGTAAGTGTCCCCACTACCATTTTCAGTTGGGAATTTACTGTTTTCCGTTACTGCCTCGGTGCCAGTGACCAGTGTATACTCTTCCTTCATTTCCCTCATCTTGAACACATAGCAACAGAGCAGAGGAAGCATTTTGGACAGCAAGGAAAGAAATGGCTCCTACAATTGTTCAACCACTGCCTGGCAACACAGAAGAAGCATAATATTTAGCAGAAGGCACTTGTAATAGCACCATTAAAGCTCGGAAAAGATCCCTCAGATCCGAAGAGATTTCTTCCAATTTCGCTGCTTTGCCACACCAATAAGCTGTTTGAATGCCTGATACTCAATAGGATAGCACCATCTGTAGATGAGAAGATCATTCCAGAGCAAGCAGGTTTCCGCCCCGGCAAATCAACAACAAGCTCAACCTCACACAACATATCAAAGATGGTTTTGAGCAAGGGATGGTAACTTGTGTTGTTTTTGTAGACCTGTCATCAGCATCTGATTCGGTGAATCATAGACGTCTCTTCTGCAAGTTCCTAGAGTTGACAAAAGATATTCCCTTAACAGAGTTGTTAGAAAGCATGCTTCAGAATCGCTGGGTCGATGTTGAACTAGGTGGGTAGTGCAGCATGTGGCGTATTCAGAAGAATGGTCTTCCTCAGGGAAGCGTGCTTGCACCGCTGCTGTACAACATCTACACAAATGACCAACCTATAGACGGTGTCACATGCTGTTTTATATCTGCTGATGACTTATGTGCAACTGCCAAAAGCACTGATTTCAACACCGTGGAGAAAACACTTTCTGAGGCCTTGGAGGGACTAAGATCGTACTATGAAGAAAACCAGTGTCGCACAAACCCAGCAAAGACACAGGTTTGTGCATTCCGCCTCAGAAACCGTGAAGCCAAACGCCAGATTAAAGTAACCTGGTGAAAAGTAACACTGACGCATTGTGAGCACCCTATCTACTTAGGAGTCACACTTGACAGATGCCTCGCCTTCAAGAACCACATTGAAAAGACAAAGGCAAAAGTTAGCGAACGAAACAACATCCTGAATAAGCTCAATAACAGAAAATGGGGAGCAAGCTGGAAAACATTGCGAGCCAGTGCACTTGCTCTTTGCTATTCCACTGCTGAAAACACCTGCCCTGCATGGGAAAGATCTACTCATGCTAAGAAGATGGATGCGGTTCTGAATTCAAGCTGCCAACTGATCACTGTTTGTTTCAAACCAACAAACACCAGCAGCCTGTATATCCTGGCGGGTATTGCTCCCACTGATTTAAGAAGAATGGTAGCCAGCAGAAAAGAGCCACTTCGTCAAATATCGGATGAGATGCACCTTCTACATGGTCATACACCTACACCCAGCCGCCTAAAGTAACTGAAGAGCTTCATGAACAGTGTTGTTCCATTACAATCAACCCCATTTGAAGCCCACATTGCCTTGTGGAAAGACCAGCTCGCCAGTCAGCAATAGAACTTTTCCCAGATGAAAACCTTCCCCCAGGAGCTAATTGCAAATGAACAAACTAGAAGTGCCTTAACAGACTTAGGACTGGTGTAGGTCTTTCAAAGGTGTCACCAAGCAAATGGAGACATACATCCAGCCCGACAACTTGTGAATGTGTAACAGCCACAGGCTATGCAACATCTCCTGCAGTGCCTATTGCTAGAGTAACCCTGCACTGTTGCAGATCTTGCTGAATTCAACAACAAGGCGCAAAAATGTGTCCAGTTCTGGCTGGGCCATGTATAGACTGTCCATGGACACGATAACAAGAATCATTTCCCTGGTTTATTGTTGTGGAGCATGGAGGAGGCCTCGCCTGGAATTATTTCAAACTCACTGTAGATTCATTCTCGAATCGGGGGGCACCCAGACCTTTGGAAAGGTTTCCATCGTTTCTCCCGTGTCACTAAGTCTTTGAGAAACTATTGAGCCCATCCAGCTGGCCGCTTGCAGTTGACATGAAAATTGGTGGTTTGGTAAATAGTGAGGAGGACAGCCTTAGATTACAAGAGGATATAGACGGGCTGGTCAGATGGGCTGATAAGTGAAATATGGAATTTAATCTGGATAAGTACAAGGTGATCCACTTGAGCAGGACGAACAATGCACGGGAATGCACGATGAATGCAAGGACCCTGGGATGACCCGAGGATCAGAGGGAGCTTGGTGTGCATGTCCACCCGTCCCTTAAGTTAGCGGGGCAGGTAGATACGTTAGTTAAGGGGGCATATGGGATTCTTGCCTTTATTAGCCAAGGAATAGAATATAAGAACAGGGAGGTTATACTGGAACTGTCTAAAACACTGGTTAGGCCGCAGCTTGAGTATGGCATGCAGTTCCAGAGTCCGCATTGTAGGAAGGATGTAGTTGTATATGACAGAGTGCAGAGGAGATTTAATAGGGTGTGCCTGGGGTGTGGAGATTTAGTGATAAAGACAGATTGGATAGACTGAGATTAATTTCCCTGCAGCAGAGGCGATTGAAGGGGGCATGACTGATGTGTATAGAATTATGAGGATCATAGATAGGGTAGACAGGAAGGGACTTTACCACTTGGTGGAGGGATCAATTACCAGTGGGCACAGATTTAATGTAAGGGGCAGGAGGTTTATAGTTGATGTAAGGAATATTTTTTTCTCCCAGAGGGTGGTGGGAATCTGGAATTCAATGCTTGAAAGGGTTCTAGAGACAGAAACCCTCATAATACCTATGAAGTGTTTGGATGTGCACTTGTGATGCCCTGGCATACAAGGCTATGTGCCTAGTGCTGGAAAATGGGATTAGAATTGTCAGATACTTGTTTGACCGGTGCAGACTCGATGGTCCGAAGGTCTTTTTCCTCTTCTGAAAGCCTCTATGTTTCTATGACTTGTATATCCGAAGGTATCGCCATCCCACAGGACCATAACAATGACATATTTAACTTGTTAATGGAATCGTGACCATCTCACTCGGCTCTACTCCCACAATCCATCTCGCTGCAGCTTTTTTTTCATCTTCTCTCCAACTCCAACTTCAGATCCAGATACAATTACATGTTTCCTGCACCTGCTGGTAGGAACTTCCATTTTCCCAAACTCAAAGGCTACATGCCGAGCCACGACGGCAATTGAGGCTTTTGCATTGTTGTCATATTGGGCCAGATTTCCATCTTTTTCCTCCTCATTGAGCATCAGCTTTGCCAGGCCATAAACCGTCAGGGAAGTGTGGATGGAAATTATTGATTCCCAGACCTTCCATGTCTCCAAATGCAAATGACCAATATCGTCATGATCATGACTGACTGTGCGGGGATACAGTGTTGACCCACAGTAGCACCTGACTTCAGAAACATGTGGCAATCAGAGCCCACAGACACTTAGAGGCAGAGTTTGTGGACAACACAATCACTGGGAAGAGATGCATGGGGGCAAAGAAAGAACACGGTCAACAAATTATCAGAGGCAGAGGAAGAGGCTGAATGTGGAAGAGAAGAAATCAAAACTCCATTCCCTAGGAAATGGCGATGAGGTTGAGGATACAAACGAGATTGGAACTAGACAACTGAATGACATTTATAGACATGACTTTTCCTGGACTGACGTAATTTACACAA
Organism: Isurus oxyrinchus; assembly: GCA_026770705.1. NCBI lineage: Eukaryota > Metazoa > Chordata > Chondrichthyes > Lamniformes > Lamnidae > Isurus > Isurus oxyrinchus. The sequence goes on from JANJGN010000044.1 coordinate 4,855,426, forward strand.
CTACTCAGACCTGGATGAGATGCGAAATACGCTCACAGACATTAATCCAAAGCTTAATGCCAGAGCACAAAGAAATGTTAAAACATTCAGGCTAAAACCAGGAAATATTTGCTGAAAGTTTGAAAGGGAATGGTTCCCTGAAGAAAGATACAATGAAACCTAGGAAACTTACTTTGATGGTCTAAGGTGGAACTGATATTTCATAGCTGGGTACAAGCAAAGTGAAAGAGCTCAAAAGGAAGTGACGTTAATTGAATTTCATATGCCAATGAAACAGATGGACCTGCTATCCGGGGATTGAACAGTTGTGAAAAGCTGTATCTGATCACAGCAAATCAAGAAATGAATGAGGTGTCACTGAGGATTGAAAATAATACATTCATTGAAAAAGCGTCCTCCAAGCAGATGAAAGAAAGATCTGGTCCAATTGGACCCAGAGTGTTTAGATAACGTGTGAATTCACTGAATATTTTGAGTATCACATGATGATTGATCCAGTGTATATCACTGTTTCATACCCCATGTAAATTAACGATAGAGCTGAAAGGAAGCTTGAAAGTGAGCAGCAAGAGATAGAGGGAAGAAAATAATTACCCAAGTCACCGAGCCTAGAGATTGGTAAATTGAAATGCTGTGAGAGAGAAGGCAAATGGGCGAGTAAGTATTTGCCTGGATCCTAAAGACCTAATTCAAACAATAATGAGCACTGACTATGTTATTCCAACAGTGCAAGAGACCATGCCAGAACTGGCAGGTGCCAAAGCTTTCAGCAGCTTGATACCAGATATGGCGACTAGAACGTGAAGCTTGATGAGGAATCTTCACTCCTGAGATCATTCAACACACCCTTGGGGCGGTTCACATTCCATCATCAATCATTTGCCCTTAAAGTGAGCACGGATGTGTTGGAGCAGAAATCAGATTTAAACAGGGGATGCAACGGAGCAGTCAGCATAACTGATACCCAGCTCTATGTGTGAATCATAGAACGGTTTCAGTACAGAAGGAGGGCAATCAGCACATCCAGCCAGTGAAAGTACGCTGCAGGAGCAATCTCACTACTGCCACTTGTCCATCCTTTCCCGAAACCCAGCAAATATTTTCCCTTCAGCTTCCCATCCCATTTCCTCTCAGAAACCATGATTAAACTTTGCTCCACCTCTTTCTCGGACAGAACATTCGAGTCCCCATTTCCTCACGGTGTAAGAGGGGTTTTCCCCATGTCATCTGTGCTTCTCTGGCAAACAATTTTATCGAATGCCATCTGATTTTCGTCCCTTCTGCCAGCGTGAGGAATAACTATTTACTCTGTCTTGATCAATCATGATTCAGGTCACATCTACCTAGTCTCACAAGCTTCCCTTCTCCAAGAGCAACGCCAGCTCCTCCAATCTATTCACTTAACAGAGGTCCCTCATTGCTGAATCCATTCTCTTCTAATCTCCTCTCCTCACTTTGGTCTCCTGACATAACGAGGGTAATGCTTGCACTGCAGGCAGCTCAGAGACGCTGATTCCAGTGATGAAGGTGTTGTCTCATGAATAAATTTTCAGCCCTTTGAACTGGTGCATATTGGAGTTCAGAGTTGCCTTGGAACAGGTTTAATTCCGAGATGCTTTGACTGGGTGTCTGCTGAGAGGATGTTTCCCTTCGTGCTGGAATCAGAACTAGTGGCACAATTTAAGAATATGAGTCAGGCATTTAAGACGGAGATGCTGAGGAATTTCTTGTTTCCCTGATTCATTAATTCCCTTCCCCAGTGAGCAGTGGAACCGGGTCATTGATTATATTCAGTGCTGAGTTCAGCAGAGCTTTTATCGACAAGGGAAAGGAGGGCAGTGGGGGGACGGATATGGAAATGGAGCAAAAGTTTGGAGATAAGGGCACAATCTGATCAGCGATGACCTTATTAAATGGCGGATTAGTCTCGAGGGCCCTCGTATCCTTCTCCTGCTCCTATTTCTAAAGCCCTTAATTGCTTTTGATATCTGAAATCTTTCAACAGGAAACGACTTAAACTCTCTCACACCACAGTTGATGTGATAAGGGCGGATATAGTGTGGGAAATGGAGAGTACATCTGTTGTGCAGCGTGAATGGTTCTTTTTGTTGTTGAGTTTAGAAGCTGAAGTTCATGTTTGAAGACATTTCCTCCTGCCTCTGCCAAGTGAACTGGCCTTTGGGAAGAGGGAGACTACGCTTTTGTCATTTCACCTCCTAACCGCTACGTGCCGCTCTAAGACTTCGCCTGGCCCTCCTGTGTCTGTATGGTCCTCCCACTGTGAACTCTTGCCCACCCGCTCATTGCCGCTGCTCTTTGTCGAACCCCAGCCACTGGTCGGCAGCAATGGCCTCCTGCGTTCAGTGTCTTATTACCGGCATTTATATTAAATCGACAAAGAGAAAGGAAGAAGCGACTCTTCAGAATAGAGAAGGAACTGGAACTCTGAACCGTCGAGGAGCAAAATAATAATAATAATAGTGATAATAATTAAATTAAAAATGAGAATCAGCTTCCTGTTAATCGGGCAATATTGTTGTGCATGTGCAGTCGGTTCACTCTCCCATAGTGCAGTGCGGCCCTGCTCACTGATAGAGGGCTTTCCCATTCGCGCGGGATTGTGGGAACAGCGCCCGCCATTACTCTCACCAATTAGGACAAATATAAATCCTTAAGGTGAGTAATGTTTTAAGTAATTGGGACAATGAGGAGGCCATTCCGGTATTGGAGTTTGTCCGGCATCCAATAAGATCGTGGTTGAATTTCTACCTGAAAACTCACCCTCACACACATACACAGACAAAAACACTCACTCCCACACGCTCGGGATATTAACGTTCATAAAACACAAACACAGACAAAAAAACACATCCACATAAAACACACAAACTCTCACACGCACACATAGACAAACACAGGGTAAGAATGAGCAAGTGTGTAACTTTGTGTGTATGATAGTGTGGTGTGAATATTATTTTATATCTGAGAGCCTGTGAGTGTGTGTGTGTGTGTGTGTGTGTGACAGAGAGCGTGCGTGGGAGAGCTTGTGAGTCAGTATGACTATGACTTTGTGTATTTGTGATTCAGGAAGTATGTGTTCATGTGTGCGTATGAGTGCATTAATAGTGTGTGCGTAAGAGTGTGTCATTTTGAGATTGCGAAAGTGACTTTGTAATTGTGTGAAAGAGTGCATGATTGTGCGAATGCATGCCTGTGTATGATGGGACAGTAGGGTGTGTGACATTTAGAATGCTTTAGAGAATGTGACAATGTGTGTGTGAGTGAGAGTATTAGAGAGGGAGAGTGTTTCTGAATGTGTGTTTGCGATTGCCTGTTGATGCACATGAGTGCTTCTCTGCAAGAGTTTGTGAGTGAGTGTGATATATGAGTGCATACAAGTGTGAGAGCTGAGAGGTTTTTGTGAGGGTTTGTGAGTAAGTATGTCAAGCTGTGTGTGCCTGGTTGTGAGAGATAGAGAGTGAGAGTGTCAATGTGTGTGAGACATTTTGTGTATGATATGTGACTGTGTGACAGAATCTGTGTGTGTGTGCATGTTGGTGTGTGGTTGCATGCGTGTAAGTCTGAGTCTGTGAGTAAAAGTGTGTGAGGGTGAAAGAGAATGTGTGGCATTGTGACAGTGTGATATTGAGTGAGTATTTGATTCTGGGAGTGTGCGTGTGTGACAGAGTGAGTGTGTGCTTGAGATTAATGTGAGTGCTTCTGTGAATGCGTGTGAATGAATGAGTGAATGTCTGTGTCTGTGAGAGAAAAAATGTGTAATACAGTGTCTGTGAGCGTCTGCCTGTGTGAGTGTGTGTGTGTTTTTGTGTGTGTGTGTGTGTGTGTGTGTGTGTGTGTGTGTGTGTGTGTGTGTGTGTGTGTGTGAGACAGAGAGAGAGATGTGGACAGTGTGAGATTGTGTGAGAATGAGATTTCATGAAAATGTGTGAGAGAGAATGTGTGTGTGAGTGTGATTTTGGAGAAAAGTGTGAGTGTACGTCAGTCTATGATAGTGTGTGTGTTGTGAGAGAGAGAATGCGTGACATTTTCAGAGTGTCAGATTGAGTGAGCTTGGGATTTGAGTGCGTGAGTGAAAATGTGTCAGTGAGTGGGTGTGTGAAGATAAGTGTATGAGTGCCAGTGTGAGTGTATGATACTGTGACTAGCGCAGGTGAGACAGTGCATATCAAAAACAGAATTACCTGAAAAAACTCAGCAGTTCTGTCGAAGGGTCATGAGGACTCGAAACGTCAACTCTTTTCTTCTCCGCCGATGCTGCCAGACCTGCTGAGTTTTTGCAGGTAATTCTGTTTTTGTTTTGGATTTCCAGCATCCGCAAGTTTTTTTTTAACTCTGAGATAGTGCATATGTTTGAGAAAGTGTGTTTGACAATTTAATAGCGTGAGATCAAGTGAACATCTATGGCTGTGTGTTATTGTGTGCGTGTTTGCGTATTTGTGTTTGTGTGGGTTTGAGAGAGAAGCCGGGATTTTCCATGCTGGGCTTGAGTGTTCTCATTCCTTTTCCTATTTTTTGTTCATGAGCACGCTCTCTATATTCAAGGGGACAGCACAGGCTGGGTCTATGCCACCCAGAAGCTTGTGCACACAGCGAGTAATCAGCCTTTGCCCGAGTGCTTGTGAACCTCGTGTGAGAAGCCTTCCCTGGATGCTTGTCATTTGCCCTTCACACGCCCTGATTACAAAGCTTTGCTTTAGCCAAATGACATGCTCCGGGTCCATTTCAGCTTTATATCGCTGGAGGGTTCACTTCAGCGATGTGACTACTGCTGGAGAGAACACCCGATCTATGTAACTACTGCTGGAGAGACCACCTGAGAGATGTAGCTACTGCTGGAGAGATCACCTGAGCTATGTAACTACTGCTGGAGAGTTCATCTGAGCGATGGAACTACTGCTGGAGAGACCACCCGAGCTATGTAACTACTGCTGGAGAGACCACCCGAGAGATGTCGCTAATGCTGGAGAGACCACCCGAGCGATGTAACTGCTGCTGGAGAAACCTCCAGAGTGATGTGACTGCTTTCGGGGAGACCAAATGATCGATGCAACAACTGCTGGAGGGTCCATTGGAGCGATGGCTGATATAATCGGCAGCATATGGTGCTCAGGAAACCACCATGCCCAAAGTTCTCAATCTTGGCCAATGTCCATGAGCTCTTCCAGGCCTCCATCCTGTTTAGTCCTGAAAAGTAGGACCGTGCATGTTCCGGTCCGGCACGATTTCACACTTTCAAGCGTGTGGGCCGGGCGGTCGGTGGCTGGGAGGACGGTAATTGGACAGAATCGGTTAAAACTGGCATGTTACACTGCCAAATATGTACTTTTCATTCTAATATGCGAAATATATTCTTATCTATATCGTTACAAAATTATGAGTCAGAATGAGTTCATGTATTTGTGCAGGTGTAACAATGATTAATTTAAAAAATGCGGTAAAACCCCAGTGATAAATATTAAATTTACACAAAATGAAGGATTCCATTCAGATCCCCTTGCTGCTGTCCACATAATTATTTCCTGTATCTTAAATCTGTCCCATGTTGAACGATTAACTTGCAAACTACGTGTATAAATCCAGCAGACTGCTGGTCCCAGCTGCATGGCAGCATCAGTTGTGTCTCGGGTCGAGTTGCACACGGATTCCTTCTCTCTTTGGCACAAGATCAATATCTACATTTTTGGATATGTAAGTTTTGAAATCCAAGAATTCGAAGTGTTTACAAGCTTTGAATGGAATGTATCTTAGTAAGAATGACTCACGTTCACAAACACTTACTTGAGAAATTCTGCTCAGGTTTCCAGGAGTGAGTTCCATGAATTTGACTAAAGTTTGCTGCAAGGATAGTGATCTGCCCTCAGCATTATGTACATCCAAAGTGATACATTTGGTAGCATATTATTTGAGGACATCATCGATGATGTTGCTTTCCAAACATCAAGAAAGAAAACGTTTCAATGTTTTTGAATCATATGATGTGCAAACAGATTTGCTGCAGTTTGTATTACTGCTTCCTCTTAATAAGCTGCTGATTGGTCTAACAGCTTTTCTGTTTCTGTCGTCAAAGTATTCATTTTTACCAGTTAACAAATTGTGAACGTATTTTTATTTGAAATTATTATCTAATGCAAACAGTTATTTTGTAACACGTATTTTAGTTCCAAATTAATGTGATATTTGTGCCTTTACTGTTGCAAATTTGCGAAGATAAAATTTGCAGTCCACTTTCTGTGAGCATTAGAAAGGAAACCTTTTACGGAATAGGCCGTTTTAAGCTTGACATACCTCAGCATCTCAGAATGTCTTAATCCAGTACTGTAACTGACATTCATAAGACACGTCTTTGACTACTGAAGACCTGGCTATTTCCTTGTATTTCTATTCAAAACTTACTGACTTTATATTTCATGTCATTGAGTTTATTTCAGAGCTGGAAAACATTAGGAAATTAAGAGGTTTAAGACAGGGCGAAGACGGGAGGAAATGGACACAATGAATGTCTGTGATAAATTGGAGAAAGGAGAATGGAAACTCTGTAAAACTTTAGTTTTCCAAAAAATGATATACTTTATTCATCAAACATGTTACGGTGCAGTACATGACTGTTCCATAATGGCAAACTAATGCGAATGCTGAAAATCTGAAGGAAAAAAATATGCTTGGAAATTCAGCAGGTCTGACAGCATCTGTGGAGAGAAAGACAATATTAGTGTATCGATTCCGCCTGACTACTCTTGGGAGCTCTGAAGAAGAGTCATTCGGACTCATAACTTTAACTCAGTCTTTCTATCCACACATTCTGTCAGACCTGTTGAGTTTTTCTAGCATGTTTTTGTTTTTTGTACATGACTGGTGGAGGCACATTGAAATGAAGCATTCATTCGGGAGTTAGACTGTTATCTGAAAATGAAGAAAGTGCAGGTTGTGGGGAGAAGGCTGGAGAATAGAACTTGGTGAGTTGCTCATTGAGAGAGTCGGTGCAGACATGATGGGCCAAATGGCCGCCTTCAACTTGGTAACAGTTCTGTGATTCTGTTATTTAACTTGATCCTTCCTTTTCCCTGTGTCCCTCCTATTTCAATCTCTGAATTTCTGCCTTTCAGTTCCAGCTTTAATTAGAATCAGTGAAATATAGTTGCACTGCCATAATTCCCAGTGCCGCCCGGCTTTAAGGATCATTGACCAACCTCCAGCCAAGATCGAGCGTCATGACCATGGGTTGTTGGTGACATTTTCTGGATCGAAGCAATTGGGCCGGATTTCGATTGGCCGATGATCTGCAAGCAACCCAGCCATTGGCTTACGCTGCTATCAATCACAAAGTGGGCAGGGATAGGTTTTGCTGAGGTGAGCAAGGCACTCGGCTATTGGTCGGATTTTGAAGTGGGATTTTCATTACTCCAGGAAATTCCAGGGCTGTTGCATCTCTCTGATTGGATATTAGAGCTGTCACTCTCATGCTGAAACGCTCCAATCAGGCAGCGCAGGTGTCCCTCACATCTTCGGGACTCTCCATTTGTTTGAGGAGCTATCAGTCAAATATTGAACGATATGATTGAACGAAATTCCGTGTTAGATGGTGGGAATTGGTTTGTGGTGTCTGATTAATTGAAGTGCTGACGGCAGCGGTCGGAGCTTACTGATTGGCTGATGCAGCTGTCCGTGATGGTGTTCAGCTCCCTAATGGGCTGATACCTCTGTGGTCAATGGTGAAGATCGCTGATTGGCTGAACTATCTGTGAGTCACTGGTTGCAACAACGTGATTGGATGAAGCTGATGCCCGTCATCTGTTGGAATGAACTGTTTGGCTGAACTGTTGTCAGTCAGCAGTTGTTGCTCCCTGATTGGTTGAGATGAATATTGGCGCAGAGGAAGAATAACCTGACTGGTCCACGTGACTCTGGGCCAAAAGGTTGCAGCTCCCTGATTGGATGAAGTGACTGTCAGTCAGTTGGTAAGTCACCTTAATTGGCTCAGGTAGCTGTCATTCAGCGAGCAGTTCTCCCTGAGTGGCTGAGGTGGCTGTGGGTGAAAATCTGATGCTGCTACACTGACTGACGTGCCTGTCAGTTATAGGGCTGATTGCCTTGATTGGCAGAAGCAGCTGTCGGTTAGCGGCAGCGATCCCTGATTGGCTGATGCTACTGTTATTCAGCATGCTGAGCTCCCTCATTGGCGGAAGTGCCTGTCTGTTAGCGGCCGGAACTCCCCGATTGGCTGAGGCGTCTGACAGTCGGGGGTTTTTTTGTTCATTAATTGACTAATTGATGTAACCGGATATTTCACCGCTTTCTTGATCTGCTCTCGGAACTTGGACTGAGTCATCCCATAAATAAACGTGTTTGTGCAGCAACTTAAACTCCGCAGCATAAATCCGACTTGTTGTAAGATATATTCAGGATAGGTGAGGTAAATTAAACCTCGCACATCAATATAGAAGAATTTTATAACATGCACCGACCACAGGAGGATGAAGGTGCCGGATATGGTGAAGAGTAAAATCATAGACTTCCTCCTGCTCTCCATCTCTGGGTCACTGCGATTCTCTCCCTTCCTCTGAACCCTCAGCCCCTTCCGGACTCGACTGGTCACTAAAATGTGTCTGACTGTCAGAGCGTTGATCAGCAGAATTAAACCAAATGGGAGCAAAGGGGTTAAAACCGTCTTAAACCAGGAAAATCCAACCCATCCAGGATCAGTATAAATGCTTGGCTTTGGAAAACATCCCCACAGTACATTGTTGATTATCACTACAGGTTTATATGTGAAGTACCAGGGGATGTTTTTTAAACAGAGCAGGATGCCGGTTGTTGCTAGAACCACAGCTGCTGTTTTCCCGGTGCAATATTCTGTTTTCAGCTTCTGGCAACGAATGGCCACAAATCGATCAAAGGAGAAAGAGACGGTGAACCAGACAGAACAGTCCGTGGCTGCAACCTGCAGGACAACGTGAACACTACACACAGGAGTGAGGTCCAGGAAAATCACTGGAAAATAATAATTTCTGATCTTGATCAGTATGATGTGTGTGATAATGACCAGTAGATCCGCCGTTGCCATAGCCACCAGGTAGCGAGTGGTGCAGGTGGAGAGGCCGCACTTTCCCCGGGAGAGGATCACAATTCCCAGTAAATTAACTGTCAGAGAGAGGGGAGAAGGGCCTGGAAATTAATAATTAAACATTCTCTGTGTCTGACCCTGAAAGTGAGGTCAGGATTTCAGCACCAAAATAGATTTTGGTCACAGCAGGACAGACAGACGACTGGCTGGTGAGTATTTCAGATGTTAGCTTTGTTTTTAGATTGAAATTAGCAACTGAGTTACAATCACTTGTTGATTATTATTAAATTTATTAATTTAAGGATGGGGGAAACTAAATAAACAATAAAGGTGAAACAACAAAAAAGAGCCAGGCATGAGCGGGTGTTTAAAGGGCATGAGTTTACCTGTGAGGGAGCGGAGTGGCTGTATAAAGAACGAGAGTGGAGCGGATGCATATAGAGCAGGAGTTTACCTGTGAGGGAGCAGAGCGGCTGTATAAAGTGTGGAGCGGAGTGCCCCTTTGTGGGAGCAGAGCGGCTGTGTAAAGAGCGATAGCGGAGTTTAATTGTGACAGAGTGGAGCGGCTGTATAAAGAGCAATAGCGGAGTTTACCTGTGAGGGAGCGGAGCGGCTGTATAAAGAGCAGGAGTTTACCTGTGAGGGAGCAGTGCGGCTGTATAAAGTGTGGAGCGGAGTTTACCTGTGAGGGAGCAGAGCGGCTGTATAAAGAGCAGGAGTTTACCTGTGAGGGAGCGGAGCGGCTGTATAAAGTGTGGAGCGGAGTTTACCTGTGAGGGAGCAGAGTGGCTGTATATAGTGTGGAGCGGAGTGCCCCTTTGAGGGAGCAGAGCGGCTGTATAAAGAGTTTGATAGTCTTAGTGTGAGAGGCTTCGATGTGGTGAAATTCTTAAAGTGCTTGAAAGAGAGCTTTCTGAGCCAACGCTAAAGCCCTACGAGAGAAGGGGCGGCACTGGACCTAATCTTAGGGAATGAAGCCAGGAAAGTGGTATAAGTGTCAGTGGGGGAAAGCATTTCGGGGACAGAGACCATAGTTCTTGTGGTTTTAAGGTAGTTATTGAAAATGACAAAGATGGCTTGTAAATAAAGGTCCTGAAATTGCGGAAGGCTGACTTCAGTATTTTATGACAGGATGTGGCCAAAGTGGACTGGGAGCAGCTAATTGTAGGAAAGTCTACAACAGGCCTGTGGGAGTCATTCAGAAAGGAAATAGTGAGAGTTCAGGGCCAACATGTTCCCGTAGAGGTGAGGGGTAGGACAAACAATTCCAGGGGATACTGGTTGTCAAGGGATATAGAGGATTGGATAAGGAAAAAGAAAAGTGACTGATGGTAGATACAGGGGGGTTAACACAGCGCGGAAGCCCTGGAGAAGCATAAAAAGTGCGTGGTGGGGGAGGGGTGTGGTAGTTAACAAGTAGTTAGGAGAGCGAACAGGAGACATTACCAAACACTGGCAGGAAAGGTAAAGGAAAACCCAAGGCACTTTATAAATAAATTCAGGGCCTGAGGATAACCAGGGAAAGAGTAGGACCCATCAGGGAACAAAGTGGCAGATTGTGTTGTAACCGAAGGACATAGGTGAGGCTATAAACGCTTACTTTTCATCTGTGATGACTGTGGAGAAGGACGATGTAGGTGTTAAAATCAGGTAGGGGGAATGTGATATACTTGAACAAATTAGCTTTTTAAGAGTGGAGGTATTCGTAGTTTTTACTTGAAAGTGGATAAATTCACAGTCCAGATGAGATGTATCCCAGGCTGTAATATGAGGTAAGGGAGGAGAGTGCAATGTCTCTGACGTTATTTCAAATGATCTGGCTATTCGAGGGGTGCCAGTGTACTGGAGGAGAGTGAGAGAGGAGAAGTGGGGCCATTAGCAGTGAGAGAGTAGTAGCGGGGCCATTAGCAGTGAGAGAGTGAGAGAGGAGTAGCGGGGCCATTAGGAGCGAGAGAGTGTGAGAGAAGCTGCGAGAGAAGCAGTGAGGCTGTTAGCAGGATTTGAGAGGCAGGGGGGTGGGAAATCACCCAGAATGATGGTGGAAACTGCAACACACTGCCTGAGGGGGTGGTAGAGGCAGGAACCCTCACAACATTTAAGAAGTATTGAGATGAGCACTTGAAACGGCCTCGCATACAGGGTTAGGGGCCAAGAGCTGGTAAATGAGATTAGAATAGATATGTACTTGACGCCTGGCACGGTCATGACGGGCCAAAGGAACTGATTCTATGCTGTATAACTCAGATACTCTGTGACCTTCTGACTTCTGACTCTATGTGTGAGAGAGGAACAGAGCAGGCACTGACAGTGGGAGAGTATGAGAAACAGCAGTGCCATTTACAGTGAGAGAGCAGAAGGAACAGCAGTGACATTAACAGTGAGACAGTGCGAGTTGAGTGAGCGACCATTGGAGCATACGGAGAGAGTGGCCACAGAGCATTACTGAGCAGCGGGAGAGGAGAGACCTTGAAACCAAGAGATCATTAAAACTATTAGCTGAAGTAGGCTATTCGGACAACGAATCTGTTCGCCATTTAATGAGGTCATTGCTGACATGATAATCTTCAACTCCACTTTCCTTCCATTTCCCAGAACCTATTGTTACCGTTTGATTACAAATCTGCCTATCTCAGCCTTGAATATAACAAGAGGCCCAGCCTTCAACGCCATCAGCAGAAAATAATCCACAGATTCACTACGACCTGAGCGAAGAAATTCCTCCTGCTCTCTGATAGGCGACCCCTAACTCTGAGATTATGCCCTCTGGTCCCCGACCCTCCACAAGGGGAATCAACTTTTCAGCATCTACCCTGCCAACTCCCCAAGAATCTTTTTGTTTCAATAAAGCTGCATCTCATTCTTCCAGACCCCAGTGAGTACAGGTCTAATCTACACAGAAGTAAATCCCTCCATACCCGGGCTCAATCTAATGATACTTCTCTGGGCTGCCTCTAATGTCAGTATATACTTCCTTAGATAAGGGGCCAAAACTGTTTACAGTATTCTAGGCATGGCCTAACTTATGCTGTGCAAAGTTTTAGCAAGACCACCCAATGTTTTCCTTCATTCCCTTTGAATAAATGCCAACAATCCTGTCGCCTTCCCTATTACCTGCTGAAATTATATGTTTGTTTTTTTGGGGGAGATTCATGCAGACGGACTCCCAAATCCCTCTGTGCTGCAGCTTCCTGCAGTCTTTCCCCATTTAAATAATATTAGCTCCTCTATTCTTCGTGCCACAGTGCATAACCTCACATTTTCCCACGTCATATTCCAACTGCCAAGTGCTTGCCGTCTCATTTAACCTATCTCTACCCCTCTGTGGAAACTTTGTGTCATCTTCACCACTTGCCTTTCCACCTACTTTTGTATCACCCATTTAAAAGAGATCATTAAATATTCCGGAGAGAGGCGATAGACCTTGAAAGAGCAGAGAGGGAAAAGAGCGCGAGAACAGCTAATTGGTGGGTATGTGTAGTCGTTAAAGTAAAAGTGAAGTCTTTAGTTTGTTTTGAGGTCTGTAGGGTATTTTTCCTCTGAAAAAAAACTTCTTAAGTATAAATTCGGTACTGTTGTGCAAAATAATAATAACAATCAAGTGCTTCTAGGGGAGATTCTTCAAGTGTAACGAGCAGGGATGCTAATATAATTGGTTAATTAATTAATTAAAATACGTTAGCGATGGCAGGACAGCTAATGTATAGCTGCAGCAGCATGTTGGCCTGTTGGACACCAAGGTGATCCAGAGCGAGCACATCAGTAGCAAGAGTTTGCAGATCGAGAACATTCGGATCCGAGTTAAGGAACTGGTGTCCGAGCTGCAGACATTGCGCCACATCAGGGAGGGGAGAGTTACCTGGACACTTTGCTCCAGGATGTGGTCACACCCCTCATCAGGAAATTCAAGTTTGGTCTGCAATCAAGGACAGTAGGGGCTGATCGCAGGTGACGTAGTTCTGGGGAACAAGGGGGTCGCGTTCGAGGGGCCTCGGCCCCTGCAACTGTTCAACAGTGGCTAGGTTCTTGGAAGATGTGTGGACGAGAGCGGGGACTGCAGGGAGGATGAGCAAACTGACCACGGCACCGTGGTACAGGCAGCCATTCAAGCTGGGGGTGGAATTAGGAAATTCAGTAGTGGTAGGGGACAGTATAACTGGCGAAGGGTATTGTTCATTGCATGAGTTCCGAAGGCTCTCTTTCCTGCCCGGTGCCAGGACATCTCCTCAGGGCTGGAGAGGAACTTGGAGTGGAGGGGATAAATCAACTTGTCACCATCCACGTTGATGCCAGCGACATTGACAGACCTAGAAACGAAATTCTGCTGAAAGAATTCAAACAGTTAGGAGCTAAATTGAAAAGAAAAACCTCAGATAAAAATATTGGAATTACGATCTGAACAACGGGCAAACTGTCAAAGGATAAATAAAGTCACGGATTTAAATAGGGTGTGGGAAAAATGGGTTTCAGTTCAAGGGGCACCAGCGCCAGTGCTGGGATCGGAGGGAGCTATTCCGGTGGGAAGGGCTTCACTTTAAAAATGCAGATTCCAACGTCGTGGTGAATTGAATAACTAGGGCTCTACAGAGTGTTTTTAGATAAATAGATGGGCGGGATTTCTGGAGAGGGGATAAGTAGGTTTAAGAAGCAAAACGATGTGGGAATTTTGCAGGCAGCTATTATGGTAATGATATCCAGAATGTGACAGAAAGGGACAGAGTGTAGAAACATAAAAAACACAACAGCAAATTGAGTCAAATGGGGAAATGGTAAACAAGTCAAAATTTTTAACAAAAACAGAATTGCCTGGAAAAACTCAGCAGGTCTGGCAGCATCGGTTGAGAAGAAAAGAGTTGACATTTCGAGTCCTCATGACCCTTCCACAGAACTGAGCGAATATAAGGAGAGGGGTGAAATATAAGCTGGTTAAAGGTGGGTGTGGGGTGGGGAAGAGAAGTTGAGGGGGGGTGGTGTTGGTGTGGTTGTAGGGACAAGCAAGCAGTGATAGGAACAGATAATCAAAAGATGTCACAGACAAAAGAACAAAACACAGAGGTATTATCTAAACGAATGTGGTAATTAAGAATGGATGGTAGGGCACTCAAGGTACAGCTCTAGTGGGGGTGGGGTGGAAAGACTAGCGGGGCATAAACAATTTAAAAATAATGGAAATAGGTGGGAAAAGAAAAATCAATATAAATTATTGGAAAAAACAAAAGGAAGGGGGAAGAAACAGAAAGGGGGTGGGGATGGAGGAGGGAGTTCAAGATCTAAAGTTGTTGAATTCAATATTCAGTCCAGAAGGCTGTAAAGTGCCTAGTCGGAAGATGAGGTGCTGTTCCTCCAGTTTGCGTTGGGCTTCACTGGAACAATGCAGCAAGCCAAGGACAGACATGTGGACAAGAGAGCAGGGTGGAGTGTTAAAATGGCAAGCGACATGGAGATTTGGGTCATTCTTGCGGACAGACCACAGGTGTTCTGCAAAGCGGTTGCCCAGTTTACGTTTGATCTCTCCAATGTAGAGGAGACCGCATTGGGAGCAACGAATGTAGTAGACTAAGTTGGGGGAAATGCAAGTGAAATGCTGCTTCACTTGAAAGGAGTGTTTGGGCCCTTGGATGGTGAGGAGAGAGGAAGTGAAGGGGCAGGTATTGCATCTTTCACGTAGGCATGGGGAGGTGCCATAGGTGGGGGTTGAGGAGTAGGGAGTGATGGAGGAGTGGACCAGGGTGTCCCGGAGGGAACGATCCCTACGGAATGCCGCTGGGGGGGTGAAGATGTGTTTGGTGGTGGCATCATTCTGGAGTTGGAGGAAATGGCAGAAGATGATCCTTTGAATGTGGAGGCTGGTGGGGTGATAAGTGAGGACAAGGAGCACACTATCATGTTTCTGGGAGGGAGGAAAAGGCTTGAGGGCGGATGCGCGGGAGATGGGCTGGACACGGTTGAGGGCCCTGTCCCTCTACATTGGAGAGACCAAACATAAACTGGGCGACCGCTGTGCAGAAGACCTGCGGACTGTCCGCAAGAAAGACCCAAACCTCCCTGTCGCTTGCCATTTTAACACTCCACCCTGCTCTCTTGCCCACATGTCTGTCCTTGGCTTGCTGCATTGTTCCAGTGAAGCCCAATGCAAACTGGAGGAACAGCACCTCATCTTCTGACTCGGCACTTTACAGCCTTCTGGACTGAATACTGAATTCAACAACTTTAGATTTTGAACTCCCTCCTCCATCCCCACCCCCTTTCTGTTTCTTCCCCCTTCCTTTTGATTTTTCCAATAATTTATATAGATTTTTCTTTTCCCACCTATTTCCATTATTTTTAAATCTTTTATGCCCCGCTAGTCTTTCCACCCCACCCCCACTAGCGCTGTACCTTGAGTGCCCTACCATCTATTCTTAATTAGTAGATTCGTTTAGATAACATCACCAACTTCAACACCTCTGTGTTCTTTTGTCTGTGACACCTTTTGATTATCTGCTCCTATCACTGCTTGCTTGTCCCTACAACTACACCAACCCCCCACTTCTCTCCCCCTCCCACACCCCCACCTTAAACCAGCTTATATTTCACCCCTCTCCTTATATACACTCAGTTCTGTTGAAGGGTCATGAGGACTCGAAACGTCAACTCTTTTCTTCTCCACCGATGCTGCCAGACCTGCTGAGTTTTTCCAGGTAATTCTGCTTTTGTTTTGGATTTCCAGCATCCGCAGTTTTTTGGTTTTATCTCTGAATCAAAATTGATGCCTCATTACTTAATTGCTGGCACTACTCAGAACCAAACAAATAAATTAAAGACAAAAATAGAGGTTAATGGGAATGATCTTATAGCCATTACAGAGACGTGGTTACAAAGAGATCAAAGCTGATAACTAATTACTCAGGGGCATGTGATTTTCGAAAGGACAGGCAGGATGAAAATGGTGGTGGGATCGCTTTTTTCGAGGAGATCAAATACGTTGGATAGCAAGAGATTATTTTGGAGCTGCAGGTGTAGAATTCACATGGGTAGAGATAAGAAATAACAAGGGGGTGAAAACAGTGGTGGGAATAGTCTACAGGGCGCCTAACAGTAGCTATACTGTAGGAAAGAGAATAAGTCAGGAGATAGTTATGACATGAAAAAATGGAAGTACATTAATCAATGGTGACTTGAATCTCCATGTCGTTTGGGAAGATCACATTGGCAAATGTAGCCACGATCAGAAAATCATAGAGTGTATCCGGGAGAGTTTCCTAGAACAATTTGCTTTGGATCCAATCAGGGATCAGTCTACTTTGGATCTGTTAATGTGTAATGAGGCAGGTTAATAAATGATCTCAGTGTAAAAGGTCCCCTCGGAAAAAAATGTCCATAATATGGTATAATTTAGCATTCAGTTTGAGAGTGAAAATGGGTCCGAAACAACTGTGCTAAACTTAGAAATGGATAATTACAAAGGAATGAGGACAGAGTTGGCTGGAGTAGACTGGGAAAGGAGTTCAACAGAAAAGACGGTTGATGAACAATGGCAGACGTTTAAGAAAATAGTTCATGACTCATATCAGCGATATATCCCTGTGAAGAATTAGGATTGTAGGATGGACATAATCAACCATAGTTTACCCAAGAATTTGAGGATAGAATCAAGCTGAAAAAAGAAATACATACAATGTGGCAAAGGTTAGTCGCAAGCCAGAATTATGATATTTTTTAAGCCAGGAAAAGTTAACCAAAAATATATTAAAGATTGGGAAAATAAACATTGAGCGATAACTAGCAGGTCTTATAAAAATGTTACGGAGCAGCTGCATTAAATATAAAAAAAATGAAGAGAGAGGCTTAAGTGAATTAATGCCTCTTAGAGAACGAGTCTTTGAAAATGAGAATGGTAACCAGGAAATGGCAGAGGAGTTGAATTAATGCTTTGCATCAGTCTTCATGGTAGACGATACTAATCACATTCCAAAAATACTAAATAATCAGGTGGAAGGGAATAAAAACATAACTATCACTAGAGAAAATGTGATCAAGAAACTAATGGAGCTAAAAGCCGATGAATCCCTGATGGGTTGCATCCTAGGATATTAAAGGAAGTATCTGCACAAATAATGGATGCACTGACAGTCATCTTCCAAGAATCGTTTGATTCTGGAAAAGACTCAGAAGATTGGAAATCTGCCAAAGTAACAACCTTATTCAAAAAGGGAGGGAGAGAAAAGGCTCAGGTAACTACAGGCCAAATAGCTTAACATGCACTATTGGGAAAACGTTAGAGTTTATTGCAAGGAATGTGATAGCAGAGCATTTAAAATACATAATATAATCAAGCAGAGTTAGCATGGCTTGATGACAGGGAAATCGTGCCTGGCTAATTTATTTAGAATTATTTGTGGAAGTAAAAAGCAGAATGGATAAAGGGGAAACAGGATATGCAATATTCTTGTATTTCCAAGAAGGCATTCAATAAGGTACCAAACACATAGCTGCTTAACAAGATAAGAGCTCATGGTCTTGGGGGTAGTACACTAGCATGGATAGAGGATTTGCTAACTAATAGAAGACAGAGAGCTGAGATAAGGGGGGCATTTTCAGAATAGTAAACTGTAAGTCGTGGAGCGTCACAGGGATCAGTGCTGGGACCACAGTTACTTACAATATATATTAATGGTTTCTATGATGGAAGTGAATGTGCTATTGTCAAATTTCCAGTTATCACACATATTGGTGAGAAGGCAAGTGGTGAGGAAGACTCAAAGGGCCTACATGGGCATATAGAAATGTTAAGTGAGTTGGCAAAACATGGCAGATGCCATATATTATCAGAAACTGTGGGTTTATGCACGTTGGCAGGAAGAATAGAGGAGCTCAATAGTACTTAAATGGAGAAAGACTGCAGAAAGCTGCAGCACAGAGGGATTTGGGAGCCTGCGCACATGAATATGAAAATGTTAATTTCAGCAGTTGACAAGGAAGGGAAATAAATTGTTGACTTTAATTTCAAAGGGAATGGATTATACAAATGGGGAAGTCATTCTAGAACTATACAGGGCACTCACTTAGAATAATGTCAACAATTATGGTCCCTTTATTTGAGGAAAGATATGCTCGAAGTGGAGGCAGCCCACAGAAGGTTAAAGGCTAGTGCCGGATATTGAGGGACTTTTTCATGTGGGGAGATTGATTAGATTGGGCTTGTACTCATTGGAGTTTAATAGAATGAGAGGGGACCTTATTTCCGAGGGGGCTTGACACGGTACATGTTGAGATGCTGTTTCCCCTTGTGGGAAGGTTGAGGACGAGTGGGCATCATCTCAGAGAGACCGTTCACCAATTTAATGCAGAGATTAGGAGGAATTTCTTCTCCCAGAGATTAGTGTATCTGTGGAATTAGTTCCCCTAGAGGGCTGTAGATGATGAGTCGTTAAATATATTCAAGGCTGACCTCGACAGATTTTTAATCAGTCAGAGAATCAAGGGTTGTGGGGGAAAAGGCAGGATTGTGGAGGTGACGATGATCAGATCAGCAATGATCTCACTGAATGGCTGAGCTGACTCCATGGGCGGAATGACCTTCATCTGCTCCAATCTCTTCTGGCCTTATAAAACAATCAAAAAGAACATTGGAACACTGTAAGAGTGCTGCCTGATTGCTTCAATATCAGGAACGATTTGACATCTATTTCTGTTGGAGCAGCTCAATAGAAAATGGTGCTAAATCCAGACATTTAACTTCATACACTGACTACCAAATATCTTCAACCAACATCAAAACACTTCCTGTTGTCAAACTATACATAAGGTAAAACACAGAGAGAGCTCCAAGGAATGGAAAGACTGTTCATCAATAAAAACAAACATGATTTCCAAATTGAAATGAATCATTTCAGTGCGGTTCCTGACCCACATCAGTTCAATTCGACACCGACAAATGTTCCCAGTCATACATTATCACTTGGAGCAGGTATTCCACTCTGGATACTGACTACACTCAATGCAATTCTACAATGCCAGATATTACCGAAAATAAATGTTGACTGCAGTCAGTTATTCCATTCTTTTTACTAACCCACACTTAGTACAATTTGACACTAACAGATGCAATGAGTGAAAGAGTGGTGACTGGTGCCAGGTATTCCACTTTATTAATGACCCACACTCAGTACAATTCTACATTGACAGATACAGCCAGTAATACATGTTCACTGGGGACAGGTATACCACTCTGGTTACTGACCCACACTTAGTACAGTTTAACACCAACAGAAAGACCCAGAAGTATATGGTGACTGGGGCGAGGTTTTCCACTCTGATTAATGACGTCCACTCAGTACAATTCTACAATGACAGATTGACCAAGTAATACATGATCACAGGGGCCAGGTATTCCACTCTGGTTACTAACCCACACTTAGGACAATTTGACACTAACAGATAAAGTCAGTGAATGATTGGTGACTGGAGTCAGGTATTCCACTCTGGTTACTGACCCACGCTCAGTACAATTCTACACTGACAGATAAAGCCAGTAATACATGTTTACAGGAGACAGGTATTCCACTCAGGTTACTGACACACACTTAGTACAATTTGACATTAACACATAGACCCAGAAACATAAGGTCACTGGAGTGAGGTTTTCCAATCTGGTGACTAACCCCAATTAGGACAATTTGATACTAATAGATAAAGTCAGTGAATGATTGGTGACTGAAGTCAGGTATTCCACTCAGGTGACTGACACACACTTAGGACAAATAGATATTAACAGATAGACCCTGAAACATATGGCCTCTGGAGTGAGGTTTTCCAGTCTGGTTACTAATACACACATAGGACAATTTGACACGAACAGGCACAGTCTGTGAAAGAGTGGTGACCGGGGCCAGGTATTCCACTCTGATTAAGGACCCACACTCGGGGTGATTTTCCTCTGACTCCCACTAAACATTCCTTCAGAGATTTTGCCTTCACTAAGGTCTACTTTAACATTGCACAATTTTCCACTGAATACTGGGACATAATTCATCAGAGAGCCTGCGAGTTACAATCGAAAGTTTGTTTTCATTTGACAAAATTGAATAAAGCCGCAGAGACATTCAAGACATTTTAATTCAGCAAATTATATCACTGATTCAGTGTGTCTATGACAGTGAGCACCAGATCAGCATGTAATATTTTCAGTCACAGTTTAAAATGAGAGAGCCGCTCACATACAGATTTACACAACTTCAGTCGGTATGGTCACTCACCAGGAACACCTATAACAGCAAGGATTGTGTAGAATATTTTCTCAGCCACTTTAATTGGTTCCATCCTTTCAGTGCGAAGTGATGTGCCCCTTTGTGCTGCTGGTAATCTCTGCCTTAAACGCTGAGGTGATACACTCCCAAAGCCTTTAATTTATACCCTGTGGGATCACCTCAGGGACGTTGAAATTGCAACATTGTTCACGTTGCTTTTTAAAATATATGAACAAACAGATAATGACTTTGAGTTTAGTGATACAAAATGTTTATTTTTTACATAGAGCTCCAAGGATCCAAGGGCTGGACTTTACTTATCAAATTAATTAACTAATAAAAAAAACAAGAGCTGTGTTCACCCGGATAATATGCTGTCCACTCAAACACCATCAGTTCCTCATCTAGATCTCCTATTGTTTCAGTGATATCCGTCACTTGACTATTACCATATATTGATTAAATTCCATATGTAGACTGCCTCACTCCATGCTGTTCTATTACACCCTGTGGTGTAAATGTCCTCTTTAACTGTTGACACTCAGTTGTGCGATTACAGTGGGTTAAGGAGCTTGGCCTAAAGAGCCAAGTGGTTATGGTACTGGGTTTGTAACCCCCAGATCAAGAGTTCATCTTCTTAACGATCTCGTTGAGGCAATTGTGGATTCAGTTTGTTCCCTGATCCTGAGGAGAGAAGGTGTGTGGTGTTGGTGTTGCTGCTCCTCAGGGTTTCAACTGTTTCTGCTGCTGCTTTTGGGGTTGCTTCTGCTGTGTGCTGCTGCTGCTGGACCTGCACTCGAGGGTGTTTGCTGCTGCTGCTGCTGCTGCTGGACCTGCCCCCGTGGAACAAAGGGAGAGAGGGAGAGAAGAAAAACAGCTTCTGTTGCTGCTTCAGGACAGGAAGGCCAGGAGGCCAGGACTGTGTCTGGAAACAACATCTTAGGTGGGTGTCCAAAGTTATTGTTTGTGTAAGGTGGGGGCAATACAGGACTGTGTTTTGTAGGGGGAGGAAAGAAGACTGCAGAAGGTTTGGGGAAGGAAGAGAGGGGTGTGTGTGTGTGGTTAAAACCACCTTCTTGCTACCCCCCGCCCCACCCAGCCCTTCCCCAGTAAAGGCCAGCGGTGGCTGGTGAAGACATCGCCTCCCCCTGCAGGAAGATCATCAGGCCCCCACCCAACTTTTCCACCTTTCACTGGAGACACTCACCTGGACTCTTCCCTTTTCCCTCCTGTGCCTCACTGTCCTTCACTCCTCTCCCTCCTCTCCTCTCCTGTATAAAAGAGGGGAGGTTATTCCAACCTTTCTCCCCCTCCCTGGGGAGGAAATATATATTTAAATAAAAAAAAAACAAACAAACAATATATATAATATATATTAAAATAAAATGGCCAATCCTTCCCAGGGTGGGCGTGGCTCTGGCCCTAAGGCCAGTTCAACATCTCCTGTGGCCGGGCCCTCGAGGGCTAATGTGGAGGCGGCTTTGTCACCGGTGGCAGGGCCTGCAAAAAAGACCTATGCGGGGGTGGTTGCTTCTGCAGCTCCTGCTGCTCCCGCTGCCCTGTCGCCTTTCCGCCTCCTTACCAGGGCCCTCGGGGTTAAATGCTATGCCCACCCGGAGATGACTATTGAGGCCTGCGTTAAGGCTATGGCTGGGGTTGTCGGCCCCTCAGCCATTGTCGCGGCCTCAAAAATGTATGGGAGGGCCATCTTTTTCTTGAGGTCCGAGCGGGCGGTGCAACTCGCCCTGCAGAAGGGGCTCACTGTGGGCGGGACTTTTCTGGCGGTGGACCCCCTTGAGGCCACCGCCCAGAAGATTGTTATTTCGAACGTCCCGCCCTTTATACCATGTGGGCTCCTCCTCCCCCACCTTAATAAGCTGGGGGAGGTCAGGTCAGGGGTTGCGCCAGTCCCGCTCGGCCTCAGAGACTCGACCCTCCGCCACGTGTACTCCTTCCGGCGCCAGGTTTTCATCCGCTTGGCCCGGGAGGAGTGCCTGGAGGGAGCTTTTGTAATTAATTTTGAGGGGACCGCCTATCGGGTCTTCTGGACCACGGAGGGCGTGCGGTGCCATGCCTGTAAGGAGGCGGGGCACATAAGAAAGAACTGCCCCGCCTCCAAGGCCATGAGCCCCACCCAAGCGGCCGCGGCTGGCACCGCCCCTCCTCCACCCGCCACCACTCCATCTCCCTCCCCGCAAGGGGAAGCGACCCCGGCGACAGCTGCCATCTCGGTTGCCGGTGAGGTGGGGGGAGAGCCCCCGCGCCGTAAGAAGGCGCGGAGGAAGACCCGAAATTTGGAGGCGGTCCCTGAGACGCCCCAAACCCCCCAAACACGTAGAAAAACCGGCTCGGGGGAGAAAACATCATCCGGCCCCGGCGTCGTGTCCGCGTGTGCTCCCGGGTCCGTGGGCGCTAAGGCGCCGAGTTCTGGGCCCGGCGTCGTCCCTGCGCGTGCTCCCGGGGCCGGCGGGGAAAAGACGCGGGACCCCGAGCCGGAAGAAAAATTGAAAACCCAGAGGGTGGAGTGTCCGGGAGGGCTGGGAAAAGAGGAGGGGGCCTCGGAAATGGAGGTCTCCCTAGCCCCCAGCCTGACCCGGAAGAGACGTCACGCTTCAGAGGAGGAAGTGGGCGACGCCCAAACTGAAGAAGTTGGGTGTGTCCCTTCCCCTGATGAAGAGGTGGTGGCGTCTCCAACAAGTAAAACCTCGCCCTGCTCTCTGGGGGAACCCAAAACTCCTGCACCTACTCCCACCACTGTCCCCCCCGTCAACCTGCTGCAGTCCCCTGAACAGGGCCCCTCGGGGGTCGCTGAGGGCACCTCCCTTGAGGTGGTGTCCGACTCCAGGGAACTTAATACCCCCGAGGTGCTTTCTAGCTCGTCGGGGGATT
This sequence comes from Isurus oxyrinchus, assembly GCA_026770705.1. NCBI lineage: Eukaryota > Metazoa > Chordata > Chondrichthyes > Lamniformes > Lamnidae > Isurus > Isurus oxyrinchus. The sequence continues at coordinate 4,878,622 of JANJGN010000044.1, forward strand.
GCAGCTTTGAAATTTTAAAAAATGTAAATGGGTCATTGGGTGGCGGCGAAAAGGAGGGCCTTCCCGCTCCCTCCCAAACCTTGACACCGGGCGTCCTATGTTTAGGTCAGGAGCTTGTCCTGAGCTCCCCGGACGACCCGGTGCCGGGAGGAGAGCGGGCATCAGAACTGCCGCTGCCCTCTGGCCTAAAAAGTTTCGAGGAGACCAGAGAGGACTCCTCTGGCCTTGATCCTGGGGGTGGGATCGAGGCTGAGATAGAGCCAGCTGGCAGCTCCGAATCAGCCCCCGTACTCAATGCGGGGGAGGGGTCGGAAGCTGGAGGCGACGACCCGGAAGAGGACGGGGTGTCGGTGGTGAGCGTTGGGGATTATGCGGAGTCGCTCTCAGGCGAGGCGGTGGATCCCCTGGTGCCCTCCACTGACTCCCCCCTCATCCCCCCAAGGGAACTCCGGGACTTTTTGTCGGGGCACCGCGGTCGCCGAGACAGGGTTCAGTTGGCCTTGGACCGGTGGCATTCATTTCCGCTGGTGTTCTGGTCCACTCGCGAGGCTCTCAAGTCTCCTGAGTTGGATAGGAACGCGCGGCGGAGGGTCCAAACGTTTCTCGCTGGGCTCCTGAAGGAGAGGAAGGACTAAAAAGTCCTCTTCTTCTTTTTTACGTAAGGTGAATGTTTGATGTACCTTTGACAATGAAGACGACTATAGCCAGCCTCAACATCCGCGGCAGCAGGGGCGCACAGCGCAGGTTCCAGAACTTCTCGGTCCTCAGGGACGGGAAGTATGCGTTGTGCCTCCTGCAAGAAACCCATACCGTTCCGGGAGACGAAGCCACGTGGCTCCTGGAGTGGCGAGGGGGGGTCTACATGAGTCACCTAGCCTCCAATTCTGGCGGGGTGGCTATCTTGTTGGCCCCACATTTTCAGCCGGAGATCTTGGGGGTCAAGGAGCTGGTGCCAGGCCGGTTGCTGCACCTGACTGTGCGTCTGGGGGGGGGCGGTGCTTCACTTTGTGAATGTGTACGCTCCCCTGGGCACGCAGCAGCAAGCGAGCTTCTTTGAAGAAGTGTCCACTCATCTCGGCTCCATCGACGCTGGCGAGTGCATCGTCCTCGGGGGGGATTTCAATTGCACCCTCGGGGTCCGGGACCGTCACGGTACCCCGCACTGCACGCGAGGTGTGAGTAAGTTGCGGGACCTGGTCAGGTCCTTCGACTTAGTGGACGTCTGGCGAAATCTCCATCCTGACTCCAGCGTGTTCACCTTTGTGTCACCTGGAGTCGGAGCGTCCAGACTCGACCGCCTTTACGTTTCAAAGGCGTACGTGTCCTGCGTTCCGGCTGCTTCTATACGGCAGGTTCCGTGCACGGACCACCGTCTGGTGTGGGCGGAGCTCACTTCGTTCTGCGCTCGGACGGGGTCCGCGTACTGGCATTTTAATAACCTGTTGTTGGAAGACCAGCGGTTCCTGGACTCGTTCCGTCGTTTCTGGGCCGGCTGGAGAAGGAAGCAGGGAGGCTTCCCCTCCTTGAGGCTATGGTGGGACGTGGGCAAGACTCACGTCCGAGTTTTCTGTCAAGAGTACGCGAAGGGGTCGACAAAGAGACGCAAATCCAGGGTCGAGGAGTTGGAGAAGGAGGTGCTCGACCTGGAGGCACGTCTCCGTCAGCCTGATGCGGACCCGGCCCTGCGGTCGGTGTACGATGAGAAGAAGGGCGCGCTGCGGGACCTGCAATTGGTTGGGTCTCGGGGCGCGTTCGTGAGGTCGCGGATCCGGTTCCTCAAGGAGATGGACCGTAGCTCCCCCTTCTTCTACTCGCTGGAAAAAAGGCACGGGGTCCGTCAGCAGCTCTTTACGCTGCTGGCCGACGACGGATCCCTTGTCTCGGATCCGGAGGGCATCAGGGCCATCGCCCGAGATTACTACACTGCCCTGTTCTCTCCGGATCCGTCCAGCGAGGACGCTTGCAGAGTTTTGTGGGAGGACCTGCCGCAGGTCGGCCCGGAGTGCGCCGGAAAGCTTGACTCCCCTATAAGTCTGGGGGAGCTGACCGGCGCACTCGACGGTCTTTCTAGGGGCAAATCCCCGGGACTAGACGGGCTGACCGTGGAGTTCTTCAGGGCGTTCTGGGACGTCTTGGGGAGCGACTTCGCGGGGGTCCTGGGGGAGAGTATCGCTACCGGGGAGATGCCCCTTTCGTGGCGCAGGGCCGTGATTGCCCTGCTGCCGAAGAAGGGGGATGTCCGCCTTCTTAAAAACTGGCGCCCGGTCTCCCTCCTCAGCACGGACTACAAAATCTTCGCCCGAGCCATGTCTTCCCGGCTCGGCACCGTGCTGGACCACATGATCCACCCTGACCAGTCCTACACCGTCCCGGACCGAACCATTTATGATAATATCCATCTGGTCCGGGACATCATCCACTATTCCCAGAGGGCTGGTCTGTCGAGCGCCTTCCTGTCTCTCAATCAGGAGAAGGCGTTCGACAGGGTGGATCACGGATACTTACTCGGAACTCTGCGAGCGTTCGGGTTCGGGACGCATTTTGTCGCCCGGATCCGACTTCTGTACACCGCCGCGGAGTGTCTAGTGAAGGTTAACGGGTCCCTGACGGCGCCCCTTCGCTTTGGGAGAGGGGTACGTCAGGGCTGCCCCCTGTCTGGCCAGTTGTATTCTATTTGCGTGGAGCCTTTCCTGCGCCTCTTGCGGAGGAGGTTGTCGGGTTTGGTCCTGCGTGGGCCGGGCATCGGGGTGGTCCTTTCGGCTTACGCCGATGACGTGCTCCTTATGTTTAGTGACCCGGCTGACCTGCGGAGGATGCGCGAGTGCCAGGAGGTCTACTCTGCCGCTTCTTCCGCCAGGATCAACTGGGGTAAATGTTCTGGACTCCTGGTCGGTCAGTGGCAGATGGATCCCCTACCCGAGGAGCTCAGGCCTTTCACCTGGAGCAGGACCAGCCTCCTCTACCTGGGGGTCCATCTCTGCCCCGCTGAGGAATCCTGGCCGGCAAACTGGCAGGAACTGGAGACGAAAGTCACCGCTCGCCTGCGGCGCTGGACAGGACTGCTCCGAGTGCTATCTTACCGAGGTCGAGTTCTGGTCATAAACCAGCTGATCGCCGCCATGTTGTGGTATCGGCTGGTCACTTTGACCCCTCCCCCGGACTTTGTCACAAGAATCCAGAGATTGTTAGTCGACTTCTTCTGGGACAAAAGATTGCACTGGGTCGCTGCCGAGGTTCTGAGTCTCCCGCTTAGGGAGGGCGGTCAGGCGCTAGTGTGCCTACGCACACAGGTGGCGACTTTCCGCCTTCAGACCCTGCAGCGATACCTCTACGTCGAGCCTCCTCCTAGATGGTGTGCCCTGACGACGTATTTCTTCCGTCAGGTGCACGGCCTGAATTATGACGTGCAGCTCCTGTTTATAGAACAGCTGGGCCTCGGTGGCTCCTTGCAGGCGTTGCCCGTCTTTTACCAGGACCTGATCAAAGTCTGGAAAGTGGTCGCCTCGCGACGCAGCTCTCCCCCGTCAGGAGTAGCGGCTATCGTCAGAGAGCCGCTGCTCAGGAATCCGCCCCTCCGTCCCTTTCAGTGGTTGGCGGAGAGGAGGGCTGTGGCCGCAGGGGTGACCAGGATCGGGGACGTGCTGGGTGGCGGAGGACTGGGCTGGATGCTCCCGCAGGAGTTGGCGCGACGCGCGTCTGTGAGTGTCCAGGTCGCAGCCGATGCCATCCAAGACCTGAGAACGGTCGTGCTCGGACCCGACGTTATTTTGGGTCTTGAGGTGGCCCAGGTGCGCGGTGGTCTTCCGTCTGAACGTTCCCCTGTTCGGACGGAATTCCACATTGGCCCCAAGCCCCGAACCCTCCCTAGGGTGCTGGGGCCCCGCAATATGAGCCGCCTCGGGGACATGCCCTCCGTGCCTTTTAGCACAGCAAAGAGAGGCTTTTTGTACGGACTGCTGCTGCACACCTTCCATTTTCTCGCCCTTGTCCGCCGCCCGGACACGCCCTGGCATGCCTTGTTGCCGTCCGGCGGCGGAGGCCCCCGATGGGAGGCCCTCTACGGTGGTGTCCTCCCCCTTTCTATCGGGGACCTGGGTTGGAGGGTGTTGCATGCAGCAGTCCCCTATAATAAGAGGATGCATAGGTTCACGGACTCTCAGGACACGTGCCCTTTTTGCGGTCTTGTGGAGTCCGTGGACCATGCATATATAGGGTGTTGTAGGCTTCACTCCCTTTTTAGTTATTTGAAAAACCTTTTATTGATGTTTTGTTTGCACTTCAGCCCCACGCTCCTGATCTATGGGCACCCGGTGCGGAAGGGGGTCGGGAAGGAGGAGGACCTCCTCGTGAACCTGCTCCTGGGCCTGGCCAAGTTGGCCATTAAAAGGTCCAGGCAGCGGGCGATCGACGGGGGAGTCCCGCCCGATTGTTTGTCCCTCTTCCGCGGCTACGTTCGCTGCCGGATGTCCCTGGAGAGGGAGCACGCGGTGTCTGCTGGCACTCTCGAGGCCTTCCGTGCTCGGTGGGCACCGCGGGGACTGGGGTGTTTTGTTGACCCCTTTAATCACATTTTGATTTAAAGTTTGTAAGTTTCCTTTAAACTTTGTTCTTGGTTTTACAGCTGACCTGAATTAGGGGCTGTGCCTGATTTATCCCGATTTTGTTGATTTGGTTTTCATTTAAAAGATTATCAAGAGTTCAAATCTCACAATGGCAAACTATGAAACAATGTATCTTCATCTGAAACAGATGGAAATGTGTTTGTACTCGAAAGAGTTACAAGTTACTTCTAAAATAGAATCAAGAGTTCAAATCTCACCATGGCAAACTATGAAACAATGTAACTTCATCTGAATAGGAACAGATGGAAACATTTTCATAGGGTGTTGAAGGCTGCACTCCCTTTTTAGTTATTTGAAAAACCTTTTATTGATGTTTTGTTTGCACTTCAGCCCCACGCTCCTGATCTATGGGCACCCGGTGCGGAAGGGGGTCGGGAAGGAGGAGGACCTCCTCGTGAACCTGCTCCTGGGCCTGGCCAAGTTGGCCATTAACAGGTCCAGGCAGCGGGCGATCGACGGGGGAGTCCCGCCCGATTGTTTGTCCCTCTTCTGCGGCTACGTTTGCTGCCGGATGTCCCTGGAGAGGGAGCACGCGGTGTCTGCTGGCACTCTCGAGGCCTTCCGTGCTCGGTGGGCACCGTGGGGACTGGGGTGTTTTGTTGACCCCTTTAATCACATTTTGATTTAAAGTTTGTAAGTTTCCTTTCAACTTTGTTCTTGGTTTTACAGCTGACCTGAATTAGGGACTGTGCCTGATTTATCCCGATTTTGTTGATTTGGTTTTCATTTAAAAGATTATCAAGAGTTCATCTTCTTAACGATCTTGTTGAGGCAATTGTGGATTCAGTTTGTTCCCTGATCCTGAGGAGAGAAGGTGTGTGGTGTTGGTGTTGCTGCTCCTCTTCAGTGTTTCAACTGTTTCTGCTGCTGCTTTGGGGTTGTTGTTGCTGCTGCCTTGCCCCTGTTTGGGCCAGGAGGGAGAGAGGAACAACTGCTGCTGCTGTTTTGGGGTTGTTGCTTCTGCTGCTGCTCCTCCAGTGCTGCTGCTGCTCCCTTGCCCTTGTGGTGCCAAAGGAGAGAGAGGGAGAGAAGAGAACAGTTGCTGTTGCTACAGGACAGGAAGGCCAGGAGGCCAGGACTGAGTTGAAAAACAACATCCTAGGTGGGTGTCTGAACTGTGTATTTTTGTTTAAGGTGGGGGCAATTAAGGGCTGTGTTTTATAGGGGGAGGCAAGAAGACTGCCAGAGGGGTTGGGGAAGGAAGAGAGGGAGGGTGTGTGTGTGTGTGCTGAAACCATCTTTCTGCCACCCCTCCCCCAACCCAGCCTTTTCCCGGTAAGGCCAGCAGTAGCTGGTGAAGACATCGCCTCCCCCTGCCTGAAGAACATCAGGCCCCCACCCACCGTCCATCCACCATCGAGGACACCCACCTGGACATTTACCTCTTTCCCTCCTGTGCCTCCCTGTCTTTTACTCCTCTCCCTCCTCTCCTCTCCTGCCTAAAAGAGGGGAGGTTGTTTCTACCTCTCTCCCCCACCCCCTTTCCTCCCTAGGGAGGAATACTACGTATATATTTTTTAAAAAAGTGTATATATATATTAAAAATTTAAAAAAACAAAATGGCCAATCCTTCCCAGGGTGGGCGTGGCTCTGGCCCGAAGGCCAATTCACCATCGCTTGTGGCCGGGCCCTCGAGGGCTAATGTGGAGGCGGTTTTGACACCGGTGGCAGGGCCTCAAAAAAAGAAAACCTATGCGGGGGTGGTTGCTTCTGCAGCTCCAGCTGCTCCTGCTGCCCTGTCACCATTCCGCCTCCTTACCAGGGCCCTCGGGGTTAAGTGCTACGCCCACCTGGAGATGACTGTTGAGGCCTGCGTGAAGGCTATGGCTGGGGTTGTCGGCCCCTCAGCTGTTGTCGCGGCCTCAAAAATGTATGGGAGGGCCATCTTTTTCTTGAGGTCCAAGCGGGCAGTGCAACTCGCCCTGCAGAAGGGGCTCACTGTGGGCGGGACTTTTCTGGCGGTGGACCCCCTTGAGGCCACCGCCCAGAGGATTGTTATTTCGAACGTCCCGCCCTTTATACCATGTGAGCTCCTCCTCCCCCACCTTAATAAGCTGGGGGAGGTCAGGTCAGGGGTTGCGCCAGTCCCGCTCGGCCTCAGAGACTCGACCCTCTGCCACGTGTACTCCTTCCGGCACCAGGTTTTCATCCGCTTGGCCCGGGAGGAGTGCCTGGAGGGAGCCTTTGTTGTTAATTTTGAGGGGACCGCCTATCGGGTCTTCTGGACCACGGAGGGCGTGCGGTGCCATGCCTGTAAGGAGGAGGGGCACATAAGAAAGAACTGCCCCGCCTCCAAGGCCATGAGCCCCACCCAAGCGGCCGCGGCTGGCACCGCCCCTCCTCCACCCGCCACCACTCCATCTCCATCCCCGCAAGGGGAAGCGACCCCGGCAGCAGTTGCCATCTCGGTTGCCGGTGAGGCGGGGGGAGAGCCCCCGCGCCGTAAGAAGGCGCGGAGGAAGACCCGAAATTTGGAGGCGGTCCCTGAGACGCCCCAAACCCCTCAAACACGTGGAAAAACCGGCTCGGGGGAGAAAACATCATCCGGCCCCGGCGTCGTGTCCGCGTGTGCTCCCGGGTCTGTGGGCGCTAAGGCGCCAAGTGCTGGGCCCGGCGTCGTCCCTGCGCGTGCTCCCGGGGCCGGCGGGGAAAAGACGCGGGACCCCGAGCCGAAAGAAAAATTGAAAACCCAGAGGGTGGAGTGTCCGGGAGGGCTGGGAAAGGAGGAGGGGGCCTCGGAAATGGAGGTCTCCCTAGCCCCCAGCCTGACCCGGAAGAGACGTCACGCTTCGGAGGAGGAAGTGGGCGACGCCCAAACTGAAGAAGTTGGGTGTGTCCCTTCCCCTGATGAAGAGGTGGTGGCGTCTCCACCCAGTAAAACCTCGCCCTGCTCTCTGGGGGAACCCGAAACCACTACCCCTACCACTGTTACCCCTACCAGTCTGCTGCAATCCCCTGAACAGGGCCCCTCGGGTGTCACTGAGGGCACCTCCCTTGAGGTGGTGTCCGACTCCAGGGCACTTAATACCCCCGAGGTATTTTCTAGCTTTGAAATTTTAAAGAATATAAATGGGTCATTGGGTGGCGGCGAAAAGGAGGGCCTTCCCGCTCCGGGCGTCCTATGTTTAGGTCAGGAGCTCGTCCTGAGCTCCCTGGACGACCCGGTGCCGGGAGGAGAGCGGGCATCAGAACTGCCGCTACCCTCTGGCCCAAAAAGTTTCGAGGAGACCAGAGAGGACTCCTCTGGCCTTGATCCTGGGGGTGGGATCGAGGCAGAGATAGAGCCAGCTGGCAGCTCCGAATCAGCCCCCGTACTCAATGCGGGGAGGGGTCGGAAGCTGGAGGCGACGACCCGGAGGAGGACGGGGTGTCGGTGGTGAGCGTTGGGGATTACGCGGAGTTGCTCTCAGGCGAGGCGGTGGATCCCCTGGTGCCCTCCACTGACTCCCCCCTCATCCCCCCAAGGGAACTCCGGTACTTTTTGTCGGGGCACCGCGGTCGCCGAGACTGGGTTCAGTTGGCCTTGGACCGGTGGCATTCGTTTCCGCTGGTGTTCTGGTCCACTCGCGAGGCTCTCAAGTCTCCCGAGTTGGATAGGAACGCGCGGCGGAGGGTCCAAACGTTTCTCGCTGGGCTCCTGAAGGAGAGGAAGGACTAAAAAGTCCTCTTCTTCTTTTTAATTACTTAAGGTGAAGGTTTGATGTACCTTTGACAATGAAGACGACTACAGCCAGCCTCAACATCCGCGGCAGCAGGGGCGCACAGCGCAGGTTCCAGAACTTCTCGGTCCTCAGGGACGGGAAGTATGCGTTGTGCTTCCTGCAAGAAACCCATACCGTTCTGGGAGACGAAGCCACGTGGTTCCTGGAGTGGCCAGGGGGGGGTCTACTTGAGTCACCTAGCCTCCAATTCTGGCGGGGTGGCTATCTTGTTGGCCCCACATTTTCAGCCGGAGATCTTGGGGGTCAAGGAGCCGGTGCCAGGCCGGTTGCTGCACCTGACTGTGCGTCTGGGGGGGGGGCGGTGCTTCACTTTGTGAATGTATACGCTCCCCTGGGCACGCAGCAGCAAGCGAGCTTCTTTGAAGAAGTGTCCACTCATCTCGGTTCCATCGACGCTCGCGAGTGCATCGTCCTCGGGGGGGATTTCAATTGCACCCTTGGAGTCTGGGACCGTCACGGTACCCCACACTGCACGCGAGGTGTGAGTAAGTTGCGGGACCTGGTCAGGTCCTTCGACTTAGTGGACATCTGGCGAAATCTCCATCCTGACTCCAGCGTGTTCACCTTTGTGTCACCTGGAGTCGGAGCGTCCAGACTCGACCGCCTTTACGTTACAAAGGCGTACGTGTCCTGCGTTCCGGCTGCTTCTATACAGCAGGTTCCGTGCACGGACCACCGCCTGGTGTGGGCGGAGCTCACTTCGTTCTGCGCTCGGACGGGGTCCGCGTACTGGCATTTTAATAACCTGTTGTTGGAAGACCAGCGGTTCCTGGACTCGTTCCGTCGTTTCTGGGCCGGCTGGAGAAGGAAGCAGGGAGGCTTCCCCTCCTTGAGGCTATGGTGGGACGTGGGCAAGACTCACGTCCGAGTTTTCTGTCAAGAGTACGCGAAGGCGTCGACAAAGAGACGCAAATCCAGGGTCGAGGAGTTGGAGAAGGAGGTGCTCGACCTGGAGGCACGTCTCCGTCAGCCTGATGCGGACCCAGCCCTGCGGTCGGTGTACGATGAGAAGAAGGGCGCGCTGCGGGACCTGCAACTGGTCGGGTCTCGGGGCGCGTTCGTGAGGTCGCGGATCCGGTTCCTCAAGGAGGTGGACCGCGGCTCCCCCTTCTTCTACTCGCTGGAAAAAAGGCACGGGGTCCGTCAGCAGCTCTTTACGCTGCTGGCCAACGACGGATCCCTTTTCTTGGATCCGGAGGGCATCAGGGCCATCGCCCGAGATTACTACACTGCCCTGTTCTCTCCGGATCCGTCCAGCGAGGACGCTTGCAGAGTTTTGTGGGAGGACCTGCCGCAGGTCGGCCCAGAGTGCGCCGGAAAGCTTGACTCCCCTATAAGTCTGGGGGAGCTGACCGGCGCACTCGACGGTCTTTCTAGGGGCAAATCCCCGGGACTAGACGGGCTGACCGTGGAGTTCTTCAGGGCGTTCTGGGACGTCTTGGGGAGCGACTTCGCGGGGGTCCTGGGGGAGAGCATTGCTACCGGGGAGATGCCCCTTTCGTGGCGCAGGGCTGTGATTGCCCTGCTGCCGAAGAAGGGGGATCTCTGCCTTCTTAAAAACTGGCGCCCGGTCTCCCTCCTCAGCACGGACTACAAAATCTTCGCCCGAGCCATGTCTTCTCGGCTCGGCACCGTGCTGGACCACATGATCCACCCTGACCAGTCCTACACTGTCCCGGACCGAACCATTTATGATAACATCCATCTGGTCTGGGACATCATCCACCATTCCCAGAGGGCTGGTCTGTCGAGCGCCTTCCTGTCTTTCGATCAGGAGATGGCGTTCGACAGGGTGGATCACGGATACTTACTCGGAACTCTGCGAGCATTCGGGTTTGGGACGCATTTTGTCGCCCAGATCTGACTTCTGTACACCGCCGCGGAGTGTCTAGTGAAGGTTAACGGGTCTCTGACGGCGCCCCTTCGCTTTGGGAGAGGGGTATGTCAGGGCTGCCCCCTGTCTGGCCAGTTGTATTCTATTTGCGTGGAGCCTTTCCTGCGCCTCTTGCGGAGGAGGTTGTCGGGATTGGTCCTGCGCGGGCGGGCATCGGGGTGGTCCTTTCGGCGTACGCCGATGACGTGCTCCTTATGTTTAGTGACCCGGCTGACCTGCGGAGGATGCGCGAGTGCCAGGAGGTCTACTCTGCCACTTCTTCTGCCAGGATCAACTGGAATAAATGTTCTGGACTCCTGGTCGGTCAGTGGCAGATGGATCCCCTACCCGAGGAGCTCAGGCCTTTCACCTGGAGCAGGACCAGCCTCCTCTACCTGGGGGTCCATCTCTGCCCTGCTGAGGAATCCTGGCCGGCAAACTGGCAGGAACTGGTGACGAAAGTCACCGCTCGCCTGCGGCGCTGGACAGGACTGCTCCGAATGCTATCTTACCGAGGTCGAGTTCTGGTCATAAACCAGCTGATCGCCGCCATGTTGTGGTATTGGCTGGTCACTTTGACCCGTCCCCCGGACTTTGTCACAAGAATCCAGAGATTGTCAGTCGACTTCTTCTGGGACAAAAGATTGCACTGGGTCGCTGCCGAGGTTCTGAGTCTCCCGCTTAGGGAGGGCGGTCAGGCGCTAGTGTGCCTACGCACACAGGTGGCAACTTTCCACCTTCAGACCCTGCAGCGATACCTCTACGTCGAGCCTCCTCCTAGATGGTGTGCCCTGACGACGTATTTCTTCCGTCAGGTGCACGGCCTGAATTATGACGTGCAGCTCCTGTTTATAGAACAGCTGGGCCTCGGTGGCTCCTTGCAGGCGTTGCCCGTGTTTTACCAGGACCTGATCAAAGTCTAGAAAGTGGTCGCCTCGCGACACAGCTCTCCCCCGTCAGGAGTAGCGGCTATCATCACAGCCGCTGCTCAGGAATCCGTTTTTCACCGTTTTCTTCATCTGCTCCCAGAACCTGGACTGAGTCACACCATAAATAAATGTGTTTGTGCAACAACTTAAACTCTGCAGCATAAATCGACTTGTTGGAATGTGTATTCAGGATAGGTGAGGTAAGTTAACCCTCTCATACAGAAGAGTTTTATAACATACACCGACCAGAGGAGGATGAAGGTGCCGGATGTGGTGAAGAGTAAAATCATAGACTTCCTCCTGCTCTCCATCTCTGGGTCACTGCGATTCTCTCCCTTAATCTGAGCCCTCAGTCCCTTCCGGACTCGACTGGTCACTAAAATGTGTCTGATAGTCAGAGCGTTAATCAGCAGAATTAAACCGAATGGAAGCAATGGGGTTAAAAGTTTCTCAAACCAGAAAAATCCAACCCATCCGGGATCAGTAAGATAGCTTAGCTTTGTCTTACAGCCACACTGTACATTGTCAATTATCACTTTAGGTTCCATTGTAAAGTATCGGGGGATGTTTTTTAAACCGAGCAGGATACCGGTTGTCACTAGAACCACAGCCGCTGTTTTCCCAGTGCAATATTCTGTTTTCAGCTTCTGGCAACGAATGGCCACAAATCGGTCAAAGGAGAAAGTGACGGTGAACCAGACAGAACAGTCCATGGCTGCAACCAGCAGGACAGTGGGAACACTACACACAGGAGTGAGGTGCAGGAAACACAGTGGGAAATAATAATAATTGATCTTGTTAAGTATGACGTGTGTGATAATGGCTAGTAGATCCGCCGTTGCCATGGCCACCAGGTAGCGAGTGGTGCAGGTGGAGAGGCCACACTTTCCCCGAGACAGGATCACGATTCCCAGTAAATTAACTGTCAGAAAGAGGGGAGAAGGGCCTGGAACTTAATGATTAAACATTCTCCATGTCTGACCCTGAAAGTGAGATCAGGATTTCCGCACCAAAACAGAGTTTGGTCACAGGAGGACATGCAGGCGACTGGCTTGTGAGTATTTCAGCTTTTAGCTTTGTTTTTAGATTGAAATTAGCAGCTGAGTTACAATTACTTGTTGATTATTATTAAATTTAGTCCTTTAAGTATAGGGGGAAATTGAACAAGCAATAAAGGAGAAACAATAAAAAAGATCCAGACGTGAGCGGGTGTTTAAAGAGCAGGAGTTTACCTGTGAGGGAGCGGAGTGGCTGTACAAAGCGAGAGTGGAGAAGGTGCATATAGAGCAGGAGTTTACCTGTGAGGGAGCGGAGTGGCTGTACAAAGAGGGAGAGTGGAGCGGGTGCATATAGAGCATGAGTTTACCTGTGAGGGAGCAGAGCGGCTGTATAAATAGCGATAGCGGAGTTTACCTGTGAGGGAGCAGAGCGGCTGTACAAAGCGAGAGTGGAGAAGGTGCATATAGAGCAGGAGTTTACCTGTGAGGGAGCGGAGTGGCTGTACAAAGAGGGAGAGTGGAGCGGGTGCATATACAGCAGGAGTTTACCTGTGAGGGAGCAGAGCGGCTGTATAAATAGCGATAGCGGAGTTTACCTGTGAGGGAGCGGAGCGGCTGTATAAAGAGCAGGAGTTTACGTGTGAAGGAGCGGAGCGGCTGTATAAAGAGCGATGCAGAGTTTACCTGTCAGGGAGCCTGTTCTCACACAGGCACTGGGCGGTGCTGGAATTTGAAAGGAGTGATGTCAGGAGAAGGGAGAGAGCTGGTTTGTAGTTAGTGAGTAAGGTGCTTTCTTTTTCCTCCACTTTAAAACTACATTACAGTATGTAACAGTCATCGCATTTGACTCTATTTTGCAAGAAAAATCTGAATTGTATGTTTACTTGGCTTAAATTTAGGGTAACAGCTTTTTTAAAAATAAAAATCAAACAAAATGTCTGGTAAAGGGACTCAGTCAAGTGATTTGCATGAGGATTCTTCGACATGCATTGCAAGGTGAATGACCACATGTGCAGGAAGTGCCACTGGATTCACCAGCTTGAGCAATGGGTTTCAGAGCGTTAACGTCAGCTGGAGACACAGCATTGCATTCGTGAGGCTGAGAGTTAGGTGGATAGAACATTTTTAGATGTGGTCACTCAGCAGCTTGAAGAAGTGCGGAAATGGGTGACCACCGTTCAGAAGAAGGTAGGCAGGCATGTAATGAGGAAAGCCACAGGTATGTAATGAGGAAAGCACCAGGCAGGTAATGAGGAAACCCTGTTTTTCTGTGTTGCAAAAGGGTAAGAGTGAATGTTCCTCTGGGGTGTGCAACCAGAGTCAAATTCCAGGCACTGTGGGTGTCTCAACTGCACAAGTGTGGAGGGGTAAGAGTGCAAGAGCAATAGTGGTAGGAGACAAAATAGTGAGGGGTGCAGACAGGAGCTTCTGTAGCCGTAGATGTGACTTCGGGATGGTGTGTGGCCTCCCTGGTAATAGGGTCAAGGATATCACAGAAAAGTTATCAGGCATTCTGAAGAGGAAGGGAAAATTCAGAGGTCGTGATTCACATTGATACTAATGACATAGGTAGAAAGAGGGATGAGGTCCTGCAAAATGAATTTAGGGAGCTAGGCAGCAGATTAAAAAGCAGGACCTGAAAGGTTGCAACCTCTGGATGGCCCTCTTGTCACATGAAAGTGAGTATAGGAATATGAGGATAGAGAAGATGAATGCGTGGCTGAAGAAATGTTGAGGAGGGGGGGAGGCCTTCTGGTTCCTAAATCAGGGTATGTTTCTGGTGAAGTTGGCACCTGTACATGTTGGACAGGTTGCACCTGAATTGGCACAGGAGCAACATCTTTGTGGGGAGGTTTGCTAGTGATGTTGGGTTGGGGTTTGGGGGGAAGTTAAAACTAATTCGGTATTTCTATGTAATAATGTGTGAAGGTACAGTAGAGGATGGTGCACAGCCTAATATAGAAGAGGAACTCAGTAAGTCTGGAAGGCAGAGCAAACGTAGACCTGTTAAGGCACAGGGGAACAATGCAAGGCTGGGTCGCTGCTATTGTAATGAAAGGAGTCTTAAAAGTAGGGCAGATGAATTGAGGGTGCTGATTAACACATGGGAATATGATATTGTTGCTATCACAGAGACATGGTTGGTGGTGGCGCAGGACTGGCAGCTCAATGTTCCAGGGTATAGAGTGTTCAGGCATGACAGGGGCTGATGGCGACTTGGTGGTGGGGGTTTAAAATGGAAGTTGACATTGCACGATTGATCAAGAAGTAAATTAATGCCATAAGGAGTGATGGTATTTTAGAAGGTTCCTCAAATGAGGCCATCTGTAGAGAACTTAAATACAGTCAGCAATCACTTTGCTGGGTGTGCACTAAATGCCTCCAAAGAGTCAGTGGGGCGAGAGGAGGGGATATGTAGGAAAATCTCAGAGATGTGTACAAGGGTAATAATAGTAGGAAATTTCAATTCACCAATGTTAACTTGGATAGTCTTAGTGTGAGAGGCTTCGATGTGGTGGAATTCTTAAAGTGCTTGAAAGAGAGCTTTCTGAGCCAACGCTAAAGCCCTACGAGAGAAGGGGCGGCACTGGACGTAATCTTAGGGAATGAAGCCAGGAAAGTGGTATAAGTGTCAGGGGGGGAAAGCATTTCGTGGACAGAGACCATAGTTCTTGTGGTTTTAAGGTAGTTATTGAAAATGACAAAGATGGCTTGTAAATAAAGGTCCTGAAATTGGGGAAGGCCGACTTCAATATTTTATGTCAAGTTGAGACCAAAGTGGACTGGGAGCAGCTAATTGTAGGAAAGTCTACAACAGGCCTGTGGGAGTGTTCAGAAAGGAAGTAGTGAGAGTTCAGGGCCAACGTGTTTCCGTAGAGGTGAGGGGTAGGACAAACAATTCCAGGGGATACTGGTTGTCAAGGGATATAGAGGATTGGATAAGGAAAAAGAAAAGTGACTGATGGTAGATACAGGGGGGTTAACACAGCGCGGAAGCCCTGGAGAAGCATAAAAAGTGCGTGGTGGGGGAGGGGTGTGGTAGTTAACAAGTAGTTAGGAGAGCGAACAGGAGACATTACCAAACACTGGCGGGAAAGGTAAAGGAAAACCCAAGGCATTTTATAAATATATTCAGGGCCTGAGGATAACCAGGGAAAGAGTAGAACTCATCAGGGAACAAAGTGGCAGATTGTGCTGTAACCGAAGGACATAGGTGAGGTTATAAACGCTTACTTTTCATCTGTGATCACTGTGGAGAAGGACGATGTTGGTGTTGAAATGAGCGAGTGGGGTCTGTGATATACTTGAACAAATTAGCATTGAAAGGGTGGAGGTATTCGTGGTTTTTGCTTCAAAGTGGATAAACCCACAGGCCCAGATGATATGTATTCCTGGCTGTAATATGAGGTAAGGGAGGAGGGTGCAATGGCTCTGATGATTATTTTCAAATTATCTGGCCACTCGAGGGGTGCCAGTGTATTGGAGGAGAGTGAGAGAGAAGAAGCGGGCCATTAGCAGTGAGAGAGTTGTAACGGGGCCATTAACAGTGAGAGAGTGAGAGAGAACAAGTAGGGCCTTTAGCAGTGAGAGAGTTGTAGCAGGGCCATTAGCAGTGAGAGAGTGAGAGAGGAGCAACAGGGCCATTAGCACAGAGAGGAGAAGCGGGGCCATTAGGAGTGAGAGAGTGTGAGAGAAGCTGCGAGAGAAGCAGCGAGGCTGTTAGCAGGATTTGAGAGGTGGGGTGGAAATCACCCAGAATAATGTTGGAATCTGCAGCACACTGCCTGAGAGGGTGGTAGAAGCAGGTACCCTCACAACATTTACGAAGTATTTAGATGAGCACTTGAAATGGCATCGCATACAGGGTTAGGGGCCAAGAGCTGGTAAATGGGATTAGAATAGATATGTACTTGATGCCTGGCACGGTCATGATGGGCTGAAAGGCCTGTTTCTGTGTTGTATAACTCGGATACTCTGTGACCCTCTGACTCTATGAGTGAGAGAGGAACAGAGCAGGCACTGAGAGTGGGAGAGTGTGAGAATCAGCGGTGCCATTAACAGTGAGAGAGCAGAAGGAACAGCGGGGACATTAACAGTGAGACAGTGCATGTTGAGTGAGCGTCCTTTGGAGCACATGCAGAAAGTAGCCACAGAGCATTAATAAGCAAGGGAAAAGGAGAGAGTATGAAACCAAGAGATCATTAAATCTATTAGCTGAAGTAGGCTATTCAGACAACGAATCTGTTCACCATTTAATGAGGTCATTGCTGACATGATAATCTTGAACTCCACTTTCCTTCCATTTCCCAGAAGCTCGTTACCTTTTTAATTAAAAATCTGCCTATCTCAGCCTTGAATATAATGAAATTAGTTCCCCTAGAGGGCTGTAGATGATGAGTCAAATATATTCAAGGCTGAGCTCAACAGATTTTTAATCAGTCAGAGAATCAAGGGTTATGGGGAAAAGGCAGGATTGTGGAGGTGACGATGATCAGATCAGCAATGATCTCACTGAATGGCTGAGCTGACTCCATGGGCGGAATGACCATCATCTGCTCTGATCTCTTCTGGCCTTATAAGACAATCAAAAAGAACATTGGAACACTATAAGAGTGCTGCCTGATTGCTTAAATATCAGGAACGGGTTGACATCTATTTCTGTTGGAGCAGCTCCATAGAAAATGGAGCTAAATCCAGACATTTAACTTCATACACTGACTACCAAATATCTTCAACCAACATCAAAACACTTCCTGTTGTCACATTATACAGAAGGTAAAACACAGAGAGTTCCAAGGAATGGAAAGACTGTTCATCAATAAAAACAAACAAGATTTTCGAATCAAAACAAATCCTTTCAGTGCAGTTACTGACCCACATCAGTTCAATTCGACACTGACAAATGTTCCCAGTCATACATTATCACTTGGAGCTGGTATTCCACTCTGGTTACTGACCTACACTCAATGCAATTCTACAATGCCAGATATAACCAAAAATAAATGTTGACTGGAGTCAGTTATTCCATTCTTTTTACTAACCCATACTTAGTACAATTTGACACTAACAGATGCAGTGAGTGAGAGAATGGTGACTGGTGCCAGGTATTCCACTCTGGTTACTAACCCATACTTAGTACAATTCTACACTGACAGATACAGCCAGTAATACATATTCACTGGAGACAGGAATTCCACTCTGGTTACTGACCCACACTTAGTACAATTTGACACCAACAGAAAGTCCCAGAAATATATGGTCACTGGAGTCCGTATTCCACTCTAATTACTAACCCAAAATTAGTGACAATTTGCCACCAACAGGTACAGTCAGTGAATGAGTGGTGACTGGGGCCATGTATTCCACTCTGATTAATGACCCACACTCAGTACAATTCTGCAATGACAGATAGACCAAGTAATACATGTTCACTGGGGCCAGGTATTCCACTCTGGTTACTAACCCACACTCAGGACAATTTGACACTAACAGATACAGTCAGTGTAAGATTGGTGACTGGACTCAGGTATTCCATTCTGGTTACTGACACACAGTACAATTTGACATTAACACATAGACCCAGAAACATATGGTCACTGGAGTGAGGTTTTCCAATCTTGTTGCTAACACACACTTCAGACAATTAGACACTAATAGATAAAGTCAGTGAAAGAGTGGTGACTGGGGCCAGGTATTCCACGCTGATTAATGACCCACACTCAGGGTGTTTTCCTCTGATTCCCACTAAACATTCCTTCAGAGATTTTGCCTTCACTAAGGTCTATTTTAACATTACACAATTTTCCACTGACTACTAGGACATAATTCATCAGAGAGCCTGTGAGTTGCAATCAAAGGTTTGCTTTCGTTTGACAAAATTGAATAAAGCCGCAGAGACATGCAAGTCATTTTAATTCAGCAAATTATATCGCTGATTCCGTGTGTCTATGACAGTGAGCACTAGATTAGCATGTAATATTTTCAGTCACAGTTTAAAATGAGAGAGCCGCTCACATAGATTTACACAACTTCAGTAGTTATGGTCACTCACCAGGAACACCTATAACAGCAAGGATTGTGTAGAATATTTTCTCAGCCACATTAATTGGTTCCATTGTTTCAGTGCGAAGTGATGTGCCCCTTTGTGCTGCTGGTAATATCTGCCTTAAACGCTGAGGTGATACATTCCCAAAGCCTTTAATTTATACCCTGTGGGATCACCTCAGGGACGTTGAAATTGCAACATTGTTCAAATTATTATTTTTAAAATATATGAACAAACAGATAATGACTTTGAGTTTAGTGATACAAAATATTTATTTTTAAATGCAGCTCCCAGGATCCAAGGTCTGGACTTTACTTATCAAATTAATGAACTAATAAAAAGTACAAGAGTTGTATTCACCCAGATAATATGTTGTCCACTCAATAACCATCAGTCCCTTATCTAGATCTCCTATTGTTTCAGTGATATCCGTCACTTGACTCTTACCATGTATTGATTAAATTCCATTTGTTAGACTGCCTCTCTACAAGCTGTTCTATTACACCCTGTGATGGGACTACCCTCTTTAACTGTGGACATTCAGTTGTGCGATTACAGTGGGTTAAGAGTGGCAGTGTATTAAAAATTCAATGAATAAAACGTCTGGAAATATTCAAAATCCCTCAAAAACTGATTCTATACCACAATCAAATGCGAAACTATCTCACTATCAATCACTCTCTCTCTTTCCCTCCCCTCGCTGCCTGTCTCATTTTCTCCATGCACATCTGACTCTCTCCCTTTTGCTGTGACTCTCCCTATCCTCCTCTGTCGCTCTTGAACTCTTTATCCCTCTCTCTGTTCTTTTTAAGCTCACTGTCTCTCCCATTAACTCGTTCTTCCTCTCTCTTTCTCTCTCTGTGGCTCTCGCTCACCCTGTCTCATTTTCTCCCCTCTCTGTTTCTGTCCCACTTTCTCCCTCTCTATCTCTCTCTGTCTCCCTATCCTTTTGTTTCCCTCTCCCTCACTCTGTCTGCCTGTCTATCAGTCTATCTATATATCTACCTATCTATCTATTTATCTATATCGCTCTGAATTTTTGTGTCTCTCTTTCCCTTTCTCTCTCTCTCTGTCTCTGTCTCTGTATCTCTTTCTGCCCCTCTCCACCTCTCTCACTAAGTTTCTCTGTGTTTATGACTCTCTCTGTCTGTACCTCTCTCGCTGTGTGTCCATCTCTCAAATTTCCCTTCTCGCTGTCTCACTCTTGCTGTCTCTTTCTCTTCCTCTTTACACTCTATCTCTCTATCCGCCTATTTCTCTCTATCTCTCTCTCTGTGTCAGTCACTGTCTCTTGCTGTGCCTCACACTCTCGCCCTCCTTCTCAGTCACTCTCTTTTTGTCTCTCTGTTCTATTTCCCTCTTTCACTTTCGCCTTCTCTCTTTTCCTCGCTTGATAAACTTTTTGTTTCATTGCCTCTCTCCCTCTCTCTGCCCCTTATTCGCCTCTGCTTGTCTGTTTGTCTGTTCCTCTCTCTTTCCCTTTTTTTCCGTCACTTTCTCTCTCTCTCTCACTAGCTCTATCTCTCTCTCTCTCAGACCGTGTCTCACTGTTTCTCTCTTTGCCTCTCTCTCTTTTACCTCCCCCTCTCTCTTTTTCAATGTCTATTTCTCTCTTTCTGTCTCTCTGTGTCTCTCCCACTATTTATCTAACTCTCACTCTCTCCACTTCCGTATGACTCCCTCCCTTTCTCTTTCCCTCCCACACTATGTCACACACTCTGTCTCTCCTCCTTTTACTTTTAATTCATCTGCCTCTCTCCCTCTTTCTCTGCATCACCCTCTCTTTCTCTCCCATCAACTCTCTCCTTTTCTCATTTCGACCACCCTGTCTTCCTCAGACCGCTCTCTCTCTTTCTGTGTCAGTGTCTACGTGTGTGTGTGTGTTTGTTTCTCTGCCTCTCATGCCCGAAACTTCCATTTGTCTCTTTCTCTCCTTCTATCTCTCTCTCTCTCTCTCTTTCTATCAGTCTATCTCTCACTCTGTCTCTTTCTCTCTGTTTAGCTCTCACACTTTGTGTTTAACCCTATCTCTATGCCTCTCTCGCTCTTTTCTCTGCCCCTCTTTTTCAACGTTCCTCTCTGTCTCTCCATCTCTCTCCCCCTCGTTCTCTCCCTCTCTCTCTCTGTCTCAAAATCTCACTCCCTCCATCTCCCTCTGTTTCCTCTACTCGATGCATTTTTGCATCTCTTTCTATTTTCGTTCTCGCACTATCTCTATGCCTAGCTCTCAATCTCTGTCTCTCTCTCTCAATCTCTCTCGCTCCATGTCACACATTCTGCCTCTCTACTTCTCCATCTTTAAATCTCTCTTTCACTCCGTCTTTCTCTCTCCCTGCCTCACCCTCTCTTTCTCTCCCAGTAACTGTGTTTCTCTCTTTCGATCACCTTATCTCTCTTAGACCACTCTCCCTCTTTCTGTGTGGATGTCTCAATTTGTGTGTGTACGTGTTTCTCTCTCTCTCTCTGTCCTCTGCCTCTCACAACCTAAAATTCCATTTGTCTTGTTCTCTCAATTTCTCTCTCTCTCTCTCTTATACATACACACACTGAGTATGCATATGTGTCCATGTGAATGTGTGTCTCTTGCTCTATCACGTTTCTCCGTCTCTTTCAATCTCTGTGTATCTCTGTTTGTCTTTCCGCCTCTCTTGCTCTCCTTCAGTTCCTTTCCCTCAAACTGACATTCAGTCTGTCTGCCTGCCTGTCTGTCTATCTATCTGTATGTCTGTCTATCTATCTATCTACCAATCTGTCTGTCTGTCTATTTATCTCTCTGTTTATCTATCTATCTCTCTATTTGTGTATCTGTTTGTCTGCCTGTCCATCTGCCTTCCTGCCTGCCTTCCTGTCATCCCATCTATCTAGTTATCTATGTTATTCTTTATGTATCACTACCTTCTCCCTCTCTATATATCTCCCTTTCTCTCCCCTCTCCCACACTCTCTCTGTATGTCTGTCTCTCCCAATCTTTCCCTCTCTCTCTCTGTGCCTCTCTCACCCTGTCTCTACCTCTCACTCTTTCCCTCTCACTCTATGGCTCTCGCTGTCTCTTACTCTTCCTCTTTACCCTCTCTCTCTCTCTTCCTCTCTTTCTTTCTATCTCCCCTCTGCGCATCTATCTCTCTCGCCCTCCTTCTCATTCTACCTCTTTCTTTGTCTCTCTGTTCTCTTTCCCTCTTCCACTCTCGCTTTCTTTCTCTTTCTCACTAGCTAAACTTTCCTTTCACTATTTCAGTGTCTCTCTCTCTGCCCCTCCTTCTCTGCCTCGGCCTGTCTGTTTGTCTCTTGCTGTCGCCTTCCCTTTCTTTATCTCTTTCACTTTCTATCAATCTTTCTCTCTCCAATTCTCTCTCTGTGTCTATCCCTCACGTTCTCTCTCTGTCTCATTCTCTCTCAGCCTCTCTCTCATGATGTGTGCCGAACTCTATCTCTTTCTATGCCTCTCTCCCTCTCGCTCTCTGTCTCCATTTCTCAACCTGTCTTGCTGTGTCTCTCTCAATCTCTCCTCCTCCTTCTTTCTCCCTCTCTCAGTGCGCTTCCTCCTCTCTCTCTCCCTCTCTATTATCTCTCTCACTCACTCTTTCAGAATCACAGAAACATAGAATCACAATGCAGAAGAGGCCCTTTGGCCTACCTAGTCTGCACCGAAATGTGAGAAACACATGAACTACCTACCTAATCCTATTTACCAGCACTTGGACCCCAGTGTTGAATGTTATGGCGCCAAGTGTTCATCCAGGTACTTTTTAAATGATGTGAGACAACCCACCTCCACCACCCTCCCAGGCAGTGCATTCCAGACCATCACCACCCTCTGGGAAAAAAAATGTTTTTCCCCACATCCCCCCTAAACGTCCTGCCCCGCACCTTGAACATATGCCCGCTTGTGAATTACCCTACAACCAATGGTAACAGCTGCTCCCTATCCACCCTCTCCAAGACCCACATAATCTTTTACATGTCGATCATGTGGCCCCTCTGTCTTCTCAACTCCAACAACCCAAGCATATCCAACCTCTCTTCATAACTTAAATGTTTCATTCCAGGCAACATCCTGGTGAATCTCCTCAACACTCGCTCCACAGCAATCACATCCTTCCTATAATGTTGCGACCAGAACTGCACACAGTACCACAGTACTCTAGCTGTGGCCTCACCAAGGTTCTATGCAACTCCAACATGACCACCCTACTTCTGTAATCTACACCTCGACTGATAAAGGCAAGTGTCCCATATTCATCGCCTTTTTCACCACCCCACTAACATGCCCCTCCCCTTCAGATATTGATGTTTGCACACGCCAAGGTCCCTTTGCTCCTCAGAAATTCCTAGTGTCATGCCGTTCATTGAATGCTTCCTTGTCAAATTACTCCTTCCAAAGAGTATCACCTCACACTTTTCAGGGTTAAATTGCATCTACCACTTAGCTGTCCGTTTGACCATCTCATCTATTTTTTCCTGTAGCCCAAGCGCTCAACCTCACTCTTAAACACCCGGCCAATCTTTGTGTCATCTCTCTCTCTTTCACTCTCTGCCTCATTCTCTCTCTGTCTCGCTTTTGCACTTTGTGTCTAACTCTGTGTCTCTCTTTTTTCTCTCTCTCCCTCCCTTTTTCAATATTTCTTGCTCTCTCTATCTCTGTCAGCCTCTCTTGCTGTGTCTCTAAATGTCACTATTTCCTTCTCCCTCTGCCTCCCTCACTCGATGTGTTTCAGCCTCTCTTTCTCTCAATCTCTCTCTCCCTCCGTCTCTCTCTCTCTTTCCCTCTCGCCGTATGTCACACACTCTGTCTCTCCTCATTCCTTTTCAGTCTCTCATTCTGCCGGCCTGTCTGTCTCCATTTAGTGCTCAGCCTGACACTCTCTTTCTCGCCCAGCAACCCTCTTTTTCTTCCTTTCGACCACCCTTTGTCTCTCTTTCTGTTTCTCTCCTCTGTCTTTGCCACTCTATCTTTCTCTTTCTCTCTTCCTCTCTCACACTCTCTCTGTGTTTGTCTGTCTGTCTGTCCCTCTCTCTTGCTCTCTGTGCCTCTCTCTCTGTGTCTTTAGCTCTCATTCTTTCCTTCTCGCTCTATGGCTCTCACTTTTTCTTCCTCTTTACTCTCCTTATGTCACACTCTCCCTCTCTTTCTCTCTGTTTCATCCTCTGTGTATCCATCGTTCACTCTATCCCTCACTCTCGTGCCCTCTTACTCTGTCTATCTCTTTCTATCTTTGCTCTCTTTCTGTCTTCAACTCGTGGTTTATCTCTATTTCTCTCTTGCTAAACTCCCCTTTGTCTATTTCATGGCCTATCTCTCTCTGTCTCATCTTCTCTGCCTCTGCCTGTTTGTTTGCCCCGTGATCTCTCTTTCCCTTGCTTTCTCTCTCATTTTGTCTCACAATTTCTCTCTATCTCTTTCTCTCTCTATCCTACTCTCTGCGTCCATCTTGCACGTTGTCTCTTTTTCTCATTTCTCTCAGTCTCCCTTTCAAATTGTGCTCCTAACTCTGTCTCGCTCCTTCCCTCTCTGTTTTCTCTCCCCCTCTATTTTTCAAATTTTCTCTCTCTCTCCTGCTGTGACTCTATCTCTCACTTTCTTCTCTTCCCTCTCCCTTTCTCAGTGCGCTTCTACCTCTCTCTCTATTCTCTCTCTCACTTCCTCTCGCCCTTTTTCATGCTTTCTGTATCCCTTCTCCCTATTTCTATCTCATTTTCTCTGTCTGTATCTCTCTCTATCTCTCTCTGTTTATTGCTCCCTACATGCCTCACCATCTCTTCCTCTCCCATCAACTCTCTGCTTTTATTCCTTTCGATCATCCTCTATTTCTCTCTCAGCACGCTATCTTTTTTCTGCTTGGTTGTCTTCGTATTCCTGTGTACCTGCTTCTCTCTTTCTATCATCTGCCTCTCAAACTCTAAAATTCCCATTGTGTCTTTCTCTCCATCTCTCTCTCTCTCTCTCTTTTTCTGTGAGTGTGTTTGAGTTTGAGCATGCCTGTGTGTTTGTGTGTGTGTCGCGGGGTCTCTATCTCTATCTCTCACATTTGTCTGCCTCTTTCAATCTGTGTGCGTATCTCTGTGTGCCTTTCCCACCTCTTGCTTTCCTTTACAATCCCTCTTCCTCTATCTGCCTTCCTGTCTGTCTATCTATCTATCCATCTATCTGCCTACCTGTTTGTCCGTCTGCCTGTCTGCCTTTCTGTCTATCAATTTATCTATCTAATCTAATCTATCTGTATATGTGTATCTCTGTCTCTTTGCCTATCTATCAATCTATCTATCTGTGTATCTGACTATTTAACTCTGTATTTTTGTATATCTGCCTCTCTCCATCTCTGTCTCTCTCTCCCTCTCTATCTCTCTCTGTCTCTATACCCCTCTCAAGCATTCTCTCTCTTTGCCTGTCTGCCTGTCTCTCTCTCTCTCTCTCTCTCTCCCTTTCTGTGCCACTCTCTCTGTTTCTCTATCTTTTCTTGTCGCACTATGGCTCTCATTGCCTCTTCCTCTCCCGCATTACTCACTCATTCTGACTCTCCCTCCCTTTCTCTCTCGCTCTCCCTCTGTGTATCAACCCAGTATCTCTCTTTCTTCGTCACTGTTCTTTTTCCCTCTCTCGCTGTCGCTTTCTCTCTCTTTCTCGCTTGCTGAACTTCCTTTTGTCTATTGCATGGTCTCCCTCTCTCTCTGCCACTGCTTCTCTGCTTCAGCCTGTCTGATGTTGCTCCATCTCTCTTTCCCTTTCTTTCTCTTTTTCACGTTCTCCCTCCTATCCTATCTCTCTCTCTGCATCCATCTCTCACTTTGTCTCTCCGTCTCATTCTCTCTCTGTCTCTCTCAGACTGTTTGTCTAACTCTGTCCCTCTCTTTGGCCTCTCATTCTCTTTTCTCTCTGTCTCTCTCATTTCCAATTTTACTGTCCCTTTCTCTCCCTCTCTCTCCTCTCTCGTTCTCTCTCTCTCTGTGTCGCTCTCACCATGTCTTTAAATCTCACTCCTTCCATCTCCCTCTGCCGCCCTCTTTCATTTACGCTATTCTCTCTCACTATCATTTGCTTCCTCTCACTATCTGTGTGCCTCTCTGTCTCTCTCTCTCGCCTTGTCACACACTCTGTCTCTCTCCTTCTCCCTCTGTCAATCTCTCATTCTCTCTGTCTGTCTCTATTTCTTTCTCTGCCTCACTTTCTCTTTCTCACCCAGCAACCCTCTCTCTTTATCCCTTTCGATCGCCCTCTCTCTCTCTCATTCTCTTTTTGCCTCTCTCCCCCTCTCGCACACTTTATCTGCTTCTCTCTCTGACTCTCACTGTGTCTCTAGCTCTCATTATTTCCTTTTCGCTCTATGGCTCTTGCTGTCTCTTCCTCTTTACTCTCTATATGTTTCTCTCTCCCTCTCTGTAACTAACTTTTTCTCTCTCTGTGCCTCACTCTCTCGCCCTCTTTCTCCATTTATCTCTCTTTGCATCTTTGCTCCCTTTCCCTCTTCCACTCTCGCTTTAAATATCTTTGTCACTTGCTGAACTCCCATTTGTCTATATCATGGTCTCTCTCTCTCTGCCTGTTTTCCTCTGCCTCTGGCTGTCTGTTTGCCTCTCGGTCTCCTCTTCCCTTTCTTTCACTCTCTCATTGACTCTCTCACTTTCTCTGTAACTCTCTATACAAATCTCTGCGTACATCTCTCACGATGATGTCTCTCTGTCTCATTATCTTTCAGTATCTCTCTCACACTGTGTACTTAACTCTGTCTCTCTCTTTGCCTCTCTCTCTGCTTTCCCTACCCCTCTCTCTTTTACAATTTCTCTCTCTCTCTCCCTCTCCCTCCCTGGCTGTTCCTCTCACTCTCACTTTCTCCTCCTCCCTCTCTTCCCCTTTCTTAGTGCGTGTTTCTCCTCTCTCTCTATTCTCTGTCTCTCACTTCCTCTCTCGACATTTGTCATACATTCTGTATCCCTCCTTCTCCCTCTTTCACTTTCTCATTCTCTCTGCCTGTCTCTATCTCTCTCTCTCTCTCTGTGTATCTCTCTCTCTCTGTGCCTGACCCTCACTTTCTCTCCCGTCAATTCTCTCTTTTTCTCCCTTTCGATCGTCCTTTCTTTCTCAGCCCTCTCTCTCTTTTTCTTTGTGGGTGCCTACGTGTTTGTGTGTACATATTTCTCTCTTTTTATCCACTGCCTCTCACAATCTTAAATTCCCATTGTCTCTCTCTTCATCTCCCTCACTCTCTCTGTGAGTGTGTGTGAGGATGTGTGTGTGTGTGTGTGTGTGTGTGTGTGTGTGTGTTGCTCGGTCTCTATCTCTCTCTCTCTATTGCACTTTTCTCTGTCTCTTTCAATATGTGTGGATATGTCTGTGTGTCTTTCCGCCTCTCACTTTCCTTTGCAGTCCCTCTCACTCTATCTGCATTTCTGTCTATCCATCTGTCTACCCATTCATCCATCTATCTTTCATTCTAGAGATAAAGACAAAACAAAACTGCGGATGCTGGAAATCCAAAACAAAAACAGAATTACCTGGAAAAACTCAGCAGGTCTGGCAGCATCGGCGGAGAAGAAAAGAGTTGACGTTTCGAGTCCTCATGACCCTTCAGCAGAACTTGATTTCGAGTCCAAGAAAGAGTGGTAATTCTGTTTTTGTTTTTATCTTTCATTCTTTCTGTCTGTCTGTCTGTCTCTCTGCCTGCCTTCCTCTCTATCATTTTATCTATTTCTGTCTTGTTGTATCTCTGCCTTCTCCCTCTCTCTCTATCCCTACCATCCTCTCTCTCTATCTCTCTCTGCCAGTCATTCTCTCTCTGTCTCTCTCCCCATCTCACACACTCTCTGTGTTTGCCTGTCTGTCTCTTCCTTTCTATCTCTCTATCTCTGCCTCACACTCTCTTTCTGTCCCAGCAACCCTCTCTTTTTCTCCCTTTCGATCGTCCACTCACTTTCTCTCGGCCCTCTCTCTCTCTTTTCCTGTGTGGGTGCCTACGTGTTTGTGTGTACGTGTTTCTCTCTTTCTATCCTCTGCCTCTCACAATCTTAAATTACCTTTGCTTCTTTCTCTGCATTCCTGTGTGTGTGTGTGTTTGTGACTGTGTGTGTGTGTGTCTGTGACTGTGCGAGAATGTGTGTGTCCATCTGTTTGCGTATGTATGTCCGAGTGTGTGAGTATGGGTGTGTACATGTGTGTGTGAGTATGTGTGTGTACGTGTGTGTGCCTGTGTGTGTGTGCTTGTCGGTAGTTCTCTATCGTTTCTCTGTCTCTTTCAATCTGTGTGCGTATCTGTGTGTCTTTCCACCTCTCCTGCTTTCCTTCGCAGTCCCTCATCCTCTATCTGCCTTTCTGTCTATCTACCTATCCAACTATCTGTCTGCCTGCCTGTCTAACTACCTGTCTGTCCATCTGCCTTTCTGCCGATCGATCGCTTTATGCACCTATCTATCCATCTATGGTTCACTCTCTCCCTCATCGGACCCACTTCCTCACTTCCAATTTATGACGCTTCCTGGCAACCTCATGGCTTTTCCCGTCATCACCTCAGATGGGGTTAACCCTGTTTTCCTGTTAGTGTTGGCCAAAGTCCCATAAGAATGCTGGGTAATAATCTGCCCACCCTCGCTCCGTATCTTGGATGACCTTTGCCAATACTCGCTTTAAGATCCAGTTCATTCCTTCAACCAAGCCTGAAATCTAGGGATGTTAGGGGACATGGAACTTCCATTGAAATTCCCAGCCACCTCCATATTTCTTTGAGTATGCGCCCTGTAAAATGTGGGCCTTGAATTGAATCCATCTGCAAGGGTGTTCCCCAGCGTGGAATTACTTATTCTAACATTATCGGGGCCATAGTTGTGGCTGAGCAATCCTGTGTTTGGAAAGCCTCTACCCATCTCGTGAATTGATCGATAATATCCAGGCAATGGTTTTTCTCTGGGCTGGGCTCGAGGTGTCCTGTAAAATCCATTTGTATCTGTTCCCAGGGGCCCCTCGGGTGGAGTTGGTGTGACATGCGAATGTTGATGGGCCAACCTGAATAATGTTGGGCTCATATTAGACATTGCTGGCAATATTTGTCTAACTCTCTTCACGTTCTCCGTCACCACCAGCATCTGCCCATCCGTCCTAACATGGTTTCCATTCCATGATGAGAGTTCCCATGTCATATCCTCATTAGACTCTGTTGGATTCACTGGGGAGCTACTACATTCCCGTGTTTCCGCCACCCTCCACCCGTGTTTTCCATTGTACCTTGCTGCTTCCACTGTTCTCCCTCCTCTTTCTTAGCATCTCGGTGCAAATCCACTACATTCACCTCCTCTAACCCAGCCACCGTTACCGCCACCTGATACTCTGGGCCGGCAGCTGCAGCCTCTTTAACCACTTTATCCAGACCCTGGTTGTCCAGCTCGATGGGATCTGCTACCTTTCGAAGGGGTTTAACTTTTATTACTGCTGTTTCTAGGGGTAGGTTAGCAACTTCTAGTTTGTCTCTAATTATTGCTTCGTGCTGCACTTGACCTCCTCCCGATGTGACATTCCGCATGTGGCTCCAGACAAACATATAAACATGTACTACCTCAAAGTCTCCCTACTGTCAGTCTACATATTAACCCGTTTTCCCTGCGCTATATGCAAAGCCTCTTTCAGTATCACTAACTCTGCTCCTTGAGCTGATAAATTGCTTGTCAATTTTCTCCTACACAAGATCCCTCCTTCTCCACCCACCACCGCTCACCCAGTGCGTGGCATCCCATCCACATACCTACGGGGCCCGTTCATGAACAGGGGCAGATCCGCATCTTCTAACTCATTTCCCTCAGTGCATTTGGATCCTCCTCATTTATCTCCCGTGAGTAATCATGCACGAGTTCAATAAGATGTTCCTTCCAGTCTGACAGCAATGCCTCTGCTGCATTAGACCCTGAGTCGGGAACTATTACATCTGATTTATCTCACGGGAGTAACATAGCTTCCCAAGCCGCTCGCCTACTATCTGAAACCGTTCTCAACGTTCCCGTATTGAGCAGTTTTACTATAGTGTGTCTAGTCTGTAATACCAGGTCCCCAGTCATTACTATTGGTTCACAGCCTCTCACAGCCCATAAAGAGCAGCCAATAGCTGCGACTCATCGAGATATCCCACCAGCTACTGGCGACTGCTTCGTTGAAAAATACCTTACATGTCTTACCCGATCCCCGTGCCCTAGGGTCAGTAATGCCCTGTAAATCCCTCTCTCATTATGGGTATAGAGATAAAACATTTTGCCCACACAGACCAACCCTGAGGCTGGCGCTCGAGTGAGCGCCCCTTTAAGCGCACTATAAACCATTTCATGTTTCTTACCCCATTGTCTACAATCCTGCGATGCTCTCCCGACTTTACTCAACTCCTAAACAAAAACAGAATTACCTGGAAAAACTCAGCAGGTCTGGCAGCATCGGCGGAGAAGAAAAGAGTTGACGTTTCGAGTCCTCATGACCCTTCGACAGAACTTGATTTCGAGTCCAAGAAAGAGTTGAAATATAAGCTGGTTTAAGGTGTGTGTGTGGGGGGGCGGAGAGATAGAGAGAGAGAGAGGTGGTTGTGTAGACAAACAAGCAGTGATAGAAGCAGATCATCAAAAGATGTCAGCGACAATGGTCCAAAAGAACACATAGGTGTTAAAGTTAAAGTTGGTGATATTATCTAAACGAATGTGCTAATTAAGAATGGATGGTAGGACACTCAAGGTATAGCTCCAGTGGGGGTGGAGGGAGCATAAAAGATTTTAAAATATTTAAAAATAATGGAAATAGGTGGGAAAAGAAAAATCTATATAATATATATATATATATATATATAATGGCAAGCTGCCATTGTTTCCAGGACTGTCACTGACCTCATCTCCTCTGGGGATCTCCCTCCCACAGCTTCCAACCTGATAGTCGCCCAACCTCAGACAGCCCGCTTCTATCTCCTACCCAAAATCCACAAACAGAACTGCCCCGGTAGACCGATCGTCTCAGCTTGCTCCTGCCCCACAGAACTCATTTCTCGTTATCTTGACTCCCTTCTCTCTCCCCTTGTCCAGTCCCTTCCCACCTACATCCGTGATTCCTCTGACATCTTACGTCACATCAACAATTTCCAGTTCCCTGGCTCCAACCGCTTCCTCTTCACCATGGACGTCCAATCCCTCTACACCTCCATCCCCCACCAGGATGGTCTGAGGGCCCTTAGCTTCTTCCTCGAACAGAGGCCCGAACAATCCCCATCCACCACTACTCTCCTCCGTCTGGCTGAACTTGTTCTCACGTTGAACAATTTCTCCTTCAACTCCTCTCACTTTCTCCAAATAAAAGGTGTGGCTATGGGTACCCGCATGGGCCCCAGCTATGCCTGTCTCTTTATGGGGTATGTGGAACATTCCTTGTTGCAGTCCTACTCCGGCCCCCTTCCACAACTTTTTCTCCGGTACATCGATGATTACTTCAGTGCCGCTTCATGCTCTTGTCGGGACTTGGAAAAATTTGTTAATTTTGCTTCCAATCTCCACCCCTCCATCATTTTCACGTGGTCCATCTCTGACACTTCCCTTCCCTTCCTTGACCTCTCTGTCTCAATCCCTGGTGATAGACTGTCCACCAATATCCATTACAAACCCACCGACTCCCACAGCTACCTCGACTACAGCTCCTCACACCCCGCTTCCTGTAAGGACTCCATCCCATTCTCCCAGTTCCTTCGCCTTCGTCGCATCTGTTCCGATGATGCTACCTTCAAAAACGGTTCCTCTGACATGTCCTCCTTCTTCCTTAACCGAGGTTTTCCACCCACGGTCGTTGACAGGGCCCTCAACTGTGTCCGGCCCATCTCCCGCGCATCCGCCCTCACGCCTTCTCCTCCCTCCCAGAAACATGATAGGGTCCCCCTTGTCCTCACTTATCACCCCACCAGCCTCCGCATTCAAAGGATCATCCTCCGCCATTTCCGCCAACTCCAGCATGATGCCACCACCAAACACATCTTCCCTTCACCCCCCTTATCGGCATTCTGTAGGGATCACTCCCTCCGGGACACCCTGGTCCACTCCTCCATCACCCCCTACTCCTCAACCCCCTCCTATGGCACCACCCCATGCCCACGCAAAAGATGTAACACCTGCCCCTTCACTTCCTCTCTCCTCACCGTCCAAGGGCCCAAACACTCCTTTCAAGTGAAGCAGCATTTCACTTGCATTTCCCCCAACTTCGTCTACTGCATTCGTTGCTCCCAATGTGGTCTCCTCTACATTGGAGAGACCAAGCGTAAACTGGGTGACCGCTTTGCAGAACACCTGCGGTCTGTCCGCAAGAATGACCCAAACCTCCCTGTCGCTTGCCATTTTAACACTCCACCCTGCTCTCTTGCCCACATGTCTGTCCTTGGCTTGCTGCATTGTTCCAGTGAAGCCCAACGCAAACTGGAGGAACAACACCTCATCTTCCGACTAGGCACCTTACAGCCTTCCGGTCTGAATATTGAATTCAACAACTTTAGGTCGTGAGCTCCCTCCCCCATCCCCACCCCCTTTCTGTTTCCCCCCCTTTTTTTTCCCCAATAAATTATATAGATTTTTCTTTTCCCACCTATTTCCATTATTTTTAAATATTTTAAAATCTTTTATGCTCCCTCCACCCCCACTGGAGCTATACCTTGAGTGTCCTACCATCCATTCTTAATTAGCACATTCGTTTAGATAATATCACCAACTTTAACTTTAACACCTATGTGTTCTTTTGTACCATTGTCACTGACATCTTTTGATCTGCTTCTATCACTGCTTGTTTGTCCACACAACCACACCCCCCACCTCTCTCTCTATCTCTCCGCCCCCCACACACACACCTTAAACCAGCTTATATTTCAACTCTTTCTTGGACTCGAAATCAAGTTCTGTCGAAGGATCATGAGGACTCGAAACGTCAACTCTTTTCTTCTCCGCCGATGCTGCCAGACCTGCTGAGTTTTTCCAGGTAATTCTGTTTTTGTTTTGGATTTCCAGCATCCGCAGTTTTCTTTGTTTTTTTCCTCTATGCCCAGCCTGGCTCGCAGGACCTTGCTATTGATCACAGGCCTAGAGGGTGAACAAGGTTCATGCGGTGGTTTTAACTGTTTCCGTACTTATAGGAACTGGCTGCTTGGAGATTCAACTTGTATCATCTCCTTACACTAAATTCTTACTGGATTCCTATATTCTCCATTGTTAGGGGGAAATAAAGGGATACAGTAATTATTAGGGGGAGATATAGGGGTACATGAAGAACTTAATTAAAGGGAATAAATTACTTAAAATCTCCAAGCACATTGGCAGTTAAAGGTTACCAGATGGACCTTGCACAGCCTTAGGGCCTGCAGGCAACAGAAAGGCCTTGGGAGCCGGACTGCAGTCAGCGCATTGGCAATAACAACTAAGATTAGGTGTGCTCTTCAACAGATAGGGGAAGAACAGATGGTCGCAGAGGTAAGGTCTCTGCCTGGGTGAAAAATAGGGACATCCGATGCATGTACCTGTTACGAGATGTCTGTTTAATGTAAAGCTATATGTTGACGAGATCGGAATCTGCAAACTGTTCCTGTACGTGACCAATAATGTACAAATACGTTGAACATTTGTAATATCACAGCACTGACTCAAGCTGTGTTGAGATGGTGCCCTCCTTGTAATTGCTCGAATAAACGATTGTAACCTGTACCTGAGTCTCCTGTGGTCTGTTCATCAAAGGCACCACATCAATTTGGTGTAGTCGGAAGAATAATTGAATCTGATCCTCGGTACAGCTCTGCAAAGTGGGTGAGTATATTCATTTACCACCTGTGTTCAGTGCAGTAAGCCTACCTGAAAACGGTGTGGTCCAGTATCAAAGATTCAGGAGGAGGACTGGACACAGGAGATAGGAGGCGCCAGGGGTAAGAGGCGGAGGCGGAGCCGGGCAGGCGAGTTAGCGGGGCCAAAGCCGCGCAGGAAGGGCCGGAACCGTTACCATAGATAGGAGACAGAGCCGTGCTGGCGGGTTAGGGTTTGAGATATAACCTTAGCCAAAGCCGCGCAGGGAGGCCAGACCCAGTAAGAAGAGGGCAGAGCTGCGCTGTCAGGTTAAGGTTTGAGATGTAAACTTAGCCAAGGCCAGAAGACAGTGAAACCACACATACCTCAGATAATTAAGTTGTGAGAACCATGCGAACATAATGTGCAGAGATAGGTGGAAAATAGGAACAGAATTCCTGCAGGAAAACAGAATAGCGCTGTGGAACTCGACTGGGGAACCGCGGACTCCATTACGAGGTTCTTAGGGGAGCAACAGTCAAAACTAATCACAACAATGCACAAGGAGGGGTGGAACCCACAGGGAACCCCACCCCCCCCCACCCCCGGAGAACAGAAAGAGTGGTGGGTAGAACTAAAAGGATAAGGAAAAGAAAGGGATGGTGTTTATTATCATCTTGTAACCGTAGATGTGCAGAGGAGTTAATACTAAGTTTCAGTCGATTACAGAGAGAGAGACAAAGTCAGATCCAGGACAGATCAGAGCAGTGGAGGCGGCGGCCTGTCGTGATACTGATCAAGAGGAGGAGAGCTGCGAAGGAGAAACCTCTGATGGAGCTGGGACAATACCACCCTCGTACGAACCTACCACCCCACTGTGCCCGTTCAATCCCATGGCCCCTTTGGCAGTAACTGTTAGGAAAAGTAAAGCCAGGAAAGGTGAATTAAAAACCGAAGGGAGAAAGGGAGCTGAGAAATAGGGGGAGGATGAGCAGATTGAGAGGCTTGCGGTAAAAGTTAAGGAGGTACCATTCAGCCCCGGTGGAGAAGCAGGTTTTGCTTAAAGAGCTGCTGAGCCTTAAAACTTGGCACAGCAACCCAGATTTTTAGACCAAACTACAGGAAATGCAAGATTTCCATGCAATGCACCCCCTTGATACCCACACACTGGTGAAGGCGAAGTTCCCAGGGGATATTTGTCCCTGCACGTGGACTTTGAAGAGGCATTTAAGGAAGTCTTGGGGGTGTATAATGTCCCATGCGGGATGGCGAGATTTTCCTGAAAACGTGGAATGTTTGGGACCCAAAAGGTACGCTACTGGAATTTCTGTAAATTAAACAAATGAACTGATCTAAGTTACAGGAGCTGCCCGTGCTGAAGAGAGAGAGGGGGAGAGAAAGAGACAAGAGGGGCGTACCCCTAAGGGAGTTAGTGAGCACTGACAGGCAGGAGCAAGGGAAATGTGACCTTTCGTCAGTTTGATTGTCCCGATAGGAGGAGCCATAAAGACCCCTTTATTTGCCCCACTGCCATTTGAAGTTTCGTTTAGAATATGAGATTTTTAAGTTGTTAAACAGGGTTAGATGAACCAACCTTTTGTGCCACCCCCTTGCAGACTAGTATCAACAGCTTCCAAGCTGATTGGGATTGATACATATGAGTTGCATTAACTCATACGAGTTAATATTCTAAAATTCTGAGGGGAAGAATTACCTGAAGTTCAAGGGATTCTAGGAAAACCAAAGAAAGAAACATACGGCCCAGCTGGTTCCAGTGGATAAAAAGGGGCTTCTTTTGAAGAGATGAGCTAAATATGAAAGTAAATCTGCATCCCAACAGCACTGTTATTTGAAGTTGGGACAAGCCTTGAGCTGTAAAGTGCAGTGTAGTTTAGAAGATTACTTTTGAATCACTAGGATGCTATGTAAGATTAAGAATGTGTCGATAAACATACAGGAATTATAACTTAGATACAAATCAACACACATAAGGAAGAGGTAGTTTTAATTTTGACTGTAAGTTACAGTTGTTACAAAGTTTAAAATTTGAGGTTTGGTTCTTAATAATTTCGCAAAAGGTTATTTTCATTTTCAAAAGTTTGACAACAATTGGCACTAATTCAAATGCTGCAAGCTTTTGTATTTGTAAAGTATGTTCCCAAAATATGAAGCTAAGCTCAAGACCTTGACAAAGTTTGGCAGAAATCCAATTTTTGGCCAAATTAATGAACCTGGGATAATTCTAAAAGAAACATGTCAGACACAATTTAGTGAGTTACTTTTGATACGATAAAATGTTGTTTGAGAAGAAGATAAGGAAGCAAAACATGTCAATGCCTGATTTCTGTTTTAAAACAGTTATGAAAATACTTTATTGTATTTTAAATTCTCTCCAGACAACTGAACAAGATACAATGGCAGCTGTTGCATGTGTAAAATGTTATGAGGCAAAAAAGAGAAAGAGTTAGGGAAAGTGGACACAATATACAAACTCTTTTAAGGGAAGTGAATTTCATAATCTGGCCATCAACTGAGACATTGGAAATGCACAGGGGGAGGTAGCAAGGATCTAGAGACAGAGATTCTCATTGACATGGAATAGTTAATACAGCCTCAAGAGCAAGGAAACATTATAAACGATGAGGGCAATAGAGAAACTAAAATCAAGAGAACCTTAGGATGATCATGGTGAGGGAATAAACTTGGAGGTAAAACAATGTAGAATCAGGAATTGAACTGTAAGGAGAAATAATACTTAACAACAATTTACCACAAGATGGATACAGGTAAAGGGAAAGCTGGGAAAAGGCTAATTAGGTGTATTACTGATTGTATTAATGTACCTGCGAGGTACAAAAAGTAAGGTCACAGGATTAACATTATGATGACAGAGTTAATTGACTTGCAGAGAGAACCATCACTGGAAGTGAAGATACTGAACCATTGAAAGATAGGGTAAGAAATGCATTGTACAGTTGTGTAGGCAGATTGAGGAATTGAGGTCCGGCGTGGGGCAGCAGCAGGAGATAATAGATTGGAAGGAGTGGAGGGTGCCTATCCATCATGAGTGTGAAGACATCTACCTAACCTCACAAGCTTCTCTTCTCCAAGAAAAACCCCAGCCTCTCCAATCCATGCACATAATTGAGGTCCCTCATCACTGAATCCATCCTCGTGAAAACTCTTCCCCTCACTTTGGGCTCTTTAATTAATGAGGGTAACACTTGCACTGCAGGCAGTTCGGAAATGTTGAACCCAGTGATGATAGCATTGCCTCATGTGGAAAGTTTCAGCCGGTTGAGCTGGTACTGATTAGAGTTCAGAGTCGCCTTGTAATAGGTAAGATTCCGAGAGGCATTGAACGGGCGGCTGCTCAGAGGGTGTTTCCCTTTGTGCCGGAATCGAGGATGTAAATAATAATAATAATATGAGAAATGAAAAGCAGATGCCTGCACAGCGGGCAACAGTGGTGCGCGTGTGTGGTCTGTTCACTCTCCCAGAGTGCAGTGTCTCTGATAGAAGGCCCTCCCATCCGCGGGGGATTGTGGGAACAAGGGCCGCCATTGCTCTATCACCAGTTAGGACAGACAGATATCCTAAAGGTGAGTGATGAATTAAGTAATTGGGACAATGAGGAGGTCATTCAGTAATTGGAACAATGAGGAGGTCATTCGGTCATCGGAGCCTGTCTGGCATCCAATAAGATCATGGTTGAACTTGTACCTTAAAACACTCTCCCTCACACACACAAACAAACAGACTCAGTCCCACACACTCGGGATATTATCATATACAAAACACTCACACATAAAAAACTCACCCACAGAAAACACAAACACTCATGCACACACTTACACACAAAGACACACACAGGGTGAGATAGAGCAAGTGTGTATTTGTGGGATAGTGTGGTGCGTTTATATTCCTGTTTGTCTGAGAACATGTGGGTGTGTGTTTGACACAGAGCATGTGAGGGAGAGCATTGAGGCAGTGTGTGTGAGGGAGAGCGTGTGCGTCACTATGAAAATGGCTTTGTGAATGTGTGATTCAGGAACTCTGTGTGTGTGTGTGTGTGTGTGTGTGTGTGTGTGTGTGTGTGTGCATGTATGAGTGCGTTGATAGTGTGTGCTTAAGTATGTGTTTAAGAGGATTTTGGGACAGCGAAAGTAAGCTTGTAATGGTTTGAGCGAGTGCGTGATTGTGTGAGTTTGTTTGTGTGTGTGGTGGGGAGCAGGGTGTGTGACATTCAGAGTGTTTCACAGAAAGTTTGAATGTGTGTGGGGGTAAGAGTGTTACAGAGGGAAAGGGTGTATGAATGTGAGTTTTGGATTGCCTGTTGATGCACATGAGTGCTTCTCTGTGAGAGTTTGAGTAAGTGTGAGATGTGAGAGAGTATAAGTGTGAGAGCTGAGAGCATTGTGTGAGAGTGTGTGAGTAAACATGTGAATCTATGCGTGTGTGTCTGTGAGAGATAGAGAGTGAGAGTATCAATGTGAATGAGACATTGAGTGTATGATATCATGACTGTGACAGAATCTGTGTGTTTGTGCATGTTGCTGTGTGTCTGCGTGCATGTGAATCTGAGTGTTTGAGTGAGTGTGTGTGTTTGAGGGAGACAGAGAATGTGTGGCATTGTGACAGTGTCATATTGAAGGAATATTTGATTCTGGGAGTGTCTGTGTGTGAGAGGGAGTGAGTGAGTGAATGAGATTAGGTATAAGTTCTTGTGTGAATGGTCGTGAGGGAGTGAGTGAATGTCTGTGTGCGTGAGAGAAAAATGTGGTATACAGAGTGTGAGTGTCTGCCTGTGTGAGTGTGTGCATGTTGTGTGTGTGTGTGTGAGTGAGAGAGAGATATGGACAGTGTGGGATTAAGTGAGCATGTGTTTTCGTTAAAATATGTGAGTTAGAATGATTGTGTGGAAAAGTGTGAGTGTACGTCAGTCTATGATACTCTATGTTTGTGCGTTTGTGTGAGAGAGAAAATGCGTGACTTTTTGCCTTTGTCAGATTGCGTGAGCTTGGGATTTGAGTGCGTGAGTGAAAATGTGTCTGTGAGTGGGTGACTGTGAGAGTGAGTTTGTGAGGGCGAGTGAGTGTATGATACCGTGACTGTGTGCAGGCCAGATAGTGCATATGTTTAAGAAAGTGTGTT
Source organism: Isurus oxyrinchus (assembly GCA_026770705.1). NCBI lineage: Eukaryota > Metazoa > Chordata > Chondrichthyes > Lamniformes > Lamnidae > Isurus > Isurus oxyrinchus. The sequence continues at coordinate 4,916,711 of JANJGN010000044.1, forward strand.
TGACAATTTAATAGTGTGAGATCGAGTGAATATGTATGGCTGCCTGTTATTGTGTGTGTGTTTGTGTATGTAATTGAGTGAGTATGTGTTTGTGTGTGTGTGTGTGTGTGTGTGTGTGTGTGTGTGTGTGTGTGTCTGGGTTTGAGAGAGAAGCTGGGATTTTCCACATCGGGCTTGAGTGTTCTCATTGCTTTTCTTATTTTTTGTTCATGAGCACACTCCCTATATTCAGAGGGACAGCCCAGGCTGGGTCTATGACACCCAGAAACTTGTGCACACAGGGAGTAATCAGCCTTTGCCCGAGTGCTTGTGAGCCTCGTGTGAGAAGCCTTCCCTGGATGCTTGTCGTTTGCCCTTCACACACGCCCCAATTGCAAAGCTTTGCTTTAACCAAACGACATACTCTGAGTCTACTTCAGCTTTATATCGCTGGAGAGTTCACCTCAGCGATGTGACTGCTCTGGAGAGTTCATCCGAGCGATGTGACTGTTGCTGCAGAGACCACCCGAGCGATGTAACTACTGCTGGAGAGACCACCTGAGCGATGTGACTGTTGCTGCAGAGACCACCCGAGCGATGTGACTGTTGCTGCAGAGACCACTCGAGCGATGTGACTGTTGCTGCAGAGACCACTCGAGCGATGTGACTGTTGCTGCAGTGACCACTCGAGCGATGTGACTGTTGCTGCAGAGACCACTCGAGCGATGTGACTGTTGCTGCAGAGACCACTCGAGCTATGTAACTACTGCTGAAGAGACCACCCGAGCTATGTAACTACTGCTGGAGAGACCACCCGAGCTATGTAACTACTGCTGGAGAGACCACCCGAGCGATGTAACTACTGCTGGAGAGACCACCTGAGCGATGTAACTACTGCTGGAGAGACCACCCGAGCAATGTGACTGCTGCTGGAGAGAACACCCGAGCTATGTAACTACTGCTGGAGAGACCACCCGAGCGATGTAACTGCTGCTGGAGAGACCACCCGAGCGATGTAACTTCTGCTGGAGAGAACACCCGAGTGATGTAACTACTGCTGGAGAGACCAACCGAGCGATGTGACTACTGCTGGAGAGACCACCCGAGCTATGTAACTGCTGCTGGAGATACCACCCAAGTGATGCAACTACTGCTGGAGTGACCACCCGAGCGATGTAACTACTGCTGGAGAGAACACCCGAGTGATGTAACTACTGCTGGAGAGACCACCCAAGCTATGTAACTACTGCTGGAGAGAACACCCGAGCAATGTAACTACTGCTGGAGAGAACACCCGAGCTATGTAACTACTGCTGGAGAGAACACCCGAGCGATGTAACTACTACTAGAGAGAACACCCGAGCTATGTAACTACTGCTGGAGAGAACACCCGAGAGATGTAACTACTGCTGGAGAGACCACCCGAGCGATGTAACTACTGCTGGAGAGAACACCCGAGAGATGTAACTACTGCTGGAGAGAACACCTGAGTGATGTAACTTCTGCTGGAGAGACCACCCGAGAGATGTAACTACTGCTGGAGAGAACACCCGAGCGATGTAACTTCTGCTGGAGAGAACACCCGAGAGATGTAACTACTGCTGGAGAGACCACCCGAGAGATGTAACTACTGCTGGAGAGACCACCCGAGCTATGTAACTACTGCTGGAGAGACCACCCGAGCGATGTAACTACTGCTGGAGAGACCACCTGAGAGATGTAACTACTGCTGGAGAGAACACCCGAGCGATGTAACTACTGCTGGAGAGAACACCTGAGCTATGTAACTACTGCTGGAGAGACCACCCGAGCGATGTAACTACTACTAGAGAGAACACCCAAGCTATGTAACTACTGCTGGAGAGAACACCCGAGAGATGTAACTACTGCTGGAGAGAACACCTGAGCTATGTAACTACTGCTGGAGAGACCACCCGAGCGATGTAACTACTGCTGGAGAGACCACCCGAGAGATGTAACTACTGCTGGAGAGAACACCCAAGCGATGTGACTGTTGCTGCAGAGAACACCCGAGCGATGTAACTACTGCTGGAGAGACCACCCGAGCGATGTGACTGTTGCTGCAGAGAACACCCGAGCGATGTGACTGTTGCTGCAGAGAACACCCGAGCGATGTGACTGTTGCTGCAGAGACCACCCGAGCGATGTAACTACTGCTGAAGAGAACACCCAAGCTATGTGACTGTTGCTGCAGAGACCACCCGAGCGATGTGACTGTTGCTGCAGAGACCACTCGAGCGATGTGACTGTTGCTGCAGAGACCACCCGAGCGATGTGACTGTTGCTGCAGTGACCACCCGAGCAATGTGACTGTTGCTGCAGAGACCACCCAAGTGATGTGACTGTTGCTGCAGAGACCACTCGAGCTATGTAACTATTGCTGGAGAGAACACCCGAGCGATGTAACTACTGCTGGAGAGACCACCCGAGTGATGTAACTGCTGCTGGACAGAACACCCGAGCGATGTAACTGCTGCTGGAGAGACCACCCGAGCGATGTAACTACTGCTGGAGAGAACACACGAGCGATGTAACTACTGCTGGAGAGATCATCCGAGCTATGTAACTGCTGCTGGAGATACCACCCAAGTGATGCAACTACTGCTTGGGAGACCGAACGATCGATGCGACAACTGCTGGAGGGTCCATTGGAGAGATGGCTGATATAATCAGTACCATTTGGTGTTCAGAAACCACCATCCCCAAAGTTCTCAATCGTTCCCAATGTCCATGAGCTCTTCCAGGCCTCCATCCTGTTTAGCCCTGAAAAGTAGGTCCGTGCATGTTCCGGGCTGTTGAGATTTCACGCTTTCAAGCGTGTGGGGCAGACGGTCAGTGGCTGGGAGGGTGGTAATTGGACAGAATCGGTTGAAACTGGCATGTTACACTACAAATATGGACTTTTCATGCTAATATGCAAAATACATTCTTATCTATGTCGTTACAAAGTTACTGGTCAGAATGAGTTCATGTATTTGTGCAGGTGTAACAATGATTAATTTAAAAAATGCCATAAAACCCCAGTGATAAATATTAAATTAATATAAAATGAAGGATTCCATTCAGATCCCCTTGCTGCTGTCCACATAATTATTTCCTGTAGCTTAAATGTGTCCCATGTTGAATGTTTAACTTGCAAACTACATGTATAAATCCAGCAGCCTACTGGTCCCAGCTGAACGGCAGCTTCAGTTGTGCCTCGGGTCGAGTTGCACACGGATTCCTTCTCTCTTTGGCACAAGATCAATATCTACATTTTTGGATATGTAAGTTTGGAAATCTAAGAATTCGAAGTGTTTACAAGCTTTGAACGGAATGTATCTTTGTAAGAATGACACATGTTCACAAACACTTACTTGAGAAATTCTGTTCAGTTCCACAGGATTGAGTTCCATGAATTTGACTAAAGTTTGCTGCAAGGATAGTGATCTGCCCTCAGCATTATGTACATCCAAAGTGATACATTTGGTAGCTTATTATTTGAGGACATCATCGACGATTTTGCTTTCCAAACATCACGAAAGAAAACGTTTCAATGTTTTTGAATCATATGATGTGCAAACAGATTTGCTGCAGTTTGTATTACTGCTTCCTCTTAATAAGCTGCTGATTGGTCTAACAGCTTTTCTGTTTGTGTCGTCAAAAGTTTTCGTTTTTACCAATTAACAAATCGTGAATGTATTTTAACTTGTAATTATGATCAAATGCAAAGAGATATTTTGTAAGACGTATTTTAGTTCCAAATTAATGTGATATTTGTGCCTTTACTGTTGCAAATTTGCGAAGATAAAATTTGCAGTCCACTTTCTGTGAGCATTAGAAAGGAAACCTTTTACGGAATGGGCCGTTTTAAGCTTGACATACCTCAGCGTCTCAGAATGTCTTAATCCAGTACTGTAACTGACAATTATAAGACATGTCTTTGACTACTAGAGACCTGGCTATTTCCTTGTGTTTCTATTCAAAACTTACTGACTTTATATTTCAGGTCAATGAGCTTAGATCAGAGCTGGAAAAGGTTAGGCACTAAAAAGGTTCAAGACAGAGCGAAGACAGAAGGAAACGGACATAATAAATGTTTCTGATCAAGTGGAAAAGGAGAATGGAAACTGTGCAAAACTCCAATTTTACAAAAAGATATATACTTTATTCATCAAGCATGTCAAGGTGCAGGACCTGACTGTTCCATTAAGGCAAAATAATGCAGATGCTGGAAATCTGATGCAAAAAAATATATATGCTTGGAAAACTCTGCAGGTCTGATAGCATCTGTGGAGAGAAAGACAGAGTTAAAGTATCAATTCCGCATGACTACCCTTGGGAGCTCTGAAGAAGAGTCATACAGACCCGAAACGTTACCTCAGTCTTTCTCTCCACAGATGCTGCCAGACCTGCTGAGTTTCTCCAGCATTTTTTTGTTTTTGTTACATGACTGTTTCATTTTGACATAAAGTGTAAGAACCTTTAATCACTTTTGATACAGCATGTGTTACTCTAATATGTTTAAACACATTTACATTTCATAACAAGCACTGCCATGTACTTTTTAACAGAGATCAGATTGACGGCGGTGCAGAACAATAACAACGTACATCCTGAATAAATAAATATAGCGTTTACTGGAACAACAATCTCGCTCTCTCTCTCTTTCACACACACACACACAAACACATGCACATGCACGCATACACACACACACACACACATACACATACATATACAGGTAGACGAACAGGCTGACAGGCACAGGTACCTACACATAAACAGACTCACTGCTGCAGGATGCTGCCATGTTTACATGGCACAGAAACACATTGCATACACGCACACACACACAGATCGACAGATATACACTCTCTCTCACACACACACACATATAAATGGACACAAACATACAAAAGAAAGAAACATTAATAAATGTGTGCACTCTAAAAGGGACGCACACACATACACAAACACATACACATACACACAAAAACATACATGCAGACATATACTCAAATGCGCACACATGCACATGTACGCACGCACGTACACATAGACGGACAGACACGCAGACACACACACGCACACATAGCCACAGACATAGACTCAAACATACACACCCATACACATTGTCATACACATTCGTACACATACAGATGGACATATACATAAATAGATATATTTACTCATGCAGTCAAATACATACACACACACACAATCTCACCTTCAGCAATCTCCCTTAGCTGGGTCCTGTCAGGACCACACACACACAAACAGATATACACTAAATAATTAAGATAAATGATACACAATAGCATAAATTGACATGTAGCTGTTAACAACAGTCAGCAGTCCGTTCTGTTGAAGGGTCATGAGGATTCGAAACGTCAACTGTTTTCTTCTCCGCCGATGCTACCTGACCTGCTGAGTTTTTCCAGGTAATTCTGTTTTTGATGTAGTTGTTAAGTTGTGTGTCATACCCAATTAAGAGAATACAATTGTAGCTGTTTCTTTTATTGGAATAATAACTGATCCACAGGGTGAAATGTTCGATTTGACTTGTAAAAGTTAACTTGATAGCCAACACACAGACGGGTAAATTTAGTGTAAATCATGAATTGGTCATGATAACTAATATACAGGATGTAAAGCAAAGCTAATTGTTGTATTGGTCTTGGAAACATTACATGGAGAGAAAAGAAATGTATAAAGGAATTGCGCCTAATAAGTAAATAACTCAGAAGAACTCTGAACTGTGAGGAGGATTGAATAGCATTTCAAAAGGGCACGGACAAGTTAGTGGAATGGATAGGCAGGTGGTAGATGAAGTTCAATGCAAATAGATGCAAAATAATTCATTTTAGTAGCGAGAACATGAGAAGAGACAGCACAAAATGGAGGATACATCTCTGAAGGGGGTATGAACAGAGAGACAAGCCATTGACGGGGCAGTATATTTTGAGAAATCAGTAACTAAAGCAAGGCTGTATTTATCGTAAAATAGAGTATAAGTGCAAGGAAGTTAGTTCAACTTGTATAAATCACTAGTTTGAACTCTAGTTGAAGTATTACGTCGAGCTCTGGGCAAGGAATGTGAAGTTACTGAATAGAGGACAGATAAGCTTCACGAGAATGTTTCCAGGTTTGAGCTTGGAGAAGTTACAGGAATTGGTGTTGGGTCCCTTGCTGTGTGTGGTATATATAAATGATTTAGAATTGACATTAGGATGGTTGATAATTAAGTTCACGACTGACACAATTATTGTTGGGGTGGTAAATAGTGCATAGGATAGCCCCAAATTAAAGGAGGATATAGAGGCGCTGGTCAGATGGGCTGATCAGTGGCAAATGGACTTTAATCCAGATAAATATGAGGTGATTCGCTTGGGCAGGACAAGCAAGGCAGGAGAGTACACGATGAATTGTACTTGGTAAGTACTGAGGATCAGAGGGACCTGGGTGTGCTTGTCCATCGGTCCCTTAAGATAGCGGGACATGTAGATAAGCTGGTTAAGAAGACATATGGGATACTTGCAGATATTAGATGAGGCATAGACCATAAGAGCAGGGGGGGTTATGCTTGAACTATATAAAACTATGGTTAAGCCACAACTAGAGTATTGTGTGCAGTTCTGGAATCCACATTATGGGAAGGATGTGAGTCCACAAGAGAGAGTGCAGAGAAGATTTACCAGGATGTTGCCTGGGCTGGAGAGCTTTAGTTATGAAGAGAGATTAGTTAGGCTGGGTTTTTTTTCTGCGGAGGAGAGCAGATTGAAGGGGGACATGCTTGAGTGTATAGAATTATGAAATGCATAGATGGGGTAGACAAGAAGGAGCTTAGACCCTTGGAGGAGTGATCCATAACCAGTGGGCTTAGATTTAAGGTAAGGAGCAGGAGGTTTAGTGGGGATGTGAGGAATATTTTTTCACCCTCTGGGTGGTGAGAATCTGGAACTCACTGCCTGAAAGGATGGTAGAGGCACAAACCCTCATAACATTTAAGAACTGTTTGGAAGTTCACTTGCGTTGCTGTGGCCTACAAGGCTGTGGGCCTGGTGCTGGAAAGTGTGTTTAGGATAGTTTCATACTTGTTTGACCAGCGCAGATTCAATGGGCCGAAAAGGGCCTTTTTCTGTGCTGTAGATCCCTATGACTCTATGAATCTAAATTAGGATTGTTTTCCTTGAAGAAGAGAAGGCTGAGAGGATATTTACTATGGCTATTTAGAATCATGAGTGATCCTTATTAAATAAGGGGAAACGGTTCATTTTGTGAAAGCACTCAGGGTGAGGAAGCTCAGTATTAAGGTCATCAGGAAAAGAAACACTGATAACATTAAATATTATGTTTTCTCACAGCGAGTGGTTTGGATCTGTAAAACAGTGACTGAGAGCTGTTGGAGGCAGGTTGAAATGAAGCATTCATTCGGGAATTAGACTGTTATCTGAAAATGAAGAAAGTGCAGGTTATGGGGAGAAGGCTGGAGAACAGAACTTGGTGAGTTGCTCATTGAGAGAGTCGGTGCAGACACGATGGGCCAAATGGCCACCTTCAACTTGGTAACAGTTCTGTGATTCTGTTATTTAACTTGATCCTTCCTTTTCCCTGTGTCCCTCCTATTTCAATCTCTGAATTTCTGTCTTTCGGTTCCAGCTTTAATTAGAATCAGTGAAATATAGTTGCACTGCCGTAATTCCCAGTGCCTCCCCGCTTTAAGGATCATTGACCAATCTCCAGCCAGGATCGAGCATCATGACGTCATGACGGTGGGTTGTTGGTGCCCCTTTCCGAATCGAAGCAAATGAGCCGGATTTCGATTGGCCAATGATCTGCAAGCAACCCAGCCATTGGCTTACGCTGCTGTCAATCATAAAGTGAGCAGGGATAGGTTTTGCTGAGGTGAGCAAGGTGCTTGGTTATTGGTCGGATTTTGAAGCGGGATTTTCATTACTCCAGGAAATTCCAGGGTTGTTCCATCTCTCCGATTGGATATTAGAGCTGTCACTCTCATGCTGAAATGCTCCAATTGGACACGGCAAATGTCTGTCACACTTCGGGACTGTTCATTTGTTTCAGGAGCTATCAGTCAAATATTGAACGCTATGATGGGATGAAACTCCGTGCTAAATGGTGGGAATTGGCTTGGGGTATCTGATTGGTTGAAGTGCAGACTGCTGCGTTCGGAGCTTAATGATTGGCTGAGGCGGCTGTCCGTGATCTTGTTCAACTCCCTGATGGGCTGATACTCCTGGCATCAGTGGTGAAGCTTGCCGATTGGCTGAACTATCTGTGAATCACTGGTTACAGCAATGTGATTGGATGAAGCTATTGCCTGTCCGCGGGCAAAATGAACTGTTTGGCTGATCTGTCTGTCAGTCAGCAGGTGACGCTTACTGATTATATTGAGTTCAACAACTTTAGGTCTTGAACTCCCTCCTCCATCCCCACCCCCTTTCTGTTTCTTCCCCCTTCCTTTTGTTTTTTCCAATAATTTATATAGATCTTTTCCCACCTATTTCCATTATTTTTAAATCTATACCTTTTATGCCCTGTTGGTCTTATTTCACCCCAGCCCCACTAGAGCTGTACCTTGAGTGTCCTGCCATCCATTCTTAATTAGCGCATTCTTTTAGATAATATCACCAACTTCAACACCTCTGTGTTCTTTTGTCTGTGATATCTTTTGGTTATCACCTCCTATCACTGCTTGCTTGTCCCATAACCACCACCCCCCCCCCCCCCTCAGCCCCCACTTCTCCCCCCACCTTAAACTAGCTTATATTTCACCCCTCTCCTATTTTTACTTAGTTCTGTTGAAGGGTCATGAGGACTCGAAACGTCAACTTTGTTCTCCTCCGCCGATGCTGCCAGACCCAGGTATTTCTGTTTCTGTTACGCTTACTGATTGTTTGCGATGAATTATCGTGCACAGGAAGAATACACTTACTTGTCCATGTGACTCTGGGCCAAAAGGCTGCAGCTCCCTGATTGGATGAAGTGACTGTCAGTCAGCCGGCAGGTCACCTTGATTGGCTTCAAGCAGCTGTCTGTCAGCAAGCGGTTCCCCCTGAATGGCTCAGGCGTCGGGGTGGGGGGGGGAGGGGGTGAAAACCTGAAGATGCCCTATTGGCTGTTGCGCCTATCAGTTATGGGGCTGATTGTCCTAATTGGCACAATCAGCTGTCTTTTAGTGGCAGCGATCCCTGATTGGCTGGGGCACCTGTCCATCTGCATGCAGAGCTCCCTCATTGGTCGAAGAGCCTTTATGTCAGCTGCTGGAGCTCTCTGATTGGCTGAGGTGCCTGACAGTCAGGTTTTTTTCTTCATTAATTGAGTAATTAATGTAACCGGATAATTCACCGCTTTCTTCATCTGCTCTCGGAACTTGGACTGAGTCACAGCGTAAATAAATGTGTTTGTGCAGCAACTTAAACACCGCAGCATAAACCCAACTTGTTGTAATGTATACTCAGGTTCGGTGAGGTAAATTAAACCTCTCACATCAATATAGAAGAATTTTATAACATACACTAACCACAGGAGGATGAAGGTGCCGGATATGGTGAAGAGTAAAATCATAGACTTCCTCCTGCTCTCCATCTCTGGGTCACTGCGATTCTCTCCCTTACTCTGAGCTCTCAGTCCCTTCCGGACTCGACTGGTCACTAAAATGTGTCTGACTGTCAGAGTGTTGATCAGCAGAATTAAACCGAATGGGAGCAATGGGGTTAAAACCGTCTGAAACCAGTAAAATCCAACCCATCCGGGATCAGTGAAATAGCTTGGCTTTGTCCAACAGCCCCAAGGTACATTGTCGATTATCTGTCCAGGTTCAAATATAAAGTACTGGGGGATGTTTTTTAAACAGAGCAGGATACCGGTTGTCGCTAGAACCACAGCCACTGTTTTCCCGGTGCAATATTCTGTTTTCAGCTTCTGGCAACGAATGGCCACAAATCGATCAAAGGAGAAAGTGACGGTGAACCAGACAGAGCATTCTGTGGCTGTAGCCAGCAGGACAGCACGAACACTACACACAGGGGTGAGGTCCAGGAAACTCACTGGGAAATAATAATAATTGATCTGGGCCAGTATGGGGTCGGTGATAATGACCAGTAGATCCGCCACTGCCATGGCCACCAAATAGCAAGTGGTGCAGGTGGAGAGGCCGCACTTTCCCCGGGACAGGATCACAATTCCCAGTAAATTAACTGTAAGAGAGAGAAGGGAGAGGAGCCTGGAAATTAATGTTTAAACGTTCTCGGTGTCTGACCCAGATTTCAGCACCAAAACAGAGTTTGTTCACAGGACAGACTGGAGATTGGCTGGTGAGTATTTCAGCTTTTAGCTTTGTTTTTAGATTGAAATTAGCAGTTGAGTTACCATCACTTGTTGAGTATTATTAAATTTAATAATTTAAGGATAGGGGGAAATTAAACAAACAATAAAGGAGAAACAACAAAGAAGAGCCAGATGAGAGCGGGTGTTTAAAGGGCAAGAGTTTACCTGTGAGGGAGCGGAGCGGCTATATAAAGAGCGAGAGTGAAGCGGGTGCATATAGAGCAAGCTGTATAAAGAGCGAGAATGGAGTGGATGCATATAGAGCAGGCGTTTACCTGTGAGGGAGCGGAGCGGCTGTATAAAGAGTGAGAGTGGAGCAGGTGCATATAGAGCAGGAGTTTACCTGTGAGGGAGCGGAGCGGCTGTATAAAGAGCGATAGCGGAGTTTACCTGTGAGGGAGTGGAGCGGCTGTATAAAGAGTGATAGCGGAGTTACCTGTGAGGGAGTGGAGTGGCTGTATAAAGAGCGATAGCGGAGTTTACCTGTCAGGGAGTCTGTTCTCACACAGGCACTGGGCAGTGCTGGAATTCTAAAGGAGTGATGTCAGGACAAGGGATGGAGCTGGTTTGTAGTTAGTGACTAAGTTGTTTTCTTTTTTCCCCAATTTTAAAATGATATTACAGGAAGTAGCATTCTCTGCATGTTCTTTATTTTTCCAGAAAAAAGCTAAATAGTTTTCTACTTGGCTTAAATTTAGTGAAAGTTTTTTTTAATAAAAAGCAAACAAGACGCGTAACAAAGGAACTCAGTCCCGTGATGTGCATGGGTATTCTTCAACACGCCTTGCAGTCTGGATGACCTCGTACAGGAAGTGCCACTGGATTCACCATCTTGAGCAATGGGTTTCAGAGCGTTAGCATCAGCTGGAGACACAGCGGTGCATCCGCAAGACTGAGAGTTAGGTGGATAGAACATTTTTAGATGTGGTCACTCAGCAGCTTGAGGCAGTGCGGGAATGGGTGACCACTGGTCAGAAGAAGGGAGGCAGGTATGAAATGAGGAAAGCCACAGGTATGTAATGAGGAAAGCACCAGGCAGGTAATGAGGAAACCCTGTTTTTCTGTGTTGCAAAAGGGTAAGGGTGAATATTGCTCTGGGGTGTGCAACCAGAGTCAAATTCCAGGCACTGTGGGTGTCTCAGCTGCACAAGTTGGGAGTGGTAAGATTGCAAGAGCAATAGTGGTAGAGGGGTGCAGACAGGAGTTTTAGCAACTGTAGACATGACACCAGGATGGTGTGTTGCCTCCCCGGTACCAGGGTCAAGAAAATCTCAGAACAGCTGCAGGGCATTCTGATGGAGGAGGGCAAACAGTCAGAGCTCATGGTTCACATTGGTACTAATGAGATAGCTAGAAAGAGGAATGAGGCCCTGCCAAAAGAATTTAGGAGCTAGGCAGCAGATTAAAAAGCAGCACCTCAAAGGTTGCAACCTCTGGGTTAACCCCCTTGTCACGTGTCAGTGAGTATAGGAATATGAGGATCGAGAAGGTGAATGCGTAGTTGAATCAATGTTGCGGGGTGGGAGGGCTTCAGGTAACTGGATCAGAGCATGATTCTGGTGAAGGTGGCACTTGACAGATTCCACCTGAACTGTCACAGAGAGTGAGAGAGGAGAAGCGGGGTCGGTAACAGTGAGAGAGGAGAAGCGGGGTCATTAGAAGTGAGAGAGTGAGAGAGGAGAAGCGGGGCCATTAGCAGTGAGAGAGTGAGAGAGGAGAAGTGGGGCCATTAGCAGTGAGAGAGTGAGAGAAGAGAAGTGGGGCCATTAGCAGTGATAGAGTGTGAGAGGAGAAGCGGGGCCATTAGCAGTGATAGAGTGAGAGAGGGGAAGCGGGGCCATTAGCAGTGATAGAGTGAGAGAGGGGAAGCGGGGCCATTAGCAGTGAGAGAGTGAGAGAGGGGAAGCGGGGCCATTAGCAGTGAGAAAGTGAGAGAGAAGCGGGGCCATTAGCAGTGAGAGAGAGAGGGGAAGCGGGGCCATCAGCAGTGAGAGAGTGAGAGAGGAGAAGCGGGGCCAGTAACAGTGAGGGAGTGAGAGAGGAGAAGCGGGGCCAGTAACAGTGAGGGAGTGAGAGAGGAGAAGCGGGGCTAGTAACAGTGAGAGAGAGGAAGCGGGGCCATTAGCAGTGAGAGAGTGAGAGAGGAGAAGCGGGGCCATTAGCAGTGAGAGAGTGAGAGAGGAGAAGCGGGGCCATTAGCAGTGAGAGAGTGAGAGAGGAGAAGCGGGGCCATTAGCAGTGAGAGAGTGAGAGAGGAGAAGCGGGGCCATTAGCAGTGAGAGAGTGAGAGAGGAGAAGCGGGGCCATTAGTAGTGAGAGAGTGAGAGAGGAGAAGCGGGGTCGGTAACAGTGAGAGAGTGAGAGAGAAGCGGGGCCATTAGCAGTGATAGAGTGAGAGAGGCGAAGCGGGGCCATTAGCAGTGAGAGAGTGAGAGAGGAGAAGCGGGGCCATTAGCAGTGAGAGAGGAGAAGCGGGGCCATTAGCAGTGAGAGAGTGAGAGAGGCGAAGCGGGGCCATTAGCAGTGAGAGAGTGAGAGAGGAGAAACGGGGCCATTAGCAGTGAGAGACTGAGAGAGGAGAAGCGGGGCCATTAGCAGTGAGAGAGTGAGAGAGGAGAAGCGGGGCCATTAGCAGTGAGAGACTGAGAGAGGAGAAGCGGGGCCATTAGCAGTGAGAGAGTGAGAGAGGAGAAGCGGGGCCATTAGTAGTGAGAGAGTGAGAGAGGAGAAGCGGGGCCGGTAACAGTGAGAGAGTGAGAGAGGTGAAGCGGGGCCGGTAACAGTGAGAGAGTGAGAGAGGAGAAGCGGGGTCGGTAATAGTGAGAGAGTGAGAGAGGAGAAGCGGGGCCATTAACAGTGAGAGAGTGAGAGAGGAGAAGCGGGGCCATTAGCAGTGAGAGAGTGAGAGAGGAGAAGCGGGGCCATTAGCAGTGAGAGACTGAGAGAGGAGAAGCGGGGCCATTAGCAGTGAGAGAGTGAGAGAAGCAGCGGGGCCATTAGCAGTGAGAGAGTGAGAGAGTGAGAGAGGAGAAGCGGGGCCAGTAGCAGTGAGAGAGTGAGAGAGGAGAAACGGGGCCATTAGCAGTGAGAGAGTGAGAGGGGAGAAGCGGGGCCATTAGCAGTGAGAGAGTGAGAGAGGAGAAGGGCGGCCAGTAGCAGTGAGAGAGTGAGAGAGGAGAAGCGGGGCCATTAGCAGTGAGAGAGTGAGAGAGGAGAAGCGGGGCCATTAGCAGTGAGAGAGTGAGAGAGGAGAAGCGGGGCCATTAGCAGTGAGAGAGTGAGAGAAGCAGCGGGGCAATTAGCAGTGAGGGAGTGAGAGTGGAGAAGCGGGGCCATTAGCAGTGAGAGAGTGAGAGAGGAGAAGCGGGGCCATTAGCAGTGAGAGAGTGAGAGAAGCAGCGGGGCCATTAGCAGTGAGAGAGGAGAAGCGGGGACATTAGCAGTGAGAGAGTGAGAGAGGGGAAGCGGGGCCATTAGCAGTGAGAGAGTGAGAGAGGAGAAGCGGGGCCATTAGCAGTGAGAGAGTTGGAGAAGTAGTGAGGCAATCAGCAGCCAGAGAGTGCGAGAAAAGCTGTGAGAGAAGCAGCGAGGTTGTTAACAGAATTTGAGGGTGAAAAGCAACCCCCCAGAATGAGTTTGGAATCTGTCACTTACTGCCTGAGGGGGTGGTAGAGGCAGGAACACTCACAACATTTACTGAGTAATTAGATGAGCACTTGAAACGGCCTCGCATACAGGGTTAGGGGCCAAGTGCTGGTAAATGGGATTAGAATAGATAGGTACTTGATATACATGATGGGCCGAAGGGCCCCTTTCTCTGCTGCATAACTCGATTACTCCGTGACCGTTTGATTCTATGAGTGCGAGCGGAGCTCTGCAGCCATTGCCATTGGGAGAGTGCGAGAAACATCGGTGCCGGTGAGAGAGTGATAGAAGAGGATCTGGGACATTAACAGTGAAAGAGTGTGAGAAGGAGTGGGACCATATCCAGTGAAAGAGTGAAAGGAACAGCGGGGCCATTAACAGTGAGACAGCGCGAGAAGAGTGAGCGACCATTCGAGAGCTCAGAGAGAGAGTCCACAGAGCGTTAATGAGCATGGGGAGAGGAGAGAGCATGAACCAAAAGGCTACAAAACCTATCAGCTGAAGTATGCCATTTGGACAACGAGTCTGTTCGCCATTCAATGAGGTCATTCCTGACCTAATAATCTTCAACTCCACTTTCCTTCCTTTTCCTTGCTGATTAAAAATATGCCTATGTCAGCCTCGAATATATCTAAAGACCCAGCCTTCAACGCCATCAGCAGTAAAGAATCCACAGGTTCACTACCACCTGAGTGAAGAAATTGCTCCTCATCTCTGTGTTAAATTGCTGACCCCTAACTCTGAGAATATGCCCTTTGGTCCTCGACTCTCCGCAAGGAGAATCAACTTCTCAGCATCTATCCTGTCAAGCCCTCCAATTATCTTGTAGGTTTCAATAATTTTGCCTCACATTCTTCCAGACTCCAGTGAGTACAGTTCTAACCTACTCAACCTCTCCACAGAAGAAAACTCCTCCATACCCGGGCTCAATCTAGTGAAACTTCTCTGGGCTGCCTCTAATGTCAGTATATACTTCCTTAGATAAGGGGCCAAAACTGTTTACAGTATTCTAGGCATGGCCTAACTTATGCTGTGCAAAGTATTAGCAAGACTTCCCAATTTTCATACTCCAGTCCCTTTGAGTAAAGGCCAACATTCTTGTTGCCTTCCCTATTACCTGCTGAATTTAACTTAGGTATTTGGGGGGATTCATGCAGGTGGACTCCTAAATCCCTCTGTGCTGCAGCTTCCTGCAGTCTTTCCCCATTTAAATAATATTCAGCTCCTCTATTCTTCGTGCCACAGTGCATAACCTCACATTTTCCCATGTTATATTCCAGCTGCCAAGTGCTTGCCCTCTCACTTAACCTATCTCTACCCCTCTGTGGAAACTTTGTGTCATCTTCACCACTTGCCTTTCCACCTACTTTTGTATCACCCATTAAAATGAGATCATTACAGAGTCCGGAGAGAGGCGATAGACCTTGAAAGAGCAGAGAGGGAAAAGAGCGCAAGAACAGCGCTCGGTGGGTATGTGTAGTCGTTAAAGTAAAAGCCTGGTCTTTAGTTTGTGTTGAGGTCAGTAGTTTTTTTTTCTTCTTAAAAACTGCTTCTTAAGTATAAGATCGGTACTGGAGTGTAAAAAAATTAATAATAATCAAATGCTTCAAGCGGGGGTTTCTTCAATTGTAAAGAGCAGGGATGCGAATGTAATTAGTTCATTAATGAATTAAAATACATTAGCGATGGCAGGACAGCTAATGTGTAGCTGCAGCAGCATGTTGGCCTGTTGGACACCAAGGTGATCCAGAGCGAGCACATCAGTAGCAAGAGTTTGCAGCTCGAGAACATTCGGATCCGAGTTAAGGAGCTGGTGTCCGAGCTGCAGACATTGCGCCACATCAGGGAGGGGAAAGTTACCTGGACACTTTGCTCCAGGAGGTGGTCACATACCTCAGATCAGGAAATTCACATTTGGTCTGGGATCAGGGACATGAGTGTCTGACCGCAGGTGACGTAGGTATGGGGAACAAGGGGGTCACGTTCGAGGGACCTCGGCCCCTGCAACCATTCAACAGTGGCTAGGTTCTTGGAAGATGTGTGGATGAGAGCGGGGACTGCAGGGAGGATGAGCAAACTGACCACGGCACCGTGGTACAGGCAGACTTTCAAGCTGGGGGTGGAATTAGGAATGCAGTAGTTGTGGGGGACACTATAATTGGTGGATGGGTGCTGTTCTCTGCAGCCATGAGCAGGACTTCCGAAGGCTGTGTTGCCTGCCCGGTGCCAAGGCATCTCCTCAGGGCTGGAGAGGAACCTGGAGTGGAGGGGAGAAATCTACTTGTTGTCGTCCACGTTGATGCCAGCGACATTGACAGACCTAGAGACAAAATTCTGCTGAAAGAATTCGAACAGTTAGGAGCTAAATTAAAAAGCAGAACCTCTGAGATAAAGTCTTGGGATTACTACCTGAGCCACGGGCTAACTGCCTTGGATCAAGAACGTCACGGAATTAAATATGCGCTCAAAGTTTGGTGTAGGAAAAATGGGTTTCAGTTCAAGGGGCACAGGCGCCAGTACTGGGGTAGATGGGAACTAATCCGTTGGGATGGGTTTCACTTTAAAAATGCAGAGGCCAACATCTTGGTGAATTGAATAACTAGTGCTGTAGAGAGGGATTTAAGATAAATAGGTGGGCGGGGGTTCTGGAGAGGGGACATGTTGCCTTAGAAGCAAACCGATATCGGAACTTTGCAGAGCAGCTATTTCGGTAATGATACCCAGTGATATCCAGAACGTGACAGAAGGGGACAAAGCATAAAAACATTACAAAACATAATAGCAAATTGAGCCAAATTGGGAAAAGAGTAAAAAGTCAAAATTGATTCCTCTTTACATAATTGCTGGAAGTATTCAGAACCAAAGAAATAAATTAACGGCACATATAGATCTTCATGGAGATGATGTTATGGCCATTACAGAGACATGGTTACGAAGAGATCAAATCTGTGATCTAAAAATTCAGGAGCATGTGATTTTCGATGGAACAGGCAGGAAGAAAAGAGTGGTGGGATAGCTTTTCTGGATAAGGTAGAATACATACGATAGCAAGAGATTATTTTGGATCGGAAGATGGAGAATCCACATGGACGGAGGTAGAAAATAACAAGAGGGTGAAAACAATGGTGGCAGTAGTATATAGGGCGCCTAACATCCATTCCCCCCAACCCACCCCTACACTGTAGGAAAGAGAATAAGTCAGGAGATAATTATGGCATGTAAAAATGGCAGTACATTAAACATGGGTGACTTGAATCTCCATGTCGTTTAGGAAAATCACATTGGCAGATGTAGCCACGATCAGGAAATCATAGAGTGTACCCGGGAGAGTTTCCTGGAACAATTTGCTGTGGATCCAATCAGGGATCAGTCTACTTTGGATCTGTTAACGTGTAATGAGGCAGGTTTAATAAATGATTTCAGTGTAAAAGATGGACTCAGAATAAAATTCCGTAGCATATTATAACTTAGCATGCAGGTTGAGTCTGAAAATGGGTCCAAAACAACTGTGCTAAATTTGTAAAAAGGTAATTACGAAGGAATGAGGGCAGGGTTGGCTGGAGTAGACTGGGAAAGGAGTTAAATTTATTTCAATCTAACGTTTTATCTCCACCTTTTAGCCCATTTCAATCCATTCCCCCCAACCCACCCCCACTAGGGCCATCTGTCACTTGCTTTTCCTGCTTTCTAACCTTAATGTCACAATTAGAACATTCCTTAGATAATATCACCACCATCAACACCTCTTTGTCCTTTTGTTTATAACATCATTGACAATCTCTTTTTTGCCTCCACCTCTCACTGACCCTCTGTCCCACTCTACCTGTCCCACACTCCTCAACCAGCTTATAATTCACCACATTTCTAAATTTCTTTAGTTCTGATGAAGAGTCATTCGGGTTCGAAACTGTAACTGTGCTCCTCTCCGCAGATGCTGTCAGACCTGCTGAGTTTTGCCAGTTATTTTTGCTTTTGTTTCAGATTTCCAGCATCCGCAGTATTTTGCTTTTGGTTTAATGAAAAGGTGGTTGACAAAAACAATGGCTGACATTTAAGAAAATCGTTCATGGCTCATGGTTTAACAAATAGGTTGAGGGTAGAGTCAAATTGAAAGACAAAAAAATACAGACAATATGGCACATGTTCATGGTAAGCCAGAGGATTATGACATTTTTAAAAACCAAGAAAAGATGACCAACAATATATTAAAGATTTGGCAAAGTAAACATTGAGCCTAAATTGGCAGGTAATGTAAAAACGTTCAGTAGCAGCTTCTTTAAATATATAAAAATGAAGGGAGGGGCTAAAATGAACTAATGGCCCTTAGAGAACGAGACTGGTGGGAATATTAATGGGGAACCAGGGAATGGCAGAAGAGTTGAATTATTGTTTTGCTTCAGTCTTCGCGGTAGAAGACACTAATAACGCTCCAAAAAACACAAAAAAAATCAAAAGTCGGGGGAGGTAATAAAGCAATAACTATCACTGGAGAAAAAGTGATAAAGAAACTAATGGGGCTGAAAGCTGATAGGTTCCTGATGGGTTACATACTAGTATATTAAAGGAAGCAGTGACACAGAGAGTGCATGCACTGGCTGCAATCTTCCAAGAATCCTTTGATTCTGGACTGGAAAAAAAATCCAGAAGATTGGAAATCTGCCAATGTAAAGCCCTCATTTAAAAAGGAGGGAGACAAAAACTCAGGTAACTATCGGCCAGTTAGCATAATATCTGCCATTGGGAAAATGTTAAAGCCGGTTATAAAGAATGTGATAGCAGAGCATTTAATTTACACAATATTATC
Source organism: Isurus oxyrinchus (assembly GCA_026770705.1). NCBI lineage: Eukaryota > Metazoa > Chordata > Chondrichthyes > Lamniformes > Lamnidae > Isurus > Isurus oxyrinchus. The sequence continues at coordinate 4,935,489 of JANJGN010000044.1, forward strand.
AAGCAGTGTAAGCATGGCTTCATGAAGGGGAAATCACACCTGGCAAATTTATTTGAATTATTTGAGGCGATAAAAAGTAGAATGGATAAAGGGGAAACAGCAGATGTAATATACTTGGATTTCCAAAAAGGCGTTCAGTAAGTTGCAGCATGTACGGCTGCTTACTAAGTTAAGAACTCATGATTTTTGGGGTAGTACATTAACACAGATCGAGGATTTGCTCTCTAATAGAAGACAGAGAGCTGAGATAAGGGGGGCATTTTCAGAATGGTAAACTGTAAGTTGTGGAGCGCCACAGGGATCAGTGCTGGGACCACAGTTACTTACAATATATATTAATGGTTTATATGATGGAAGTGAATGTACTATCACCAAATTTCCAGTTATCACACAAATTGGTGCGAAGGCAAGTGGTGAGGAAGACTCAAAGAGGGGGATATCGAAATGCTAAGTGAGTGGGAAATAAAACTTGACAGAAGGCATATATTATCGGAAACTGTGGGTCTATGCACGTTGGCAGGAAGAATACAGGAGCTCAATATTATTTAAATGGAGAAAGACTGCAGAAAGCTGCAGCAGAGAGGGATTTGGGAGCCTGCGCACATTAAAATGAAAACACTAACATATAAGTCCAGCAGGTAGTAGGGAAGGCAAATGAAAAGTTGGTTTCATATCAAAGGGAATGGATTATAAACATCAAGAAATCTAGCTAAAACTATACAAGGCACTCACTTAGAATACTATCAATATTGTTGGTCCTCTTATTTAAGGACATATATGCTGGAAGTGGAGGCAGCCCACAGAAGATTCAATAGGCTGGTTCCAGATATGGAGGGACTCTTTCATGTGGACAGATTGATTAAGTTGGACCCCTTGGAGTTTAATAGAATGAGAGGGGACCTTATTGAAACATATTGGATTCCTGGGGGCCTTGACACGTTAGATGCTAAGAAGGTGTTCCCCCTTCTGGGAGGGTGTAGGATGAGAGGGCAAAATCTCAGAAAAATGGTTCACCAGTTTAATACAGATATGAGGAGGAATTTCTTCTCTCAGGGAGTAGTGTATGTGTGCAATTAGTTCCTGTAGAGGGCTGCAGATGCTTTGTCGTTAAGTATGTTAAAGGCTAAGATAGACAGATTTTTAATCAGTAACAGAATCAAAGGTTATGGGGAAAAGGCAGAATTGTGGAGTTGAAGATTATCACTTCAACAATGATCTCACAGAATGACGGAGCAGTTTCAATGGGCGGATTGACCGACTTGTGCTCTGATGTCTTTTGACTTTCTAAACAATCGAAAAGAACATTGGAACACTGTAAGAGTGCTGCCTGATTGCTTAAATATCAGGAACAGGTTGACATCAAATTCTGTTGGAGCAGCTCAATAGAAAAAGAAGCTAGATCCAGGCATTTAACTTCATACACTCACTACCAAATATCTTCAACCGACATCAAAACGCTTCCTGTTGTCAAACTGTACATAAGGTAAGACTGTTCATCAATAAAAACAAACATGATTTCCAAATAGAACTGATTTCTTTTTTTCCAGTTATTGACTCACACTCATTACTATTTACACTGACAAATGCTCCCAGTCATACATTATCACTTGGTGCAGGTATCCCACTCTGGACAGTGACCTACACTCAATGCAATTCTGCAATGCCAGATATACCCAAAAATAAATTTTGCCTGGGTCAGCTATTCCACTTGAGTTACTAACCAACACTTAGTACAATTTGACACTAACAGATACAGTCAGTGAAAGAGTGGTGACTGGAGCCAGGTATTCCACTCTGGTTACTAACCCAGGCCAAGTGTGATTTTCATCTGACTCCCACTAAACCTTCCTTCAGATAATTTGCCTTCACTGAGGTCTAATTTAAAATTACACGCTATTCCACTAAATGTTCGGACTTCATCAGAAACCTTGTGAGTTACAAAGGTTTATTTTCATTTAAGAAAAGTAAATAAAGCCACAGAAATATTTCAAGACATTTTAATTCAGCAAATTATATCGCTGATTCAGTGTGTCTATGACAGTGAGCACCAGATTAGCATGTAATATTTTCAGTCACAGTTTAAAATGAGAGAGCCGCTCACATACAGATTTACACAACTTCAGTAGTTATGGTCACTCACCAGGAACACCGAAAACAGCAAGGATTGTGTAGATTATTTTCTCAGCCTCATCAATTGATTTCATCGTTTCAGTGTGAAGTGATGTGCCCCTTTGTGCTGCTGGTAATATCTGCCTTAAACGCTGAGGTGATACATTCCCAAAGTCTTTAATTAATACCCTGTGGGATCACCTCAGGGACATTGAAATTGCAACATTGTTCAAATTGTTTTTTTTGAATATATGAACAAACAGATTATGTCATTGAGTTTACTGATACAATATGTTTATTTTTAAATGTAGCTGCCAGGATCCAGAGACTAAACTTACTTATCACCTTAATTAACCAATAAAAACATGAGCAATATTCACCCGGGAAATATGTTGTCCACTCAAACATCATCAGTCCCATCTCTAGATCTTGTATTGTTTCAGTGATATCTGTCACTTGACTGCTACCAATTTTTGATTACATTCCACATGTTTGAGTGCCTCTCTACATGCTGTTCTATTACACTCTTGAATGAAGCTGTCTTCTTTAAGTGTGAACATTCAGTTGTGCGATTGAATTGGTTTAGGGGTGACAATTTATTACTAAAATCTACGAATAAAATATCAGGAAATATTCAAAATCCCCCAAAATTGATTCCACATCTCAATCAAACGCGACTCTGCCTCACTATTCCCCCTCTCTCTCTCTCTCTCTCCCTCCCCCTCTCTCTGTCTCTCTCTCTCTCCACCTCTTTCTGTGTCTCTCAATTTCATCCTCTGTCGCTCTTGCAACTCTATATCTTTCTCTGTTTCTTTTGCTCACTGCCTCTCCCATCGTTCTTCTTCCTCTCTCACTCTCCCTCTCTAGATCTCTCTCTCCCTGTGTTTCTTTCTCTCCCTCTCAGTCTCTCACTTCCCCACTCTCTCTTTCTTCCCAGTCTCTCTCTCTCTCTCTCTTTGCTCTCTCTGCCTCTATCCATCTGTTTCCCTCTCTCACTCTATCTGCCTTTTTCCTTCTCCAACTGACTCTCTTTGCTTCTCTTTCTTTCTCAGTCTCCCTTTCTGTTTCTCTTCCTAATCTTCCTCTCTCTCTTTTCTCTCTCTCTCTGTCTTTCTCTCTCTCTCTCTCCCCCCTGTCTTTATCTCTGTCTTTCTCTCTCTCTCTGTGAGTGCATTTGTGTGTGTGTGTGTGTGCATATGTGTGTGTTCCTGGGTCTCTATCTCTCCCTCTCCCTTGCGTTTCTCTGTCTCAATCTGTTTATGTATCTCTGACTCTATCTCTCTCCCTGTGTCCACATCGTTCACTCTTTCCTTCTCGTTCTATCGCTCTCGCTGTCTCTTTCCTTCCCCTTTAATCTCTCTCCCTCTCTTTCATGCCCTCTGCCTGCCAACTTCTGTCTATCTCTCTCTGTCTCACTCTCTTGTCCTTCTTCTCAGTCTCTCCCTCTCTCTTTGTCTCTCTGTTCTCTTTGCCTTTCACTATCGCTCTCTCTCTTTCTCACTTGCTAAATGTCCCTTTGCCTATTTCATTCTTTTTTTCTCTTGCTGAACCTTCTTCTCTGCCTCTAATTGTTTGTCTGTACCTCTCTCTTTCCCTTTCTTTCTCTCACTTTCTTTCTCACTTTCTCTCTTTCATTCTCTCTTTAACTCTCTCTCCCTGTGTCTGTCTCACTTTGTCTCTAAATCTGACCCCCTCATTCTCCCTCTGTCTCCCTCTATTGGTGTGTTTCCACCTCTCCCTCTCTCTTTTCTCTCTCACTCTGTTGTTCTCCCTCGCCTTATGCCACTCTGTCTACCTCTTTCTCCCTCTTTTACTCTCTCATTCTCTCTGCCTGTCTCTGCCCGTCCCTCTATCTCTATCTATCTCTCCCTCTTTCTGCCTCACCCTCTCTTTCTCTCCCAGCATCTCTCTTTTTCTCCCTTTCGATTGCCCTGTCTCTCTCAGTCATCTCTCTCTCTTTCCTTGTTGGCGTCTACGTTTGTGTGTGTACATGTTTCTCTCTCTGTGTCCTCTGCCACTCAGAGTCTATAATTCCCGTTGCCCCTTTCTCTCCATCTCTCTCTCTCTCTCTTTCTATCACTCTGTCTGTGTGTGTCGGTGGGCCTATATCTCTCTCTCTCACATTCTTCTGTCTCTTTCAATCTGTGTTGTGTATCTCTATCTGTCTTTCCATCTTGCTTGTTTGCCTCCTCAGTCCTTCTCCCTCTATCTGCCTGTTTGTCTATCTTTCTCTCTTTCTATCTATCTGCCTGTCTGTGTGCCAGTCTGTCTATCTATCTACGTATTTACAAATCGGTCTCTGTCTTTTTGTTTCTCTGTCTCTCTCTCCCCACTCCCACCCTCTCTGTCTCTACCCCCCTCGCTCAGTCTGTTTATCGTCTATCTCTCTGTCTCTCTCTGTGCGTCTCTCTCTGTGTCTCCATCTCTCACTCTTTCCATCTCGCTCTATGGCTCTTGCTGTCTCTTTCTCTTCCTCTTTAATCTCCCTATGTTTCTCTCTCCCTTCTTTTCTCTAAATCTCACCCTCTGCGTGTCTATCTCTGTCTACCTCTGCCTCAATCTTTCGACCTCCTTCTCAGTCTCTTTCTCTCTCTTTGTCACGTTGCTCTCTTTCCCTCTGTCACTCTTGCTTTATCTCACTTTCTCGCTTGCTAAACTTCCCTTTGTCTATTTCATGGTGTCTCTCTCGATCTCTGTCTGACTCTTCTTCTCTGCCTGTCTATTTGTCTCTCGCTCTCTCTATCATTGTATTTCTTTCCCTCACTTTCTCTCTTTCTTTCTCTCTATCTCTCTCTCTCCCTCGCTCGCTGTCTCTCTTTATCAGTCTCTCTCAGGCTCTCTCTCACACTTTAACATTCCTATCTCTTTGCCTCTCTCTCTCTTTTCTCTCCCCTTCTCTCTTTTTTAATCTCTGTCTCTCTCTCTCTGTCTCTGTGTTTCTAACTCTTGCCTCCTGTCTCTGTCTCCCTATCTCGGTACACTTCCTCCTCTCTTTCTATTCTCTCTCTCTCTCTATTTCACTTTCTCTCTCGCACTATGTCATAAACTCTGTCTCTCTCCTTCTCTCTCTTTCACTCTCTCATTTACTTTGCCTGCCTCTATGTCTCTCCCCCTCTCTGCCTCACACTCCCTTTCTTACCCTGCAACTCTCATTCCCCCCCCCCAACTTCGATCGCCCTCTCTCGCTCAGCACTCCTCTCTCTCTTCCTGTGCGGGTGTCTATGTGTGTATGTGCATATGTTGCTCTATTTCTGTATCTGCCTCTCACACTCCAAAATTCCCTTGGTCTCTTTATCTCCATTTATCTCTCTCCATCTCTCCCTCTCTCTTTTCGACCGTCTCTCACTCTGTCTGTTTCATTCTCTCTCTCATGCTTTGTGTCTCACTATGCCTCTCCCTGTACCTCCCCTTCTCTTTTCTCTCCCCTGCCTCTTTTTCAATCGGTCTCTCTCTCTCACTCTTTCTCTCTATGTGCGTGTCTCTCTTGCTGTGTCTCATACTCTCACCCTCTCCTTATCCCTCTGTCTCCCTCTCTCAGTCCTTTTCCGCCTCTCTCTCTATAACCCCTCCCTCCGCCCCCTCTCTCCCACTTTCCCTCCAGCCCTTTGTCACACACTTTTTCTCTCTCTCCTTGTCCCTCTTTCACTCTCTCATTCTCTCTTCCTGTATCTCTCTCTATCCCTTTCTTCTCCTCACTGTAGATCTTTCCTCTCCCTATTCTTCTCTGTCTCTCTGCCCGTATCTCTCTCTCATGGGGATTATTGGGGATTATCTCGTTGATATTGGAGCGTTCCGCACGAGAGTGTGTTGGTCAGCACCTCACTCGTCTCCATGGTCTAGATGGAACCCATTTGAAACAGAGGGAATTACAGTGACTCTGCGCCTGGGTTCATATTTAAATCTTTAGCAATCAGCATAGGGCCCTTGAAAACTAAATGGAAATGTCTGTTGGTGAAGTGGGTCCAACCACAGAAGCGGGTGTTAGGAGCTGTCAGGTGACAGCACATTGTGTTGCCCTGGACATGGCTAAAGTTTGTCTGTGTGGAGGAGAGGGAGGAGAGGAAGGAATGGTTAGCAGCATGTAAAGGTCTGTTGCCTCTGTAAGACTGAATGGGCCTGAGTCCCTGTGGGTGTCGAATGCTCCGGTGAATCAGCAGGAAATGACGGAATATCGGTATGTGTTTGCTACCAACTCTCTCCCTTTCTCTGTCGTTCCCTGTCTGCACTTCTATCTTGCTCTCCCTTTCTCTCTCTGTCATTCGACCTCATTGTCGCTCGGTCTCAATCTCTCGCTCTCTTTGTCTGTCTCTCTTGATTGCCCTCTTCATATTTTTGTCCTTCTATCCCTCTGTGCCCAGCTATCACCCTCTATCCACCTCACCGTCTCTCTGACTCTCTCTTCTCTCTCTGTCGCTCTCACTTTCTCTCTTCCTTTGACACTCTCTCTGCCTCCCTGTCTCTTTGCCTCTGTCTATCCAACTGACTCCCTCTCTCTCACTTCATCTGATGCTCAATGTCTCCCTCTCGCTTTCTTCCATACTCTCACTCTCTTGCAATGTCTGTGTGCGCGCACGTGTGTGTGTGTGTGTGTGTGTGTGTGTGTGTGTGTGTGAGAGAGAGAGAGAGATAGAGAGAGACATCATTATTTATCTCCCTGTGTGTGTCTCCCTCCATTTCCAACAGTCTCCACCTATCCCTTGCTTTGCCTGTACTTATTGTTTCTATACATCTATATCTGTTTATCTCCTCTTCTCCCTGTTATCGCCGCCTCTCTCAATGCCTTGCTCCTTCATTCTGCCTTCCTCTGTTTCTGACTATTTTCCTCCCTGTCACTCTCTCCCTCACTGTCCCCTCTCTTTCTAGATCTTACACTCCCCTGTGGCTCTCTCGCTGCCCAATTCTCTCTGCCTCTCTCTCTCTGCCCCGCCCCCTTTTCTATTGATCTCTCTCTTCCTTCCTCTCTCTCTCTCACTCTCTCAGTCACTTTCTCTCGGAGAATCTCAGTGTATTTCTCCCTCTGTCGCACTGTCTGGTTCTCTCTCTGTCTCTCCGCCTTAATCATGCTCTCCTTCCATCTCTCTCTCTCTCTTCCTCTATGCCACTGTTTTTGTCTGTGTGTGTGTGTGTGTGTGTGTGTGTGTGTGTGTGTGCGATTGTGTGTCCTGTAATCTAACTGCACCTCAGTCTGTTGCTCTCTCTCACTCTCTTGCTCTCTTTTCTTCTCTCCGTCTCTCTCTCTCTCTTTCTGTCTCTCTTTGACACTTTCTCCTGCTCAAAATTTTCCCCATTCTTAAATCTCTCTGTTTCCTCCTTGCCCTCCCAACCTCTCCCTCTCTTTCTCTCCCTTTCTGACCATCCCTTGCTCCCTTCACATTTGACCCTTTGTTACCACTCCCTTTCTCTCTCCGTTTCTCAATCTCTGTGCCTGTATCTCATTGTCACTATCTGTGTCTCCTTCCAAATCTTTCTCTTTCTTTCTGTCAGTCTCTCTATCTCTCACACTCCTTCAGTCTCCCTTTCTGTCCCCGTCTCTCTCTCTCCCTATGTCCCTTGCTCTCACTGTCTTGGTCTCTCTCCAACTCGCTGTCTCTTGCTCCCGTTCTCCCTCACTTTATAATCCCTCCCTCAAACTTTCTTTGCCTCAACAGTTCTTCAGTATGCCAATATCTCCTTGTTGATCATGCTCGGTTCATCTCTTTCTCAGTCAATCCCTCAGTCACCCTCTGCCCCTGTCTCCATCTCTCTCTCTTTCCATCTCTCTTTCTCTCACTTTCTCTCCGTCTCCCTCTGTCTCTGCCTCTCCATTTTTCTCTCTCTCTGTATCTTTTTCTGTATCCCTCTGTCTCTCTCTCTCTATCTCTCTCTGTTTCCCTCTGTCTCTATCTCTGTCTCAGCTTTTGTCCCTCTCTTCATACCGATCTATCTATTGCTTTTTCTCTCTCTCTCTCTGCATTTTTTTCTCATTCCAATCGGTGTCATGTAGCGTGATGATGGGCATTTGGATCTGTCAAATAGAGCGCTGGTGTGTTTCTTCACCTCCCTGACATCCTCGAGAAATGTGAAATTAATGATAAAATTCGGGAACCAAATTATGCTTCAGTTCGTTTTAGCACTTAATTATTTGAAGAACTGGAGTGAAGGGATATTTCAGTACATTCTTCAACTGCTCTCTGAACTTAGTCTGGGTCGCGGGGTAAATGCCAGTGTTTGTGCAGCAACTCAGGAGCTGCAACATGAAGCCCAAGTCCTGAGGAGAAAGATCTAGACCCAAAGACCAAAACACCAAATTATACATCCTGCACCATATAGGGTAAACAATTAACACTGACCATAACAGGATGAAATTGGCTCAGATACACAGGACGTATCCCTAAATTATACATCCTCCACCATATAGAATAAACCATTAACACTGACCATAACAGGATGAAATTGGCAGAGATAACAAACAGTAAAATAATGGATTTCCTTCGGCTTTCCATCTCTGGGTCTCTGGGACTCTCCCCACTGCAGTCAGCCCGAAGTCTCTGGCGGCCTCTGCTGGTCACTAAGATGTGCCTGACCGTGAAAACACTGAGCAGCAGAATCAGGACAAATGGGACCCCCGGCGTTAGAATGTTGTGGGCCAACTCGATTGTGGTCCAAACCGGAGAATACAGAACATACGTTGCAACCCCACAAAACCAGGGAGTGTTTGTCAGCTGATATCCGCCCGTTAACATAAAATACCAGAACACGTTCTTTAAACAGCTGAGCACAGTCGCTGTTCCCAGAACCACAGTCGCTGTTTTCTCACTGCAATAATTACTTTTCAGTTTCTGGCAACAAATCGGTCAAAGGTGAAAGTGACCGTGAACCAGACAGAACAGTCAGTGGCTGCATAAACCAGGACAGCGTGGATGTTACACACGGGGATGTCATAAAGGAAACAAAACTCTTCCCGGTAAACAGTCGGAATATGTCTCAGTATCAGGTCGAGGAGAACGACCAGTAGATCCGCTACTGCCATGGCCAACAGATAACAAGTAGCACATTTGGAGAGACCACATTTTTTGCCCCTGAGTATCACAATCGTGATTAATTTCACTACAGGGAGGTGGAATAAACAATAAATATATATATTAGTTTCAGAGCAAAGTTACCGGTTTGATTGTGAGAGTTATTGAAATGTGCTGGTACATCCTCTGACGTTTTGAATTCAAAGGACCTGGAAGATGAAATTGGATAGTCTGTGGAATTAAGCAGCGAATAAATATTTGTTTCAATATTTTATCATGGGATGTGGGGCTCGTTTGCTAGGCCAGCATGTACTTCCCATTCCTACTGCTATTGAGAAAGATGTTGTGAGCTGCCTTCTTGAACTACTGCAGTCCATGGGGTGCAGGTGCACCCCCAGTGCTGTTAGGGAGGGAGTTCCATGGTTTCGACCAAGCGACAGTGAGAAAACGGTGTTATATTTCCATGTCTGGATGGTGAGTGGCTTGGAGTGGAACTTCCAGATGGTGGTGTTCCCATGTGCCTGCTGCCCTTGTCCTTCAAGATGGTAGTGTTCGTGTGTTTGGAAAGTGCCCTCTGTGCAGACCTGGTGAGCTCCTGCCACACTAGAGTGGTGGAGGTAGGAATGATTGGGCAGCCAGAGGTGATGGAGCTACCCGGCAGTGACGGGGGAGCCAGAGACAAACGGGGTCACCCAGGTGCGATGGGTGAGGTTAGCAGTGACGGGGGTGCCGTGGTTGACTGTGAGGACCAAGATTTGGCGGTTGTGTTACTGATGAGGGAGAGATGTGGGATTGTTTTTTCACTTTTTCACTCTTTGCTACTGACAGAAACAACATGGATTTCTGAGAAGCAATGCTTTAACCCCTCCAGTGCTTTATGTTTTCAAGAACAATCACATTGGAGGCCATGAGGTCAATTTAAAAATCAAATGAAGGGGTAATTAATTTTATTATGAAACCCCGCATTTCAAAGGAAGAAACACTTACTCCTCAAACACACGGACACACACGCAAAAAGGATAATTTTCGGAAATGTAATGTGCACTTTTGATAACTACCAGGGTAGAAGAGAAACATGTCACTGTACAACTCTCTGAAGTTGATGATTGGAAATGTTACAGGCCTGAAGGCCTTTCTGCTCGCTTTTTGATGACAAATGGAAGCTGTAAGTTTCTGGATTGTAAACAAAAATGTACTGGAGCCTCTGTAATGAAGAAATATGGAACTGACTGCAGGCAGAGCAAGGATTCAATATATTTTACGAGTTATCAAACAGCGTTATTTTGTTTGCTGAACTGGGGTCACTGCCCTTGGTGCTGATTTCCTTTTGCACAGTTCACTGGCTCCCGGACATTCAAAAAATATGAAGTCAGTTATAGAATGTTTTTTTTTTAAAATATCAGTTCTCGAATGCTTTAAAAAATGTCAGTTGACGAATGTCAGTTATGACCTGTTTTCATTTTGCCTTAACCATAAGCAGTCTCCCTGTCCTCTGACAATGGTAACACACATTAACATTTCCGTTATGAACAACATCTGAACTTCTCCTCAATCCTCCCAAGTGGTTCCCTGGGATATGACGTGACCGTAGCATGTTTGTGGGGCAGAGGGGGTGACCGCCAGCGCTGGGGGAGCTAGGGGTGACAAGGGGCAGCCAAATCATCACTATCTCCCGACACGCACACAGACACACAATACCTGACTCTTGTCGCGTTTCCACTGTCACAGAGGAGTGACAGGAAAGAGGAGTGCTCCGCTCGTGTGGGACTGTCACACGCACGCACACAGAGACGCACAGGCACAGGGAAGCACGCACACACACACACACACACACACAGGAAACAAAACGCACACACACAAAGAAACGTACACACAATAACACAAACAAGCATACACATAAACACACACAAACATAAACAGAGACATAGAGAAACGCATGCACACATTGAAGTACACACACACACACACACACACACACAGACACACACAGAAACACAATAAACACACTCTCCCTCTCAGGCACACACACACACACACATACATTCACACACACATACACACACACAAACATAAACAGAGACATAGAGAAACGCATGCACACATTGAAGTACACACACACACACACACACACACAGACACACACAGAAACACAATAAACACACTCTCCCTCTCAGGCACACACACACACACACATACATTCACACACACATACACACACACAAACATAAACAGAGACATAGAGAAACGCATGCACACATTGAAGTACACACACACACACACACACACACACAGACACACACAGAAACACAATAAACACACTCTCCCTCTCAGGCACACACACACACACACATACATTCACACACACATACACACACACACACACACACACACAGACACACACAGAAACACAATAAACACACTCTCCCTCTCAGGCACACACACACACACACACACTCATACATTCACACACACAAGTGCACACACACACACATACACACACAGACACACACAGAAACACACTCTCCCTCTCAGGCACACACACACACTCATACATTCACATACACAAGTGCACACACACACACACACACATCAGGTGAAGTTAAAGGTTTGTAAGAGGAAGTACGTGGTCTTTATTACATTGGATTAGGCGAGGCTGGCTTCAAGAAAGACCCAGGCGAGGGTTTATTCAGCATCTGGACTGAGGCAGATGTGGTGTTGGGTGATATTGTGGGGTTGGAATTGGGCATGATTGGGGATTGGGTGAATTAGGGGAGCAGCGATCAGCTTAATATCAAGGGGAGTGTGGAGGTTGTGAATAGTCTGGGATATCAGCCACAGAGGGGAGTGAAGTCCTTGGAAAGGGCAATGAGCTCGTGTCTGAAACTGAAGAGAATGTCTTCATCCTACCACATTTAACTGACTAGAACTGCATTGCAGCTCAGCATGGTTTACAGAATTAATAACTGAATTGGATGACTTGCCAGGGACACCAACAATAGCCAGGATGTGATAGTGACCCGCTTGAATAATCATAAACACAGCTCTGATCCGCAGTGTTAATGGTGTCCAATCTTGTGACAGCATGAAAAGCGTCATGGTAAACCCCTGTCCATTGTTGCAATATTCCAACCCATTGTATTCATAATCGCATCCGCCCTCTCTCTCTTGAGCTGCTGATCCCTGTTAGTGCCGGGCCTGATGCCTTCACTGACACTATGGGTTAATACGTAGGAATGAGTCCCTCATTAATAGAGGAGGGAAACCCTCCACTGATTCAATTAGGTTCATTGAGACTGACATTAATTACAGCCACTGAACAAACAGGTTCAGTTCACATTTTGTCGCAATCATCTATTCCTTCTGAATGGGATGTATGAAGGCTACTGGAGAAAGGAATTGTGGAAATAGTGAGGGGAGTGACCATAACATCCAACCCTCCTTAGGTACATCGCTGTTATCATCGCTGTGGGTTTTGGGCGAAAATGCCGTTAGACAGGATTGTTAGAGCCAGCAGAAAGCTAGACGTTATGTTAAAATTAACTGTTTTTGAACATTCTATTAACCACTTACAGTGCAAAGCTTAGCATGAGGCTCCACATTGGGCGATCTCTCCACACACTCTGTTGCCATGAATTCTTACATCAGTGATGATGTAGACTGTCTGTTTACATTGTTAACATTAACACTTTGTATGACCTCTCCGTGAAGAATGACTCTATTAAATCCACTAAAAACGTTATTCTACATCTCGCTCAAATGTATTCATCTCTGGTGAAATTTGTAGTGTTTTTAGCAATCTCCTGGACTTTGCTGTCATTTATCGCATAGGTTGTTTCGGATTAAAGTTATCCATGTTCGCTCTAGAACTCTGTAGTGTAGAATATGAATCATCAGGGAATATGAGCTCCCAATTCAAGTTAACTTCCTGATCGTATGGGTAGCGGGCACACACCATTGAGGGCCTTCTTCTTGTAAAGAGAATTGCACTTCTCTTTCAACTCACGATTCCATTCATAGTCTCTATGATGTAAGATCGCAGATTTTCTGTGTTTCCAGTACTTGTCCTTCTCGAATCTTTTCTCCAATCCAGACTGATTCAGCTGGTTAGAGTTCTGTTAAATAATACCCTCTAAGGCGTTGAAGGCAATGTTTGGTTTGATTTGCATGATACTCATTCCCCTTCTCCCTCCTTACTCTAAATCAGTGGCTCTGAGACATGTTTAAACACATGCTGGAGAATAGGAAATTAACTTCATATTCTTCTTCCATCAGAAGCTGCGATGAAGCCAAACCGTTCTGGCGTGGTGTGGGGTCATTGTTCAGCAGCGTTCAGTAGATATCATTATTTTCCTCCACAAAGTGTTCACTATTCTCCCCGCATTTCGACCTCTCCATTACCTCGCGGCTGTCTGGTGTGAGATATTAAGTGGACCACTCTATGTTCTTCTGTGAACTGCTTCACATGTTTGTTTGCAAACAGTTGGCAGTTCCAGTCATGGTATGTCGAGTGAAATGAACAGCTATTTTATATTTAGCAACGAGATGTGTTGATGTTCATAGTGGTTCATTAACATATCACAGGTTAGATAGGTCCTTCCCTGTTGGATTGACCATCCCCAAGAAGCATTGGGCCTCCCTGATGTTGAGGGGTGATGGGGACCATTTGATCGCCTTGTTTTTCTGTGGGGCGGGGTGTATCAGGCCTGCTCCGTGAACCATGTGTCCCAGAAATGTAACAGGTGCTTGTGAGAACTCACACATACTGTTCAGAGTTAGCGCTGCTTCTTCCAAGCATTGCAACACCGACCTCATTCTGGTGTCATACTCCAGTGAGGTGGACCCGTGGGTCAGGATATTCTCCATGGGCCGGATGAACAGTTCTAATCCCTCCAAAATGCCAATGGTTCTCCTTTGAAAAATCTCTGATTCCAAAGGGTACGGATAGCTGTGATAAATGCAGTTCGTAGTTTGAATTCCCCGACCATAGGTAGTTGCCGGAAGTCACTTTTTGTATCCAGCTATGGAACAATACCACCTTTTGCTTGCTTTTACCAGACTCTCATCCGCGGATGCCACATTTCGGTACTTGAACCATGACTGAGCAGCAAATTCTGGCGTCTTTCCGGATGAGATGACTCCTTGATGCAGCACTAGCGATATTTCCCATTTCAGAACATGAGAACTAGGAGCAGGAGTTTGCAATTCAGAGCCTCGAGCCTGCACCCCCCCTCCCCACCCCCCCATTCAATACGATCATGGCTGATCTCATTTCGGCCTCAACTCCAATTTCCCGCCCTCTCCCCATAACCTTTCAACCCGTTGCTAACTGATAACCTGTCTATATCCTCCTTAAATTTGTTCAGCGTCCCTGCATCCATTCTGAGGTAGTGAATTCCACTGATTCACGGCCATTTGAGAAAAGTAATTCCTCCTAATTTTTGATTTAAATCTACCACCTCTTAGCCTAAAACTATGGCCTCTCGTTCTAGAATGCCCCACAAGGGGAAACATTAGCTCCATATCTACTTTGTCTATCCTCTTTAGCCATCTTATATATCTCAGTTGGATCTCCTCTCATTCCTCTAACCTCTAGCGATTAGGGGCAGGGTGAGCCGATGCTCATTGGAGTTCAGAGTCGTTTTTTTTTTACAAGTGAGCCTCTGAGAGGGTTTGAACGGGTCGTTGCTGAGAGGGTGTTTCCCTTTGTGCCAGAAACCAGAATTAGTGGCATAATTTAAAAAATAAAGGGCCAGCCATTTAAGACGGAGATGAGAAGGAATGTCTTCCCTCAGACTCGTTAATTCCTTTCCCCAAGTGAACAGTGGAAACTGGGTCATTGACTATGTTCAAAGCTGATTTTGGTGGTTCTTTCATCGACATGGGAGTGAAGGGCTAAGGGGGACGGGCGGGGAGGTGGAGTTAAAGATTGGAGTTAAGGTCACAATCTGATCAGCGATGATACTCTAAAAAGGCGGAGTAAGATCGAGGTTCCGGATATCCTTCTCCTGCTCCTACTCCTAATGTTCTTAATCCCTTTTGCTATCTGAAATCTTTCAGCAGAAAACGGTGTAAACTGTCTGATACCGCAGTTGATGTGGAAAGGTGGGATGAAGTATGGGCATAGGAGAGCAAAACTGCCGCGCAGAGGGAATGGTTCTTGTTGTTGGTGAACTCACGCTGAAGTTTATATTTCAGAGGATTCTCAGTGCCTCCACCAACTGAACTGGGCTTTGAGAAGAGGGAGTGAGCTTGCTGCCATTTCCTACCCTTGCCGCTAGTGGCCGCTTTAACTCTCCTCTGGCCCTTCTCTTCCTTTGGTTATCTCTCGCTGACCCCCTGGACCGGCCGCTGTTCTCTGTCGGGCTCTGGCCACATTGGGTGGGGGGAGGCAGCAATGACTTTGTGTTGTCACTGCCCCCTTGCTACCATTTATTTTAAATCGACGAAGCGAGAGGAAGAAGCGCCTCTTCAAAATCCAGCAGGAACTAGAAACCTGACTCGTCGATCAGGTGAAGCTTAGTAATAATATTGAAATGAAAAAATGTAAAGTAGCTGCCTATGTGGGCGCTGGTGCTGGGCATGTGTGTGTCTGCTCACCCTCCCAGGGTGCAGTGTCATTGATAGAGGACTTTCCCAGCCGCACGGATTGTGGGAATATGAGCTGCCATTGCTCAATCACTGATTAAGACAAAGAGATTGTCGCCTGCGGAAGGAGTAATTAATTAAAGAAGTGGGAGAATGAGGGGGCAATGCAGCCATTGGAGCCTGTCTGCCTTCCAATAAAATCCTAGCTGAGCCTCTACCTCAAAACTCTCTCTCTCTCTCTCACACACACACACACACACATAATACTAACACACACGAAACAATTACATACACAAAGCAGCTGCTCACACCAACACACATTAAACACATATGCTCACACGCGATCCCTTTCACACGCACAATAACACTCAGATACCGACACACAGTGTGAGAGTGAGGTAGCTTGTCATTCTGTGTATGTGTGATGATATGAGTGCGAATGTGAGTGCGTCTGTGCCTATGTGAGAGTCTGCCTGTGTGTGTGTGTGTGTGTGTGTGTGTGTGTTTGCATGTGCATGTGAGGGACAGAGTGCGAGGGAGAGCATTGATGGAGTGTGTGTGAGGTAGAGAGTGTGAGTGCTTGTTTTTGTGTCTATGTGATTGGCGGAGTGAGAGTGTTTGTGCCTGTGAGTGTATGTCTGAATGTGTGTGTGTGAGTGCGATGATAGTGTATGCATGTGAGATTGCGACTGTCGGTAGGTAATTGTTTGAAAGTGTTTATGTGCGAGATTGTTTGAGTGCATTTGGGAGTGTGACAGCGAGAGTGTGAATGAGAATGTGTCGATGCGTGCGGGTGTGTGAGTGTGAGAAGGATAGTGTGTCAGAAAGTGTGTGTGTGTGTGTGTGTGTGCGCATGTGTGTGTGTTGGTGTGAGTTCCTGTTGGTGCAAGTGAGTACTTGCCTGTTGGTGAGTGTGAGAGTTTGTGAGTGTGTGCAAGCGTGAGATTGCGGGATCTGAGGGTGTTTATGTGAGGGTGTGTGAGTATGCATTTGAATATGTGATATGTGTGTGAGAGAGAGAAAGCGAGAGAGTGAATGGTGTCAGTGATTATAAGAAATTGACTGTATGAAATTGGGAGTGTGAGACAGTGTGTGTGTGTGCACGTGCACGTATTGGTATGAGTGCCTGTTGGTGCAAGTGAGTGCTTGCCTGTTTGTGAGTGTGAGAGTTTGTGAGTGTGTGTAAGTGTGAGAGTGCAGGATCTGAGGGTGTTTATCTGAGGATGTGTGAGTATGCATTTGAATATGTGCATATGTGCATGTGAGAGAGAGAGAAAAAGGGAGGGGGAGAGAGAGAGTGAATGGATGTCAGTGTTTGTAAGAAATTGACTGTATGAGATTGGGAGTGCATGACGTTGTGTGTGTGTGTGTGTGTGTGTGTGTGTGTGGTTGTTGCAATGTTGTCCTTTATTTGAAAGGGAATGGAGTATTGATATGGGGAAGTCTTGCTAAAACTATACAAGGCACGAGTTAGATCACACCTAGAACACTGTGAACAGTTTTGGCCGCCTTATCCCAGGAAAGATATACTGGCATCGTAGACCATCCAGAGAGATTTCACGGGTATGGATGGATTTTCTTATGAGGACAGTCAGTTGGGACTGTGCTCATTGCAGTTTAGAATAATGAGAGGTGGCCTTTTTGAAACATATAAGATTCAAAGGAAACTTGACAGGGTAGATGCTGAGAGTTTGTTTCGACTTGTGTGACAGTCTAGGAACAGAGGGCATAATCTTAGAGTCAATGATGGCCCATTTAAGACAGCGGTGGGGAGTAATTTCTTCTGTCAGAGGGAAGCAAATCTGTGGAACTCTTTCAAACAGAGAGCTGCAGACGCTGCGTCGTTAAGTATATTCAAGGCTGAGACAGACAGTTTTTTAATGAATAGGGGAATCGAGGGTTATGGGACAAAAATAGAAACGTGAAGCTGAGGATTATTAGATCAGCCATGCTCTCATTGAATGGCAGAGCAGTCCCGATGGGCAGAATGGCCTACTTCTGTTCCTAAGTCATTTGGTCTGATGGGTATGTGTCTGCACCCCTGTGAGTGTGAGAGTGTGTGAGTGTGTGTGTGTGTGTGTATCTGTGTGTGTGTGTGTGTGTGTGTGTCTGTGTGTGTGTGTGTGTGTGTGTGTGTGTATCTGTGTGTGTGTTTGTGTGTGTATCTGTGTGTGTGTGTGTGTGTGTGTGTGTGTGTGAGTGTATGTGTGTGTGTGTGTGTGTATCTGTGTGTGTGTGTGTGTGTGTATCTGTGTGTATCTGTGTGTGTGTATCTGTGTGTATCTGTGTGTGTGTGTCTGTGTGTGTGTGCGTGTGTGTGTATATGTGTGTGTGTGTGTGTATCTGTGTGTATCTGTGTGTGTGTGTGTATCTGTGTGCGTGTGTATGTGTATCTGTGTGTGTGTGTGTGTGTGTGTGTCTGTGCTTGTGGCTGTGTGCGTGCGTTTGTGACTTTCTGCCCCTGTGTGCATGCCTGTCTGCATGTGTGTAGTTTCTGTGTGTGTGTGTGCGTGTGTGTGTGTGTGTGTGTATCTGTGTGTGTGTGTTTGTGTGTGTGTATCTGTGTGTGCGTGTGTGTGTGTGTGTATCTGTGTGTGTGTGTGTGCTTGTGGCTGTGTGCGTGTGTCTAAGTGTCTGTCTGTGTGTATGTGTGTGTGTCTGTGTGCGTGCGTTTGTGACTTTCTGCCCTTGTGTGCGTGCCTGTCTGCATGTGTGTAGTTTCTGTGTGTGTGTGTGTGATAGAAATGAGAGAGAGTGAGAGAGAGAGAGGGAGAGAATGTGTGACATTGTTACAATGTGATACTGAATGATTATTTGATTGTGGGAATATTTGTGTGTGTGAGTGAAAGTTTGTGTGAGAGTGTGTGAATGTGAATGTTTCTGTGGCTGAGTTTGTGCGTGGCTGTGTGTGTGTGTGTGTGTGTATCTGTGTGTGTGAGGGTGTGTGTGTGTGGGTTTCTATGCAAACCTGTGTGAGGGTGTGTGTGTGTGCCTGTACGTGTGTGTGTGCCTGTGTGTGTTTTTCTGAGTGTGTGTGTGTGTGTTTGTGTTTCTGTGTGTGTTTGTGTGAGTCCCTGTGTGTATGGGTGTGTGTTTGTGTATTTGTGAGCGTGTGTGTGAGAGAGAAGCCTGGATTTTCCACTCGAGGTCCGAGCGCAGACTTTGTTTTCCCTGGTTGTTAATCAAGAACACGCTCCCAATATTATGGAGAACAACCCAGGCCTGCTGTATGACACCCAGAAGCTTGTGCGCACAGGGAATCACCAGCCTTTGCCAGGGCACGCGTGAGCCTTGTGCGAGAGGCATCCCCTGAACACAAGTCCTTCTCACTTCACATCCTCATCCATTCTAAAGCTTTTGTTTTGGTGGAGCAACATGTTGGGGTCCCCTTCAGGTGTCCAGTTGAGTTGACCTGCAGCCCCACTTACCTCCGATGATCCATGTCCACCACAAGAATCTGGGCAGTTGTGAACGGCCATGGTGTGAGTGAATTTGACATTGAATCTACAGCCATTCACCCTCCACGTGACCCACAGCCTCTGTCCCATAGTCTTCTACTTCCCCACAGTCACCCTTGAACCCCCCCACCTCCCCAATAGCCCTCATCCAGCGCAGGGGACCATCCACATCTCCTTCTCTCACGAGGAGCTACCACTGTGAATGTGGAGGTGCTGCCTCATCCTGTTGACCCAAGAAACTACTTATATTGTCGCTTCTCTCCACAATCATCAGCGCCCCTTCCAACCATCATCGCAGGACCCACAACACCCCCCCGCCCTCCCACAGCCTACAGGCTCCCACTGGCCCCTTTATTCCTCACCTTCCCTTCATATCACCCACTCCCTCAGATCACACCCTTGGACTCAGTTGTTGACACCACCCTCTCCCATCATATCCCATACACAGCTATACCCCCAATTCCCGTGCTCACGTGCATGCACCCCACCACCCATACGGACCTAAATACCCAATTTCCGAGCACATAACCCCCCCCATTCCCGTTCACACCTACACACCCCTAATGTCTATAAGCACCTGCAAACCACTAACACCCAGGCTCCACCACTGCCCTCCCCACTCTTCCACTCAGTAAAGCACCTCATCCATCCCAAACCCCCGCAGCTTCTCATTCTTTCCCCCACTTACGATCCCCTAGATTGGCATGTCTCCCTCTAGGCCTCGGCACAAACTCCGCACGTTCTTCCCTCTCCCTCCATCTTCTTGTGCCCCTGACACAAAGACCATCACCACGCCCCAAAACCTCAAGCTGCCTCCCACCCGCATGGACCATCATCCACCTGCTGGAGAATCAGCCGGAGGCGATGCAAACGTTCCTCCGGGGGTCCAGCTGAGCGCTGTGAGTACTGCTGATGGGTCCACATGCAGGATGGCCCAGATAACCAATGGACCACTGGATGCTCAAGAAACCACCAACTCCAGTGTTGTCCATCGTTCCCAGGGTCTACCATCTGTCCCAGGCATCCATCCTGTTCAGTCCCAAAAAGTGTCTGAACAGTTGGCCCGGACATATTCCGGACTGGCGCAATTCCACATT
The DNA here is from genome assembly GCA_026770705.1 of Isurus oxyrinchus. Lineage (NCBI taxonomy): Eukaryota > Metazoa > Chordata > Chondrichthyes > Lamniformes > Lamnidae > Isurus > Isurus oxyrinchus. The sequence continues at coordinate 4,955,736 of JANJGN010000044.1, forward strand.
GGTGGGCAGGTATGGGGTAGTCTGGGTGGGGGTGGTGGTGGTGTGATTGGACAGTCTGGAGGGAGAGGTGGGGAGAGTCTGAGTGAAAGATGTAGATAGAGAGAAGGGGGATGGGAAGACAGAAAAAAGGAAAAAGGACAGAGACACAGACAGATAGAGAGAGAAAGGGAGAGAGAGGAGAATCAAGCACAGAAACAGATCTGAGAGAGAGGTGGAATCAGACAAAGAGTGAAACACAGACCGGAGGCTGAGAGAGGCAGGGAAAAACATTAACGAGGTTCATGCCAACATTACAAATGTTCTGTTTTCACTTGATGGATTCACCCTCATCGGGGAGAGACCCAGTACATGGGTTTTGCAATATGTGCGATGAGGAGGGGGTAAAATATCTGAACTAGGAACGTGATCCAGAAAACACCAGCTATCTCTGTCTCTGTCTCTGCTCCTGTCTCTATGCCTCTCTATCTCTGTCTCTCTCTTGCTCTGTCTCTCTCTCTCTTTCATACACGCACACACCCTTGAACCCCCCCCCCCCCCCCGCCCCCCGCATCAGCCTCCATCCAGCGCAGGCGACCATCCACGTCTTCTCCCTTCACGGGGAGCTAACACTGTAAATGTGGAGCTGCCACCACACCCTGTTGACCCCAGAATCCACTTTTATTGTTGCTTCTCTCCACAACCATCAGTGCCCCTTTCAACCATCATTGCTACACCCTCAACACCACCTCCCCCAACCCTCCCACAGCCTACATGCTCCCACTGGCCCCTTTATTCCTCACTTTCCCTTCATATCACCCATTCCCTCAGATCTCACCCTTGGACTCAGTTGGTGACACCACCGACCCCTCCCATGGAACCACATTCCACCCTCTCCCATCATATCCCATACACAGCTATACCCCCCCAATTCCCGTGCACACCTGCATGCACCCCAGCACCCGTACAGACCTACATACTCCAATTCCCAAGCACACTCCCCCCAATGCCCGTTCACACCTGCACACTCCCCAATGTCTATAAGCATCTGCAAACCACTAACACCCAGACTCCACCACTGCCCTCCCCACTCTTCCACTCAGTAAAGCACCTCATCCATCCCAAACCCCCGCAGCTTCTCATTCTTTTCCGCACTAACGATCCCGCAGATTGGCATGTCTCCCTCTAGGCCTTGACATGAGCTCCGCATCTTCTTCCCTCTCCCCCCATCTTCTTGTGCCCCTGACATGAAGACCATCGCCACAGCCCAAAACCTCATGCTGCCTCGCACCTGTACCGCATGGACCATGATCCACCCGCTGGAGAATCAGCCGGAGGCAATGGCCCAGATAACAATGGACTACTGGATGCTCAAGGAACCATCATCTACAGAGTTCTTCATCACTCCCAGTGTCCAACAGCTGTCCCAGGCACCCATCCTGTTAAGTCCCGAAATGTTTCTGAACAGTTGGTCCAGACATATTCCGGACTGGCGCGATTCCACATTAGTGGGCAGGTTATGGGGGGGTCTGGGCAGGGTGGGCGGAGGTTTGATTGGACAGTGTGGGATGACAGGTGGGGAGAGTCGGAGTGAAAGATGCAGATAAAGAGGAAGGTGACAAAATGAGAAGATAAAGGGAAAAGGACAGAGACACAGACTGATGGAGAGAGAAAGGAAGAGAGAGAGAGAGGAAAATCAAGCAGGGAAAGAGATATTTCATCTGAGAGACACAAAGGCCAGAGAGACAGGGAGAGAGTGAGAGGGAGAATCAGAAAAAGAGTGAAATACAGACCTGAGGCTAAGAAAGACAGGGAAATATATTAAAGAGGTTCATGTCAACATTACACATGTTCTGTTTTCACTCGATGGACTCGCCCTCATCAGGGAGAGGCCAAGGGGATGGAGATTTGCACTATGTGCGATGGGGAGGGGGTAAAATATCTCCACTAGGACCATGATCCAGACAGCTCCAGCTATCTCTGTCTCTCTCTCTCTCAGCTCTTGTCTCTCTACCTCTGTCTCTCTCTTTCTTTGTCTCGCTCCCAGTCTCTCTCCCTTTCACACACAGACACACACAGCCTTGAACCCCCATCAGCCTTCGTCCAGCACAGGTGAACATCCAAATCTCCTCCATTCAGGAGGAGCTACCATTGTGAATGTAGAGGTTCGACTTCGCCCTCTTAACCCCAGAATCCACTTTTTTCATCACTTCTGTCCTTCAGTGCCCCTTTCAACCATCATCGCAGGACCCTCACCCTCCTCATCCCCCCATGGCCTACAGGCCCCTTTATTCCCCACTTTCCCCTCATTCACCAACTCCCTCACTTCTCAACTCCTGGACTCAGCTGCTGATGGACGATGGGATGCTCTAGAAACCACCATCTCCAGAAGTCTCCATTGTTCCCTGAGTCCACCAACTGTCCCAGGCATCTATCCTGGTAAGCGTTGAAACTTGTCTGAACAGTTGCTCTAGACATATTCCGGACTGGCACGATTTCACATTGGCTGGCAGTTGTGTTGTGTTCTGGGTGGGATGGGCGGGGTTGTGATTGGACGGTGTGGGGAGAGAGAGGTGGAGAGAGTCTGAGTGAAAGTTGCAGATAAAGGGAAAGGAGACAGAAAAGAAAAGGGGGCAGAGACACAGACAGATGGAGAGAGAAAGGGAGACAGAGAAGAGAATCAAACAAGTTCAAATGAGAAACACAAGAGACAGAGAGACAGGGAGAGAGAGAGAGAGAAAAGTAGAATCAAACAAAGAGCGAAATACAGACCTGAGGCTAAGAAAGACAGGGAAAAATATTAAAGAGGTTCATGCCACCATTACACATGTCCTGTTTTCACTCAGTGGGCTCACCCTCATCGGAGAGAGACCCAGGGCATGGGGCTTTGCAGTATCTGCAATAGGGAGGGGGTAAATTATCTGAATTAGATCGGTCATGCAGACAACACCAGCTATCTCTGATCCGTGCCTGTCTCTCTGCCTCTCTATCTCTGTCTCTCCCTTTCTCTGTCTCTCTCTCTCCCTCTCTCTCTCTCTCTCTGTTTCACACACACACACACACCCGTGCACACACACATGCAGTGACAAACTTTACACTGAGTAAGATATACACACCTCAAATCATCCACATGGCAAGGTAATAAAAGGCTGCCTAACAAAACCTTAGATGCAAGGAGGTCTGCCACTCATACCCTCCACGCCTCTGAAAACACAATTCATCCAATCAGCTTCCAGCTGCTTCCGCCTGGCACATTCGTCCCCCCAGGTGTGGGACACACCAAGGTTAAGGTTGGTGTAACCTGGGGGCCGCGGGTTACCATCAGACATATGGCTTAGTGCAGGACAACCCCTGTAACATTCTCCCTAACTTCAAAATTCTCACCCCCACCTGTCCGCCTACCTGCAACACAAAATGTAGCGATTTCTAAACGTCAGCCGCCAGTTTGAAGCCAAACAGCCCGCTTTGTTTTTAGTTAGGGTCATTTCCAATGGTCTAAACCAGGCTCGTGTTTTCAGCGTTGGGCAGTGAGAGATCAGCAGTGTTTCACTGAACTAAAACAATGAATTACAACCCAGGAAACAGACCCATAAAGCTTCAAATGATTGAAAGCAAAAACGCTGCACTTGATAAGACAGGAGACAGGAAGCTTTGTCAGGATGTGATGAAGTTGAAAGCAACTCCCCTTTTCCGAAAACTTATTTTACACATGAAAGTTTATAAAAGCCCATGGCCCTTCACGGCTGCCAATGCATAAGGTGCGAACCAAATCAGTTCATTCCAGAACTGATGTCACCCCCCACCCCCACCCGCTCCCCAACCCCTTTTATTGGCAAATGCCACTGCTCAGTAACTCAGTCACTGCTAATTAAGCTCCAGCTTCGGACTTCAAAAAGGTGGGGCCTGTAAATGAGGAAAAACTGGCTCACTACCAAGTTTTGTCAAAACGTATTGAAACTTGAAAATGACTCTCTAAACGTGGACTTTTAATTCTAATATGGCAATTTTTTTTCATACATAGGGCCACATAGTAACTAATCACATTGAGTTCATACTTGCATGCAGAGCAATAATTATTTTCAAAATGTCGTTAAAAGCGACTGAAATATCTTGAATTCAAACACAGTGAAGGAATACATTTAGTTGACCTTGCTGCTAGCCACATAATTATTCTCTGTGGCTAATATATGCCCCATTTTGAATGTTTCATTTGTATACCCGGTGTATAGTTACCAGCAGCCTGCTGGTTCCAGCTGCAAGGCAGCACCAGTTGTGCCTCTGTCTGTGTCGCACATGGATTCCTCCTTTCTTTGACACAAGCTAAATATTTACATTATTGAATATGTATGTTTGTAAATGCAAGAGTTCAGTGCCTTTAGAAGCTTAGAAATTAACATACTTTTGTAAAAGTGACACACATTCGTAACAACTTACTTGGGAAATTCTGCTCAGTTCCACAGGACTGAGTTCCATGAATTTGACTAAAGTTTGCTGCAAGGATAGTGATCTGCCCTCAGCATTATGTACATCCAAAGTGTACATTTGGTAGCTTATTATCTGTGGACATCATCGATGATGTTGCTTTCCAAACATCACGAAATAAAATGTTTTAATTGTTTAGTTTGATGTGATTTGCAAGCAAGTATGCTCCTGCTTGCATTACTGCTTCCACTTAATACGCTGCTGAATTGTGCATCCGCTTTTCGGTTTGCGTTGATTAAAGTATTTTGTACATTGAAGAAATCCGGAGCGTGCTTTAATTTGAAGGTATTATACAATGCAACAGGTATTTTGTAAGATGGGTTTTAGTTCGAATGTAGTGTGTTCTTTGTCCTTTCCCTTTTTTATATGTGTACATATAAAGTTTTCAGATCTATATTTTCAGTCCACTTTATATGAGAATTATAAAGGAATACTTTTATAGAATGGGGAGTTTTAAGCTTGACACACCTCAGGGTCTCCACATGTCTTAATCCAGCCCAGCGACTGATATCTATAAGGCAATCCTTTGTCGACTGAAGACCTGACTACTTCCTTTCTTTATGTTAAAAGCTTTCCAACTGAATGTTTCAGGCCAGTGAGCTTAGATCAAAGCTGGAAAAGGTTAGGCACTTAAAGGTTTTAACACAGAGTGGAGACGGGAGGAAATGAACAAAAGTGAATGTCCGTGATAAAATGGAAGAAAGAGAATGGAAACTGTGTGGAACTTTAGTTTTCCAAATGTATATGCTTAGTTCATCAAACATGTTAAGCAGCAGGACATGGCTGGTCCACTTTCACGTAAATTGTATTAACATTTAATCTGTTTGACACAGTATGTATGACTCTGGGTTCTTTGATGTCCTTACAAACCGGTTAGGTTTATTATTTTCATTCCATCTCAATCAGTGCCTGGTACTTTGTAAGACAGAGATCAGATCGATGGCAGCACAGAACTATAACAAGATATTTCCTAAATAAAAGCAGTATGTGCTCGAAAAACAATCTCTCTCTCTCTGTATCTCTCCCTCCCTCTCTCTCTCCCTTTTCTGTGTCTCCCCCCTTCTTCACTCCCTATCCCCCTTCTCTCTCTCTCTCTTCTCCCTTTCCTTCTCTCTCTCTCTCTCTCTCGTTCCCCTCTGTCTCTCTCTGTCCTTTCCTTCTCACTCTCCTGTCCCCCCAACTCTGCTTTCTCCCTCTCCCTCTTCCTCATTTCCCTCTCTCTCTCTCTCATTTCTCCCTCTCCTTTCTCTCTCTCTCTCTCTCTCTGTGCGGTTTGTCACTCTTTCTCTCTCTCTCTCTCTCAGGTTTAAGCTAAATAGGAGCAGAAGCACTAATGACATCACTTATACTTCTCTTTTCACATAGCAAGTTGTTTGGATCGAGAATGAGCGGACTGGGAGTGTGGTGGAGGCACTTTGAAATTAAACTTTCATTAGGGATTCACCTGAAAATGAAGAAAGTGCAGGGTTACGTGGAGAAGGCGGGAGAACAGAGCTCGGTGAGTTGCTCATTCAGAGAGTCAGGGCAGGTACGATGGGCCAAATGGCCTTCTCCTACTTTGTTACAGTTCCATGGTTCAGTCATTATTTTCATCCATCCTCTTCCCTTGACCCTCTGATTTCGGTCTTACAATTTCCTCCGTCCTGTTGCCGCTTTAATTAGTGTCAGTGAAATATAAGAGGTCGTGTCTCAATAACTTGATGGAATTTTTCGAGGAAGTGACAAAGATGATCGATGATGGAAGGGCAGTGGATGTTATCTACATGGATTTCAGTAAGGCCTTTGACAAGGTTCCTCATGGCAGACCAGTACAGCAGGTAAAGTCACACGGGATCAGAGGTGAGCTGGCAAGATGGATACAGAATTGGCTTGGTCATAGAAGACAGAGGGTAGCAGTGAAAGGTGCTTTTCTGAATGGAGACCTGTGACTAGTGGAGTTCAGCAGGGATCAGTGCTGGGACCTTTGCTGTTTTTAGTATACGTAAATGATTTGGAGGAAAATGTAACTGGGCTAATTAGTAACTTTGCAGATGACACTAAGTTTGGAGGAGTTGCAGATAGTGAAGAGGATTGTCAAAGGATACAACAGGATATAGATCAGTTGGAGACTTGGGCGGAGAAATGGCAGATGGAGTTTAATCCGGACAAATGCGAGGTAATGCATTTTGGAAGGTCTAATGGAGGTAGGAATTATACAGTAAATGGCGGAACCCTTAAGTGCATCGACGGGCAGAGGGATCTGGGTGTACAGGTCCACAGGTCACTGAAAGTGGCAACGCAGGTGGATAAGGTAGTCAGGAAGGCATATGGCATGCTTGCCTTCATTGGTAGGGATATTGGGTATAAAAGCTGGGAAGTCATGCTGTATAGAACCTTGGTTAGGCCACACTTGGAATATTGCATGCAATTCTGGTCACCACATTACCAGAAGGATATGGAGGCATTGGAGAGGGTGCAGAGGAGGTTTACCAGGATGCTGCCTGGTCTGGAGGTTAGTAGCTATGAGGAGAGGTTGGAGAAACTCGGATTATTCTCACTAGAGCGACGGAGATTGAGGGGGCGACTTGATAGAAGTTTACAACATTAAGAGTGGCATGGACAGAGTAGATAGTCAGAAGCTTTTTCCCAGGATGGAAGAGTCAATTACTAGGGGACATAGATTTAAGGTGAGAGGAGAAAACTATAGAGGAGATGTGCGGGGCAAGTTTTTTATGCAGAGGGTAGTGAGTGTCTGGAATTCGCTGCCAGAGGAGGTGGTGGAAGCAGGTACGATAGTGGTGTTTAAGAGGCAGCTTGACAAATATATGAATAGGATGGGAATAGAGGGATACGGACCCCGGAAGTGCAAAATATTTTAGTTTGACAGGCAATATGATCGGCGCAGGCTTGGAGGGCCGAAGGGCCTGTTCCTGTGCTGTACTTTTCTTTGTTCTTTGTTCTTTATAGTTGCACTGCCATAATTCTCAGTGTCGCTCCGCTTTAAGGGTCATTGGCCAGTCCCCGGCTAGGATCGAGCGACATGACGCTGGGCAGGGGGTGACACAGCGGGAATTCAACAATAGGGCCGAATTATTCAGAAGCGACTCGCTGATTGGTTAATGCTGCTGTCAGTCACAATCTGGGCAGGGTGGGCTTTGCTGAGCTAAGTGAAGCGCTCGGCTATCGGTTGGATTTTAGAGCGTAATTTTGTTTGATCCAGGAAACTCCAGGCCGGTCCCATCTCTCCGATTGAATATTCCAGCTGTCACTCTGACACTGAACCGCTGCAATTGGACACAGCAAGTGTCTGTCACAGTTTCAAACATCTCCATGTGTCTCAGGAACTGTCGGTGGTGCCAGGGGGAGTGTCCGAAACTGAATTGGATCGAGTTCTATGAGGACTGAGGCCGAAGGAGATTCCGAACCTGGGGAAGAATCTACTCTGACACCCAATCAGCTCCGACTGATCGACCATGTGCGCTAGAGGGTGGGAATTGGATTGAGAAAGCCAATTGGTTGAAATCCATTCCGTCAGGGGTCGGAGCTTGCTGATTGGCTGAGGAGGCTGTCAGTCAGTTTTTGTTTCTCATTAATTGAATAATTGATGTAACCGGATATTTCACTGTTTTCTTGATCTGCTCTCGGAACTTAGACTGAGTCACCGCATAAATAAATGTGTTGGTGCAGCAGATTAAATCCCGCAGCATAAACCCGACCTGTTGTAATGTATACTCAGGATAGGTGAGGTAAATTAACCCTCTCGCATCATTATAGAGGAATTCTATTACATACACCGACCACAGGAGGATGAAGATGCCGGATATGGTGAAGAGTAAAATCATAGACTTCCTCCTGCTCTCCATCTCTGGGTCACTGCGATTCTCTCCCTTACTCTGAGCCCTCAGTCCCTTCCGGACTCGACTGGTCACCAAAATGTGTCTGACTGTCAGAGCGTTAATCAGCAGAATTAAACCGAATGGGAGCAAAGGGTTTAAGACTGTCTGAAACCAGGAATATCCAACCCAACCTGGATCAGTAATATAGCTTGGCTTTGTCTTACAGAACCACGGTACATTGTCAGTTATCGTTCCAGCTTCATATAGAAAGTACAAGGGGATGTTTTTTGAAACGAGCAGGATACCGGTTGTTGCTAGAACCACAGCCGCAGTTTTCCCGGTGCAATATTCTGTTTTCAGCTTCTGGCAACGAATGGCCACAAATCGATCAAAGGAGAAAGAGATGGTGAACCAGACAGAACAGTCCATGGCTGCAACCTGCAGGACAGCGCAAACACAACACACAGGGGTGAGGTCCAGGAAACACACTGGGAAATAATAACCATTGATCCGGGTCAGTATGACTTCTGTGATAATGACCAGTAGATCCACTGTTGCCATGGCCACCAGGTAGCGAGTGGTGCAGGTGGAGAGGCCGCACTTTCCCCGGGACAGGATCACAATTCCCAGTAAATTAACTGTCAGAGAGAGAAGGGAGAAGAGCCTGGAAATTAATGATTAAACATTCTCGATGCCTGACCCAGACAGTAAAGACATTATTTCAGCACCAAACAAGGGTGTGAGGAGACATGCCAGAGGGATGGTGGTGTTAGAGATTTAAATTGCAGGCTGGAACACAGCAAATGTAATCACACCGTGTAAGAATTGCTGGTGGGGGAGGGGGTTTTGTGGGAGAGGGTAGAGAAAATGTGAACGACAGGCTTGTTATTTTGGCTGGAGTGCAGGAGAATGTTAATTTGAATATTTTCATGAGGCTGGAAGTCTCTGATTCCACCTGTTTTCCAGGATTAACTATGACTGGCCGGGCTTCCCAATCAGAGCTCACACAAGGAATATCTATGATCACTGATCAGAACCATCTCGCCTCCTCCAGCCCAACTATCAGACACCACCTGGGAATAGGGTCTTAATGGGTTGGCCGCCATGACCTTATTATTGGAATCGGCTGTGATTGGCAGCCTCAACCTGGAGTCAGATCCCTCCCCACCATAGAAAACAAAACAAGAGGGGTTCAGGTCCTCCCCATGTCACAATCCCCCAGGAATAGGCCCTTTCCAGATCAGAACACTCCCATGATTCACTCTTCCCAGGAATAGGTTTCCTGCAGGTTCAGAGCCTCCCCAGGGCATACTCTTCCCAGAACTAGGTCCACTCTAGTTTCAGACACTCCCCAAGTCAGATTGTTCCTGGGAATTGACCCCCTCCAGGTTTGGGTGGCTCCGACATCACCACACCTCCGTGGAATAGGCTCCCTCTCAGTTTCAGAAAACTCCTGGTCACACTATTTTCAGTAATAGTCCTTCTCCAGGCTCAGACCCTCCCAGGTATAATGGACTCTTTCCAGGTATAAACCCTGCGGAGGTTCAGCTCCTCCCAACACCCCCAACCCCTCCACCCCGCCCCCCCAAAACCCCCCCCCCCCACCAACCCGCACCAGGGGACAGTATTTGCAGCAGTGCACATCCTCCAAATTCAGACACGCAAACTAACATTCATCCCAGGAGTAGACCCGCTACAGTTTCAGACACGTCCCAGGTCACAGATTTCCCAGGATTAGAAACCCCCAGGTTTGGACAATCTCCGGATCAAAGGTCTGGGCCTCCTCCAGTTTCAGACAATACCCAGGGAAAGCGCATGTAAAGAATAGTCCCTCCTCCATGTACAGAACCACTTGAAGCCACACATCCTTCACCAGGTTATGCTCTCCTGTAGAATTGACCCTCCCCCACTTTTAAAACTCTCCTAGTCGCACTCTTTTCACTAATAGTCCTCCTCCAGGTTCACAACCACCCCAGATCACACTCATCCCAGGAAATGATCCTCTAAAGGTTCCGTCAATCCCCAGGGCACATTCTGTATTGGAAACACGCTCCTCAGATTCGGACCTTCCCCAGACCAGACTCTTCTCAGGGATACACCCTCCACATCCTCAGGCACTGCCCTCTTCACACTCCTCCCAGGAGTAGGCCATCTCCAGGTTTGCAACATGCCCAGCCCACATTTCCCAGGGATAGATCTTCTCCAGTAGGCGATGGTCCAGAAGGCACACACTTTCTAGGTATAGGCCTTCTCCAGCTGCAGGCAATCCCCAGGGCAGGCAATTCCCAGGGATACACCCTCTACAGTTTTGGACACTTTACAGGTCACAGGTGGTCCACACTCAGGATCTGACAGCCTTTCCCAGAATTAGGCCCGCTCTGAAGATCAAAGCACCCCCACCTCGCCATCCCCTCACTCCTCAACATCAATCACCCAATCAGAATCAGACCACCACCCCTGGGCTCAAACCCGCTTCAGCCTCAGACCCTCTCAAGTTCATAACCTGAAGACGATCAGACACCCACAAGATCAGGCCGCCTCCAGATCAGGGCCCTGTAAGATCAGTACCCCCTCGGGAGTCAAGCACCCCTCAGGATTAGACCACCTAGTCAGGATATGACCCCTTCTCAGGTTGAGACAGCCGCAGGATAATACCACCCACAGGAATCGGACCCCCCTCAGCATCAGGCCACCCACAAGACCAACATCCCATCAAGATCAGAGGCCTTCCCAGGATCATATACCCCTCAGCCTCAGTCCCCGTCTCAGGATCAGACTCATTCAGGATCAAATACCACTTGGTCTCAGACCCCCTATCAGGATCAGACCCCCTCACTCTGTGAGTCTATGGATATTATTACCTCAGAAACATTTCCCCAGCACAGTCAGACAGCCATGAGGGTCAGACTCCCTTTCAGAATCAGACATCCTCAGGAGCTGATTGCCTCTTGGTCATATCCCCCTCATGATCAGACGCACATTAGGTTCGGACACCGCCCAGGATCAGGGAACCCTTGGGAACAGACCTCTCCACCCAGTATCACAGTCCCTCAGAATCACATCCCATCAAGAAGTGTCTTGATCAAGATCAGAGCATGACCACCCTCAGCACCAGTCAGAACAGGATCAGTGTCCTCAAAGGATCAGGCCCCCTGCCTGTGAACAGACTCCTCTTCAGGACCAGAACAAGTTGCCACTCTTGGAATTAGACAACCTTCAGGATCAGACCAGACTCACCAGGATAAAACCCCTCAGAATCCGAACTCCTCAGGATCAGACCCCACTCAAGATCAGACTTGCACCTCACCCTCAGATTCAGACACCCCATCAGGATCAGGCGCCCTGTCTGGGATCAGATTCACCTTCAGCATCAGATCCCCATAGGTCAGTCACCCCTCAGGACCAGAATGCAACCTCCTCCTCCAAACACCGTCAGGATCAGGTCCCACTCAGATTCAGACCATATTCAGGATCAGAACCCCCCTCAGGGTCTGTTCATCTGCTTCCAAATCAGAACCTCCGACCACTACAACACCCACCGCGTCCCAACCACCCATCCATACAGAGACTGAATTGTGAGAAACTCAAGCAAATCACTGTTCCACCTGCAAAGTTTGTATGGGATCTTGTTAAGTGGAACGGAGCGAGGTAAAGGGACAAGGCTTTTACACCTTTTACATCTCCTGCACTCACTCAGGATGGTGAAGAGGAGCAGATATTCGGTGTGATTGAGGAGTGCAAGCAGGCCTAGGTTTTAAATATTCATGCATTAGCATTTAATATAATGAACTATTGTTTTACCTTGGACATTATGTGTGAATTTTTTTACATTGTATTCACTGTAGTTGGCTGAGAATGTAAATATGATATTTTGTCATAACATTGAAGTAAAAATATTACTGCCAGTTATCTGGTACCATCGCCTCATCAAGCATACTAGCCATTATATATTTTAAACTAGTAAACAGGTGGCATTCGATAATTGAATTTGATAAGTTAAAGCTCAACTATTCAACGATTGAATAAAACAGATGAATCAAGTAGTTAAAATGGCTGAAGATCACTTGACCATTGGAAAATTTGCTGAGGTGACATTTTGAAATATGTTACCAACTCAATGAATTGAGCCGACGTTATGATTTAATCCACATTTGGAATTCCCAGGAGCCTATAAGGGGTATCAGGATGGGGGCTGGAATGGGAGGTGAGCTTAACTGAATGTGGCAGAAATTTGGAGGATGATGCATTAAATGTGGAGGCTGATTGGATCCAAGGTGAGAAAATGGTAACCTTACCATTTTCCTCCCTCAAGGAGAAGGAGTGAAAGCAGTAACATGGAAAGTGGGACAAACACATCTGAGTGTCCTATTAGACACAGTGGAGGTGAATCTGGACTGAGGAATACTGGAGAAATTTCAGCAGCACTGGTATGGAAGTGAGCATCATCAGAGCAGATGGGCCAAAGGTGGAGAAATTGGAAGATATTGGAGCAGTCTTTCCAGTGAGTGGTGGGTCGGGGAGAGGAAGTATTGTCAAGTGAGCTGTGGGAGTCAAAGAGGTTTATTGGTGGACAACCAATTCTCAGAAATAGAGGTAGAGGACTTCAGGAATGGAAGTGTCAGAGACAGACCCTGTGAAGAGGAAGGCTGGTGGAAATTATGAGAAAAGTTGATCAAATTTTCCAAATCAATACGAAAGAAGGAAATGTAGAGAATCAGTCATAAATTTAAGAGAATTGCACCAACGAAGTCATGAAAGTACCCAGGACCTAAACAGGATTGGAACAATGAATGGCCCACTCAGTCTAACAATGGCTGGATAGCTGGCACACATACAGGCTCTCTCAATGGGACAATTTAAGGGTGGAATATTCCAATGAACCCAAGCCCATACACCTACAGTTTTCAACAGGATAACTGTACATTAATCAGAATGAGGAAACTGTAAGAGTTTTCATTTCCAGGCCAGAGCCAGTGAAGAAGAGAGGGGTTCCAGCGGGAACCTATAGTGAATGAAACCTGGTTGCTGTCCATCCTGCTCCTTGTCCCTTAACCGCAAATACTCCACGACTAGTCATGAATCTGATGTAACTTACCAAAAGCCCTTAGAAAATCCAAGTTCTTGGCATTTAGCACAATAATCACATCTACAATTTAGAATGTGAGCTGACTACTTTCGATGAAACTGAACAAGGCATTTCGAAAAGGGTCCTCCGATAGTCAGGAGGTGCTGAGTGTAAACTGACTGGACAATGGGCTCATAGTGTCTGTCAGGCCAAATTCTTTCCACTCTGTGTTTAAGGAAATTTCGGGTTTACCGGATTTTGCAGCAGTGAGGGGCAGACTCACATGGACAGAAATGAAAATTGACTCCTGGAGCACAGCTTTGAGTTCAGGAAGAAGGAAGTCACTCATGTTCTGGGACAGTAGGGGTGGAATGAACCAGTGGATGATGATTCAGAGCCTGAAGAAAGGAGACAGATCCCTGAGAGGAGGGACTACACTGTCAGATATTAGTGAATAGATCCAAATCAAAAACGTCAATACATTTAATGCAGATATTTGATCAACTGATCAAAGGTAGAGTAAAATCTTTCATATCGATGTATGGCGTCCAAACATGTCAATGAAAAAATATAGAGATGTCTAAGGCACTATTACCTGTTCATTAATAATAATCAGAACATCATCAAAGAACAGAAAGGCAGCTTTCAGTTTAAGTTAATCCTGTATTTAAAACAGAAAATAAAATAAGTCCAAAAATCGATAGACCGGTTAATACAACGTCAATGGCAGGGACAAAAAGAGAGTCAAAGGTATCAGAGAAAATATCATAGAAACAGAGAATGTAATAAATAGTGGTCAGCACATATTCCAAACCCAATGTCATTCTGGACCGATTTTATAGATTTTTTTTCAATAAGTATCAGAAGTTGTAGATTGGCTTAGATAGATGCAAAGCACTTTGATTTTCTGAAGGCGTTCGCTAAGCTACAACAGAATAGGCTCCGGACTATTCTCAGAGCAAGTGCAGTTAGGGGGCAAGCAGCGGTATGGAGAGTAACCTGGCTGCAGAAACAGAAAACAGGGAGCAGGGGTTAAAGGAGTAAACTCAGATTGTTGAGAAGTGGTGTTCCACAAGGATCACCATTTCCATTTAAAAAAATGTGTAACTGTGGAGCTGGAAAACAATTTCAATATCTACATGCAAATCAAAATTGAAATCTCAATTAATCCAGATGAAGAATTAACCAAAACACCTGAACACATTAATAGTTATGAACAAACTTGCACAGTGGGCATTTCAACGGTAAATTAATTTCACAATAGCTAAGTTTCAGGTGCTGCATTTTGTTCGGAGCAGTAAGTTCCCCAAATGATCGTTGCAAAATAAGTATCTGAATGTTTCGAGGAGTTTAGGGGTTCAGGAGTTTAGATTCATTAATCTGTTCCTGCTGCAACACAGGTTAACTAGATCTATAAAAATTCTAACAAAGCATTGGAAGTCACTTCTAGATTATTTAAAGTGGGAAAAAAAACGCAAATAACATTGGAATGGTGTAAGAGTACTGCCAGATTGCTTAAATGTTAGGAGCTGGTTGACATCTGTTTCTGTTGGAGCAGTTCAATAGAAAATGGAACGGTATCCAGACATTTAACTTAATACACTCACTAACAAATATCTTCAACCAACATCAAAATGCTTCCTGATTTAAATCTATACAAATGGCAAAACACAGAGACAGCTCCATGGAATGGAGACATCACTCACCAATAACTAAAGCCTGATTTCAAAATAGAACCAAGCTATTTCATTGCAGTTACTGACCCACAATCAATACAATTCTATACTGACAGGAACACCCATTAATACATTGTCAGTTGGATCAGGCATTCCGCTCTGCCTAATTTCCTGCATTCAATACAATTCTACACACTGACAGTTATACCAAGTAATGAATTGTGACTGGGGTCATGTATTTCATGTATTCCACTCTGCTTAGTGACATACACTGAATGCCATTCTACACTGACAGTTACATCTAGGAATAAGTGATGACTGAGGTCAGGTATTCCACTCTGCTTAAACGGTCCACACTCAGTACAATTTGGCACTGACAGCTACTCTCAGCAATAAATGGTGGCAGGGGTCATGTAGTCTGCACTGATTAGAGTCCCCACTCAGTATAATTCCACACTGACAGATACTCTCAGTAATACATGGCCAATGGGCTGAGTTCTTTAACTGACCAACACTCAGTGCAATTCTACACTGATAGATAGACCCAGAAATATATGTTCACTGGGGTCAGGAATTCCACTCTGGTTAGTGACCCACACACTGTGATTTTCCCCTGACTCCCACTGAACCTTCTTTCAGAGAGTTTGCCGTCACTGAGGTCTAATTGAACATTACATCATATTCAACTAAATACAAAGGCTTAATTTTCCAGGGAACCTGTCAGTCAAAAGCAAAGGTTTAGTTTCAGCTGCGAAAAGATAATCAAACCTCAGAGAGGTTTCAAGACATTTGGATTTAGCAAATCAAATCGCGTCAGGAGTTTTTATAACACTGAGCAATGGATCAGCAAAGTAATATTTTCAGTCTAAGTTTAAAATGAGAGAGCAGCTCACACACAGATTTGCAGAATTTTAATGGTTATAGCCGCTTACCAGGAACTCCAATAACAGCAAGGATTGGGTAGAATATTTTCTGAGCCATTCGAATTGGACTTTGCATTCTCAGTGTGAAGTGATGTGCCCCTTATTGCTGCAGGCAATCTCTCTGTCTTAAACACTGAGGTGATACACTCCCAAACCCTTTAATTTATACCCTGTGGGATCACCGCAGGGGTGTTGAAGTTGAAACATTGTTCAACTTGTTTTTTTATGTATTTATGATGAAACAGATTATGATAACGAGTTCAGAGGAAGAATATGTTTATTTTTAGATTGAGCAGCCATGTTCCAAAGACTGGACCATACTGATCACATTAATTAACTCATAGAAATAGAAGCTGTATTCACCGGGAAAGGATGCTGTTCACTCAAACAACATCTGTCCCGTCGCTAGATTTCATTTTGTTTCTGTGATATCATTCACTTGACTGTCACCTGTCAGTTTTTAAATTCCAGATGTTAGACTGCTTATCCACGAGGTTTTTCACTGTATTCTGAGATGTAGCTGCATTTTTTAACTGTGGACATTCAGTTGTGTGACTTAAATGGGTTATGGGTTACTATTCAACAAAACAATCAGCGAATAACATATCTGGAACGATTTACCACCCATAACATTGATTCCACGCCCCAATCAAATCCAGCAGCTGAAACTGAGATGTCTTCAACCAATAAAAAACCTCGGAAATTTCAGACCATAAACAGATCCAAGCACATCAACTGATAGTGCAGCAAGAGATAATAACTCTGTGATACCGAACGCATATGCTCCAACAGATACACACCATCCATCTGATACAGGCCCTGAAACAGATTCAGGACCTCCAACTGTTTCAGACTATCTAACCCCTAAAACCGATTCAGACATTCAAACCAATAGGGAATCTCACACTGGCACGGATTCCCACAACAATACAGGCCCTTCAATTGATATAGATTCTGGAAATGATACAGGCGTATAAACATGGAAAAAAATACAAAATAGGAGCAGAAGTAGGCCATTCAGACTCTTGAGCCTGCTCTGCCATTCAGTAAGATCATGGCTGATCTGCTTGTGTTTCAAATGCCACATTCCCATCTAACGCTGATAACCTTTAAAATTCACATCCGCCCTCACGCCTTCTCCTCCCTCCCAGAAACATGATAGGGTCCCTCTTGTCCTCACTTATCACCCCACCAGCCTCCGCATTCAAAGGATCATCCTCCGCCATTTCCGCCAACTCCAGCATGATGCCACCACCAAACACATCTTCCCTTCACCCCCCTTATCGGCATTCCGTAGGGATTGTTCCCTCCGAGACACCCTGGTCCACTCCTCCATCACCCCCTACTCCTCAACCCCCTCCTATGGCACCTCCCCATGCCCACGCAAAAGATGTAACACCTGTCCCTTCACTTCCTCTCTCCTCACCGTCCAAGGGCCCAAACACTCCTTTCAAGTGAAGCTGCATTTCACTTGCATTTCCCCCAACTTAGTCTACTGCATTTGTTGCTCCCAATGTGGTCTCCTCTACATTGGAGAGACCAAACGTAAACTGGGCGACCGCTTTGCAGAGCACCTGCGGTCTGTCCGCAAGAATGACCCAAACCTCCCTGTCGCTTGCCATTTTAACACTCCACCCTGCTCTCTTGCCCACATGTCTGTCCTTGGCTTGCTGCATTGTTCCAGTGAAGCCCAACGCAAACTGGAGGAACAGCACCTCATCTTCCGACTAGGCACTTTACAGCCTTCTGGACTGAATACTGAATTCAACAACTTTAGGTCGTGAGCTCCCTCCTCCATCCCCACCCCCTTTCTGTTTCCCCCCTTCCTTTTGTTTTTTCCAATAAATTATATAGATTTTTCTTTTCCCAACTATTTCCATTATTTTTAAATATTTTTAAATCTTTAATGCTCCCCCCACCCCCACTAGAGCTGTACCTTGAGTGCCCTACCATCCATTCTTAATTAGCACATTCGTTTAGATAATATCACCAACTTCAACACCTCTGTGTTCTTTTGTTCTATTGTTGGTGACATCTTTTGATGATCTGCTTCTATCACTGCTTGTTTGTCCACACAACCACACCACCCCCCTCCACTTCTCACCCCCAACCCAAACCGCCACCCCCCCCACACACCTTAAACCAGCTTATATTTCACCCCATCCTTGGATTCACCTAGTTCTGTCGAAGGGTCATGAGGACTCGAAACATCAACTCTTTTCTTCTCCGCCGATGCTGCCAGACCTGCTGAGTTTTTCCAGGTAATTCTGTTTTTATTTTAAAATTCCCTTGCCTAACAAGAATGTATCCACCTCTGCCTTAAAAATATGCAATTACCCCAACTACGCCACCATCTAAATTGGAGAGTTTCAAAATTGTACAACACTGAGAGAAATTCTCCTCATCTCCACCCTAAAGGGCAAACTCGAATTTTAAACCAGTCCCCCCTAGTTCTGGGCTCTCCAACAAGAGTAAACATCCTTTTAACGTTCACCTTGTCAATACTGTTCTGGATCTTATATACTTCAATCAAGTCACCTCTCAGTCTTCTAAAGTCCAGTGCAAGCAAGCCCAGTCGGTCTGACCTTTCCTCATAAGAAAACCTACTCATTCCTCCTATTAATCCAGTTAACCAACTCTGAACCGCCTCCAAGTCATAGGCATCCTTTGTTAAGCAGCGAGAAAAAAACAACAAACAATATTCGAGACGTGGTGTCGCCGATGCCCTGTAAAGCTGAAGCATAAAAAGTCCTTACCTTTTATATTCAAATCCTTTCGTAATAAAGGTTAGCGTTTCATTAGCCTTCTAAGTTACTTGCTGTGCCTGCATACTAACTTCTTGTCACTCATGCACAAGAACATCTGGATCTCCCTGCAGCTCGGAGTTCTGCAGCCATTCCCAGTTAAGTAATACTCTGCTTTTTTTTAATTCTTCCTGTCAAAGCGAACTACTTCACATTATACCACGTTATACTCCAGCTGCAGATTTTGGCCCCACCTCTCTATATCCCTCTGCAACCTTCTAATTTCCTCCTCACAACCTGCACTCTTACCTATCCTTGGGTCACCTGAAAATATAGCGATCATGCCCTCATTCTCCTCATCTAAGTAATTGATAGAAATTGTAAGAACTTCAGGTCCCAGTACAGACCCCTGGGGGCTTCCACCCCTCAAATCCTGAAAAATGAGAAATAAAGACTGGCTTGTGCATATTCTCTGTTTATTTCCCACCAGCCAATTTTATATCCATCCTTATACATTACGCCCTGCAACATAACCTTTTATTTTCTGCAAAATATCTTCTCGAAATCCAATTACACCACGTCTACAGACCCCCCTTCTCCAACGCTGCTTATTACTCCTCCAAAAAACCCAAAATGAGTTGCTTAAATATAATTTCCCTTTCACAAAACCATGCCGACTCAGCCCTTGACTTTCTCAAAGTCCCCAGCCATAAGGGCCAAAATGATCGATTTTAACACGTTCCCCATGAAATGCGTCAAGCTGACTGGCCTTTAGTTTTCTGTTTTCTGCCTCCCTCCCTCCTTGAATAGAGGGTTTATATTTGCTACTTTCCAGCCTAATGGAACCTTCCTAGGATCCAGGGAATTTCAGAAAAGTAACAGCAACGCATCTAATACCTCATCAGCCATCACTTCTAAGCCCCTAGGATGAAATCTGTCAAGACCCAAAAACTTGTCAGCCTGAAGCTCGATCAGTTTCCTCAGTACTACTTCCCAAGTCATTGTAATTTCATCAAGTTACTCTCCCGCTTCCACCTCCTGTTTTGCAACTATTGCTGGAATATATTTTTTGTGTCCTCTTTAGTGAAGACAAAAGCAAATTATTTGTTCATTTCCCCCCGCTATCCCTTATTAACCACCATTCATGCGCCTCTGCGAGTCTCTCGAGGACCAACTTTATTCACTATTTTCGTTTTTAATTTCCTGTAGAAACTCTTGTTATCCATTTCACATTTCTAACTAGCTTCCTGTCATACTCTAATTTCCTACTGAAAATTAACCTTTCAGTCATTTTCTGCCATTATTTACATTCTGACGCATCAGCTGATCAGCCACTCATCTTTGTGCAGTTATATGTTTTTATCCTTAACTTTGATGCTTCTCTTAACTTCATTAGTTGCACAAGGACTAAACCGGGTCCCTGCTTTAGGATTTCTCGCTAGGGTAGGAATGTACTTATTCTGAGTATTCTGAAATATCACCTCAAATTTATGCCACTGTTTCTCTGTCGATCTACCCCCTTTAGTCTCCAACTGACACTAAAACTGATACAGCTATTCCAACTGAAACACGTGGTCCAACTGATACAGACCCTCTGACTGATACAGCCACTCAAAATGAGTGGCTCAATTGGTAGATGCTCTGACTGAGAAATATCCTCAAACATCGTCTGGCCTTCCAGCTGCTACAGATCTTGCAAATGATAGTGACCCTGCAAATGATGCAGACCCTCCAACTGATACATTCCATCCAATTGATACAGACAACAACCCCATAACAAGCCCACCAACAGACACATGACCTCCAATCGATAGCGAAATTTCAATAGTCACAGACCCTTCCACACATACAGATTTGCCAACAGATACAGACACCCCAAAGTAATGCAATCGTCCTACAGATAAGGACTGCATCTGATTGTTTCCCTCCAACTGATACAGAATGACAATTGACCCAAGCCTTACAAATCACACAGACTACAAGACACAGCAGATCTCCCACGTGAAACAGATCTTGCACTTGCCTCAGACCCTCCAACAGATAGAGTCCAACTGATGCAGAACTGTGACTATCCAGACCCTCTCACCAACTGGGAACTTCCAGCCGATAGAGACGATCCAACTGATGCAGACCCTCCAACCTTATTGGACCCTCCAACATTACAGACCCTTTCCCACCATTACAGACTCTCTAGCTAATGTAGCCACTCCACATTACACAGACGCTCCAAGCGATGCAAACCCTCTAAACAAAAAAAACCTTGCAACTGATACAGACCCTCCAACTGATACAACCTGCAACCGACACAGACAGTCCTATTAACACAGAAACTTCAACTGAGACAGACATTCTGTTTGACAGAAGCCATCAAACTCATACAGATCCTCCAACACATCCTTTCATATGTATATAGGGCATTCAATTGTTATACAACTTTCAATAGATACAGAAACTCAAACCATTACTTACACTCCAATACATAGAGAAATTCCAACTGATTAAGATTCTAGAACCAATACAGACCCGCCAACCGACGCAGATACTCCAACAGGCAGAGAGCTCCCGATGGATCTAAATGATCCAATTGATATATTAAGTTCGACTGATGCAGACACTCAAACACGACACAAAATCTCCAACTGACACAGACAATCCAGGTGGTACAGAATGGGAACCAACACACATCCACCAACCAATACATAACCTCCAACTGTAGTGGGTGGGGAAGAGATGTTACATCAGTTGGCCACAATGGTGGGATTTCACATCATATCGCCCCACTCCAGCCTCAATTATTATGCATTACCTGGAAATACGCTCGGTCTCTGGTGTGGTGGACTCTGATTCTCCCACCCCGCCATCACCTCAAGCATTCAGTAATCTCGGCGTGATATTTAAAGGATGCCCTTGCACAGAGCTAGAACTCTTCAAGGCATAGGAAGCTGTTTGGAATTGATGTCTGCCAGAGGGAGGAAACGTGCTGCCTCCAGATTAATCGACACCTCCCTGAAGCGGGTACTGGATAGAGTGGAGGACAACCACAACATCATCAACCACTACTCTGGAATATGGCCTGCAAGCAAGATCACCAATTCAGCATGGCAACCGTTGACAGTGGTGGTCAGCGCCAACTCCCTGCAAAATATAACAACCACCCTGTGTAGGAGGAGGATGAATGGTCTCATTCGTTTCTCGAGGGTAAGTCATTCGTCTCATCACTTTCAAATTCATAAACGCATAACATTTCCACAGGGACCTCACAACTCAAGGGACAACAGCACTGAGCCTCACACACACACTCACATTCATACCCTCTGGGCCACAGGACCTCATCCTACCCTTGGCCCAGCTCACCATATAAACACTCCACGCTGTGTCATGCGTCCGGCTCCCACTCTTCCTCTGTTTGCATGCAGGAGGCAAAGGCTCTCAGCAGTGGGGAGATGGCCCCCATTTGCGGAGCATACCACCCATGCTGACTGGTCAGGGTGTGGACCATTCCTGCTCTGACGGTGAGGTTGACGGAGAATACAGACCAGAGGATACTGTGCCACGCCATCCCTGTCTCAACACAACCTTGAATGCTCTTGCTCCTTTGGAATTTTCTGCCGTGCACAAATACTCCAGGTTCTCCTTCCCCTGAAGAACTCAGGCGGGGCCCCAGGCACATGAAGGGAGGGCGAGTGGCAGCTGGACACCCCTGTTCCATCCACTGAGGAATCTCTGAGGACCACCTTTCTCTCCCGGTCTGCTTAGCATATGTGCCCCCTACCCCACCCAGCCTCATCCTCCGCCACCACAAGGGGGCGCATCTGGCCCACAGGAGATCTAAAGAAAGTTTTCGAAACTCCAGAGGACGAATGTCAGTTTCATCAGAGGCAACAAGGCCCAACCATTGGACGGTCTGTCTCCAGCCGCCCTGCGGACATCAGAGCAGCACCAAGAAAAGTGGTAGGGCAAGAAAATGTAGAATTCATGACGGCAATTGGTTTCACATGTCACTTTATCAACTGAAAATGAACTCACTTTCACTGAATAATATATAATTGTGCCTTTCAGATTCACTGTCAGGCTTCGTGTGTCCTCCCCCTGTACTCAACCGCCCCCAACTACTCACGGTCCAGCTGCACACAGCCCATATACATGTGATTCTGGTGGGAGAGGTGTGTGTGTGTGTGTGAGACAGAGACCTGCAGGGCCTCGTGCAGGGGTAATGCTTCCACCATCACATTCATCTCAATATCCCAACAATTTTCAGGGCTTCCTGATGGGGTCCTCTTTCAGTTGTCTATCTGAGCAGACCTCCATCTCCGCTCAGCCACTGATTTCACCTCCATGCAACATATGGTCCCATCCAACACAAGCCTCTGTTCACAATCGATGGAATAACATGGTCACAGTAAAGTTGCTTCACATTTCCCCTTTCCTTTCCCATATCCCAGTCACCATGTTGGTCCTCCTGGCATCACCTTCCACCTCCACACTGTCATCTACCAACTGGAATTCCTTTCGTTCCTGGATGTCTGGGTGAACACTTACATAGCTCCCTACCTTACATAGAATCCCATCACAATCTACATTGCCCTCCCCGACCTCCTCCTTCCCAGGTCCAAGATCGGTGTCTACCTCCGAATCACCACCAGCCACACTCTCCGTCACTTCCCCTCATTTATGTTTTTCCATTCCCAGGGACTCCTCCCCCCTCAGAAGCCCTTCCTTGCCCAGGAGTCCTTTGGCTCTCTGAACTCCTTCCGTTTTAACCAGGGCCTTCACTTACACCTTCACCCCACCCCCGCACCCCGCTTACACCCAACACTACAATTGTTGCATTGAACTCTATTACGTGCTCCTCTGCCCGTACTCCATCAAGCCCAATCTCATTCGGCGGCATCTGTGTTCCCCGCTACCAACCTTAAACCTTGAATACACCCCCCTCTCCGAGTGAAACTTAGGCGTGGCTCCTCCACCACCAACACCCTGGCCCCTCTGCTACTCACAACTGGACCTCCCTCTCTCCTACCTCGTCGCTCGCCTGTAGCAGCCCACGGCCTAGGCCAAGATTTTCCAAAGCAGGCCCCAGACATCACCGGAGGCCTCCAAGCTTCGATGAGCTGCTCTCCGGCAGAGCCGTGACCATGAGAATCTGCCAGCATGCGATGTACGTGGTCCTCCCTAGACCGGTAGCTGTTGGGCTCCTGCATCTTCTCCTCAGATGCCCACGATTTGGTCAATGCCTTAACAGTAATTGCTGACATCTGCATGCCACACTTGTCTACACGCGTTCTGGGCCCGCCTGTTTTCCCGCCAGCCGAACGGTAAAATTGGCACGGGGGTCAATTCCGGTCGGGATGTTCTTTGTTTCCCAATAGCGGGATGCAAAGCGAGATCATGGTGGCTCCAGCAGGATTGGCTTTTTGCCATGAAGGACATCATCAGGTGACCCCCATTCACCCACAGTGACGATCCACGCCAAAGGGGGTGGAAATTTCAAGCCCCGGGCCTGTTCACAGATTGGGCTAGTAGACAGGGGGTCTGTTCAAAGGGATACGGCATTTTGATAGAGGCTTTCACACAGAGAGGGGACATGTAAACAGGGGTCAGTTATCAGGGAGGGGGAACTTAGACATCGTTCTGTTAAAGGGATAGGGTGTTTAAATGTGGGTCTGATCACAGAGATGGGCATGTCCACATGGGCCATCAGAACATGAGAACAAAGGAAATTGGAATGGGGTTGGACATTCGGCCCCCAAGGCTGCCCCATCATTAAATAAGATCATGGCTGATCTGCCCCAGGACGCAACTCCTCTTTCGTGCCAGCTTCTCATAACCCTCAACCCCCCCCATATTTCAAATATACATCTACCTCCTCTTTAAATACTTTCAGTGATCGAGCCTCCACAACTCTCTGTGGTAGAGAATTCCAGAAAATCACTAGTGCTCTGAGAGGAGAAATTCCTTTGCCTCTCAGTGTTAAGTGAGAGTATCCTTATTCTGTAGCTATGTCCCTTACTAGTGGAAACCTCTTCTCAACATCTACTCTGTCAAACACCCTCAGAATCCCGTGGACGTTTCTATAATATCACCCCTCATTTGACTAAACTCCAATGAATAAAGGCCTAACCTGTTTAGCCGTCCTTGATAAGTCAACCCCTTCATCCCAGGAATCAGCCTAGTGATTTTCTTTTGAACTGCCTTCAATGCCGGAATAACCTTTTTTTAACTACTGGGACCAAAACTGTACACAGTACTCCAAGTGTGGTCTCACCAGCACCCTGTACAGTTGTAATACGACTTCCCTATTTTTAAACTACGGCCCCCAGCTATACAGACAATAATTCCATTTACTTTTCCGAATAACTAGCCGCACCTGCATGCTAACTTTTATGTTTTTTACACAAGAACAACCAAATCGCTCTGTGATGCACTTTGTCGGAGTCCCTCTTCATTTAAATAATGATCTGCCTTTTGATTCATCCCACCAATGTGCATGACCCCACTATTTTGTACATTCAACTCCACCTGCCAAGGTTTGCCTAATCACTCAAACAGTCCATATCCCCTTGCAGTTCCCGTATGTCCTCTTCACAACACGCCCTCACACCTATTTTAGCGTCATCAGCAAATGTGGATACATTTCACTCTGTCCCCTCCCCCAAGTCATTAAATTATGCAGTAAATAATTTAGGCCCTAAGTCTGATCTTTGTGGCACTTCACTAGTTAGGTCTTTCAAAGCCGAAAAAGACCCATTAACCCTGACTCTGTCTCCTGTGTGTTACCAAATCCGAGCACATGTTAATACCTTACTCCCTGTACCTTCAACTCAATTATTGTACGATAACCTTTTATGCGGCATCTTATCGAACGCTTTCTCTATCTCCAATTGTATTACATCTACCGGTTCCCCTTTACAAATTCTGCTTGTTATATCCTCCAAGAACGCTAACAAATTTGTAAAACATGATTTCCCTTTCACAAAACCATGTTGACTCTGTTTGGCTGCTTTTAAGCTTTTCGAAATGTCCTGCTATTTCTTCCTTAATAACGGACCCCAGCATACTCCCAAAGACAGATGTTAGGCTGCCTGGCCCACAGTTTCTTGTTTTTTGTCGCCGTCCCTTCTTGAACAGGGGCATCACATTAATGGTTTTCCAATCCAGTGGGACGCTCCCACAATTCAGTGAGTCCTGGAATAATTTGACCGATGCCCCAGTTATCTCTGCAGCCACTTCCCTCAAAACCCTTGGATGCAGGCCATCAGGTCCTGGCGACTTGTCTGCCTTTAGTCCCATTAGTTTGTTAAATGCTTTGTCCCTCGTGACAGAGACTGTTACAATATGTTTCCTCCCATTAGTTCCTTGCTTATCTGATATCTTTCGAATGTTTATAGCGACCTCCATTGTGAGACCGACGCAAAACATTCCTTTAAATTATCTGCATTTCCATGTTCCCTGTCATCAATTCTCCAGCTGCTTCCTCCAATAGTCCCACACTCATTTGAGCTGCTCTCCTTTCCTTTATAGACCCGTCAAAGCTCTTGCTGTTTGTTTTTATATTTTTTGCCAATTCACTTTCATGATCAATTTTCTCCCTCCTTATTGACTTCTTTGTCATCGGCTGCTGCTTCCTGAAAAAATTCCCAATCCTCTGGCCCTTCAGAATTTTCGCCGCTTTGCCTGCCTTAGGTTTTGATTGGATAATCCCCTTGACCTCCTTTGTTAGCCATGGGTGATTTATCCTTCTCATCAAATCTTTCTTTTTGACCGGGGTAAATGTCTTCCTGCGCATTATGAAATATCTGCTTAAACGCCTGCTACTGCTCATCCCTAGTCTATTTCCCCAGCCTGTTTGAGGCAGCTCTTTCTTCATATCTCTGTAATTCCCCTTATTTAAGTTGACGACACTAATTTGAGACCCGAGTTACTCGCCCTGAAACCGAATTTGAAATTCTCCCACGTTGTGATCGACACCACATAGTAGATCGTTAACTATGTGATTGCTTATTGATCCATTCTCATTACACATTGTCAGATCTAAAACAGACCGGAAGGATCAGAAACCCTCCATAGAAGAAAATCCCCCGAGATCAGACACCCCTCTGGAGCTCAAACGCCATTTCCTACAGTGCCAGATTCCCCTCAGGCTCAGATTGCGTTCAGGGTGACACGCCCCTCGGTATATGATCACCCCGGTCAAGAACAGTACCACACCCACTCCCCCAACACAATCACAATTCCTCAGCATCTGTCTCCCACAGTACCCCACCCCCAGATCAAACTCCCCTTCTGGGAATGAGGCACTTCTCGGTCACAGATCAATTCTCTGGGATCAGATCACCTCACTCTCTATCTCCCACAGTCCATTGTGAACAGCCAATTCAGTTACTGAACTGTAAGAATCTCAAGCAAATCATTGTTTCACCTGCAAATTCTGTTTGAGATGCTGGTGATTGGAATGGAGCGAGTTCAAGGGGTTGGGGTAAGATCTCCTATGCTTAAATGGAAGGTGACGAACAGCACTGGTTGGGTGCGACTGAGGAGTGTAAGCAGGACGAGGTAGTAAATTGGCATGCATTAGCAAGGACATTATTTGGAACATTTTACGTTATAATCACTATAGTTAGCTGAGAATGTAAAGAAACCATTCTGTCCTAACACTGAACAAAAAGAGAAACGAAATGGTTGCTGCCAGTTGTACACTCCACCACCTCATTAAGTAGACTAGCTATCATTGCTTTAAAATTAGTGAACAGACGGTATTCAATGATTGAATTATTTACATTGAATGATACGAAATTTATCCATTAGATCAAATAGCTGTACAGCTTTTGACCATTCTTGAGTTTGGAGAATTGCCTGAGAGGTTACATGATGTTATATGTTGGCAACTCAATTAATTGAGCCGACATTATAATTCAATCCGCCTTTAAAATTCCCAGGAGTGGAACCGGACACCAGATTAGTGGTGGAACGGGAGGGGAGATGACGAACTTGGCTAGAGGTGGCAAGTGTGTTGGAGGATGATATATTGAATGTCTGGGCCAGTGATCTAAAAGGTGAGGACACGGGGAAGTCTATCATTATTCCCCCCAAAAAGGGGAAAGGATAACTGTTGTACCTTGGGAAAACGGCATGGACACGGTCCATGGAACGGAGGTGAAGATGCTGGGAGCTATTGGAACCGAGTCGACCCAGCAGGGTCAAGAAAATGATGGGAGCTGTGAGATCCAGCGAGCTTATAATAGACATTCAACGCCAAGCAATTGCCTAATATGGAGGGAGTGGGTTTGAGAAAGGGAACAGACGAGTTTGAGTTGGTCCCTGTGTTCTGGCAAGGTGGATGGCAAATGCCAAGCTGCTCAAATCCCAGCCAGCAAAATGAAACAGACGCCACAACTATTTGCAATTTGTATTTATTACAAAATGCCAGCTTTGAATTCAGTAATGAGAAGCCCAGCGATTCTTAGAGGTTTTTTTAAAAAACTAAATTAAACATGTATTAATAAATGAAAAAGATTGTAAGCACATATATATGACTACAATTTACTACTATAATAACGTCTAAATCAAGACAGCTGTATCCTGAGTACCTCGCAGTTCCACACAGTCTTCCAGAGTCCACAGAGGCTGCAAGGTTGGCTCCTTGGGAGGCAGAGACCATGGCTGATGGCATCCCTGCGATGGGCTTAGACTGCAGCAGGGTGTTTCTATAATGGGGCTCATGCTGCAGCTCGCAACCTGATGGAACAGACCATCGGGATGCTGAAGATGCAGTACCGGTGCATGGACTGATCTGGTGCAGCTTTGCAATAAAGGCCACAGAGGGTATCACGCATCATCGTCACCTGCTGCGCCCTTTACAATCTGGCACTGAAACAAGGAGATGAGCTGGATGACGGGGACCTGGAGGTCTCCTCCGATGAAAAGGATGAGGGTGAGGTCATCCTCGGTGGTGACAATGATAGGGGTGAGGTTCCTGTACTGGCTAGACAAGGCAGGCACATTCAGGGGCCCCCCACAGCTGCCAGGTTTGTGGAGGGTGTTGACGACATGCAGTGAGGTGATCCTGTAGACACTCAAATCGCAGTTGCGAACACTTGAATCAAGTCTGGCTTATCTCAGCGCCAATAATCTCTGAGAGCATGCTCCTGTCATGGAAATGCAGTGGAGGCCTTAATAGTTGCTCGATCGCAGAAGGATGATGGCAACATGCAGTGAGAGTACTCCATGGATCTTCACATGGCCTATGAGAATGCCTGTCTCCTGTCTGTTCGAGGGCAGCTGGCTTGCGGCTCCACGATCAGGGCCATCTCAGAGACACAGCCGTGAAACCTTCGACACATCTGATGCTGTGTCCGCCTTTAAAACCTCAGCCCTTTGGGAGTTGGTGCACAGCATCAGTGTTCACAGATGCTGGTGTGTTGGGGACCAGCCCCACCTCAAAGGTGCTGAGAGCATACAGAGTGTGTGAGAGATCTCTGTGGGGCCTGCCCACTACATTCCCACAGCAACGTCCAGCCCCGCCAATGTACAGACATCAGGAATGTGTCCATGGGAGTGTGAGGCTGGACCTTCACTCTGGTCTGAAGGCTGCAAAGAGCACAGGGAAGAGGCCCTGGACAGAGACAACTGCCCTTTCTTTTGTCTGAGTGAAAAGAACACTGCTCATCGGAACAAGGAGCCATAGAGAGGAAGACATTCTTGGGAGTTTATTGACTGTAGTGAACATTATGTGCAAGTGTTTAACCCCCCATGCCCAGGTGGTGCAGCTAATTCTCCTTAACATTCCTAATCTTGCCGCTCCGCCTTGGTGCTCCCCAAGAATCCACAGCAGAGGTAAAGCCAGCCTGCTGACTGTGCTGCCTTGTCTGTAATGACTTTGGCAGGCAACCTCTGGAAGGACGAGACTTGGAGGGCCGCGGACTGCTTTCGGGGTCCTGCGGTGTGGCAGTGTCACCCTCCTCGGCCTTTGAAGCTGTATCTGCGGAGGTCACAGGAAGAGGGGAGTCAGAGAGGCCAGAGACTCCCAAAAGTCAACTGGGTGGATAGCAGCATGCACCTGCTGACCCTCCCCATTATGGGTGCGGAGGGTCCCTGGCTGACTCCGTGAATGGAAGGGGTAATTGAAGTGAGATCGAGCTGCCCAGCACCCCTCTCATGTTCTAACTGTTGGAGGCCAACAGTGATGGATTTAAGCCTGCGCAGCAGTGCAGGAGTGACGTCCTGGGCCAAGGTCTCCATGGCGGCCGCCATCCTGTCAGTGTTGACCTCTATGCGTTAGAAAGCCGGTGCTGTCACCTCAGCCTGAAGACGGACGGACTCCTCCATCGTGCCTTGCAATCTGAGGAGTCCAACGGCCATTCCTTCCTGATGTTCCCCAGCTTGCTTTTGCAGCTCCAGAAACTGGTCCACGACCAAGACCAGAGGCTTGTTATCTGACTCGGACTCGGCCAAGTTCTTGCCTCCGGCAGTCAACCGAGTGCCGGGGGTCTGGGAAATCCCTGCCTCAACCTGGCCCTGGAACAGACAGCGCGATGTGCTCACCAGATTGTGGCCCCGAAGCTGCTGTTAAGCTAGGTTATAAAGAGGCGTGTGCCGCTGCGCTGGTGGAGGGTGTGGGTAAGCACTGTGGTGGGGCTTCAGGGACGGTGCCTTCATAATCCTCTTCGGAGCTGCCCTCGGAGCTTGCTTTGAGGCTCTGGGTTGTGATCTACGTCTGCTGCTTCCCAGGGGTGCCTCCGAAAGCAAGGGGAGATAATTACTGCATTAGAGTGGCCAGTGAAAGGGGACACATCACTCACGATCTGGTCGTCTGATGGGCATTGCCCTGCTGAGTCCTCACTTGGTAGAGCAGCGCTGACATCACTGTCAGCACAGGACTGGTCACGGGCATCGCTGGCCGGCTCGATTGTTCTACTTTCGAATTCTGCGAGAACTTTGAATTCGGTCATCCCTCCACTGGTCTGCGACCTTTCCCTCTTGGTGTGAGCCAGTTTGCCCAGCATGGGTAGAGGCGAGAAGTGTGTGTCAGAACGCCTGATAGGCCTATTGATAAGTGTGCCTAGCCCGTGTGAGTGCTGAGTGGTCTATGGTCAGGCTGAGGATAATGACGTTGTGCGTGAGAGAGTGAATGGTGATGTCCATTGCACTGGCAGTGAGTGAGGGTCCTGTGGGTGTGTGATGGGTTTGTGAGTGTGTGAGATGGGAGTGATGAAATGAATGCCTTACCCTGGTGGAACGTAGGAGATCATTTATATTTTAGTAGCACTGGGCGTTGTACTCTCCTGAAGGGCGTTGGCACTAACCACCGCTGCCACCACCTCCCAAGCAAGGTTGTTGACATTGCTACCTGTCCTGCAACCAGAATGGGGCACAGCGCATGCCAGTGGGCCTCCACTGCATCCAGCAGTCACTCAAGGGACCCGCCTTTGAAGGGGGGGTTGTATTCTTTTTACCTTTGCAGGCAATGCATCCCAGACAACAGTGGTGAGCTGGTGCCAATTAACACATTGCTGGTGGATGCCTTTTAAAGATGGTGGCCGGAGTGATGCAAAAGCAGGGTAATGGCGTGTGGGTGAATGAGAGCCTGCCTGTTAGGAGACGGGGTGCTTTGCGGTGGTGAATAAATAATGAGGCGGGCGTGGGAAGAAATGGCATGAAAACCCGTTATTTTCATTGATGGGTAGGCCTACATTTCACCCACCTGCTACTGCACCTGGTGCGATTCTGGGAAAATTCAGTCCACAGCTTTTGTCTTGCAACCAGTTTCAGAACCAGAACAATAGGTGAGCTCCAGTCACTGCAGCTACACTCAATTATATCATTTTGAATCATGAATTCAGTTTCTTTCTGAACTAGTGATACCTTTGCCGGATTTAATCTATAAAGATGTTGCCTCACCGAAGGTGAAACTTTTACAGACACATCATGTATAGCTAAATTTGTCCTCCCCAACGTATTTCCACAAATAGCTTTGTGTGACTGCAATATCTTCTCTATACCACTTTGACACTTGTCTGGAAGTTAACTCAATACTACATTTACATTTTCAAGTGCCCCCTCATTATCAATTTTGATTAGAGGAAAACCAATTTCACAATTCTTCATTTCTACCTCTTTCGCATTGTATACCACCACTGATATCTCGTTTGAATCCTCTTCCCTGACAAAGTACTTATAAGCATAGTTACATGGCACAACCTCCGCTTCTTTTTTCCATCTGGGGTATTTCCTAAACTATTTACTTTTTAGTACATTAAGGCCCACTAGACCTTGCCTTTAACAAATCAATACTGGTAACAAAGCTTACACTTTCTCCACACCAACAAATCTTTGAGCTGTATCTTTCTTATCTGCCTTCACTTTCATCACTTGTTTTGATACCTTTATATGTTCCCTACCGAACTCACACGCTCTTTCCAAACTTTCTGTGGTTTGATATATAATCCAGGCGAGTAATTTCTGAATTTTGACCTAGCAATTTCACATGAATTATTTTCATTGGTCCCCTTTCCTCATGACCATAGACTAACTCGAAAGGACTAAAATCAGTGGATGCATTAGGAGCGTCCTTGACAACGAATAACAAGAATGGAATTCCCCAATCCAATCCCGTGGAGAACCCTGACTTAACGCTCTCATCATAGCTTTTAGAGTTTGATGCTATCTTTCCATAGCCCCTTGTGACTCTGGATGATAAGCTGTTGATATAAACTGTTTTATCCCCAAACTGTTTATTCCTTAAACAAATTTGACCGGAAATGTGAACCCTGATCTGATTGTAATGCCTTTGGTAAAATACATCTTGTAAATAATTTAGTTAACTCCTCCACAATTTTCTTTGTTGTAACATTTCTCAAAGGTATTGCTTCAGGAAACATTCTGGACACACCCACTATTGTCAGTAAGTACTGATTTCCACTTTTAGCTTTAGGGAGGGGTCATGTACAATCAACCATGATCCTAGTCAAAGGTTCTTCAAATGCTGGAACTGGGATTAAATGTTCTGGCTTAATCACTGCTCGTGTTTTCCCTATCGCCTGACATGTGTGACATGTTCTGCAGAGGTTGATTACATCCCTATGCAATCCAGGCCAAGGGAAATATGTTTGTACTTTTGCCTGTGCATTTCTAATTTCCAAATGCCCCCGTGCCCATTGGAATTTCATGAGCAATCCTCAGAACCTCACACCTATATTGGAATAACAATCTGATGCACTTCCCTCCGGTTTTCATCTGCTGAAACATGATACGGCCACCATTTCCTCATTAAAACATTACCCCTAAGGTAGTAATATTCTGGAATACAGTCTGCCTCTGTTTCTGACTAAGCTGGCTGATGTAACTGTTTCATTTGTGGATCATTGTTTTTGCAACTCCCCTAACTGCCTTGAGGTAAACACCTCAGCAGCTTTGTCCACTGGTTTCTTCTCCTGAACAATGTTATCAAACACTGCCTGCTGTTTGGACTTCAACACGTTATCCCGGCCTTTCCACTCTCTACTTTTCTTGCTTCAGCCTATGGGTCTGTCATCTTGTTACCACACAATATCGAAACAATCCAGGATGCTCTCTCTGCACCGCTTTGGTTGAAGACACCTCTACAGGCTGCTCAACTACAGTTAGCATCACCCACAGATGTGACCCAGCTATATCATTACCCAAAATGCACTGAGCCCCTGCAATGGGCAGTTTTTTTCCACTGTGCAAGCAATCACCTCGCCTGTTTATCACTTATTCTTAAAATTTTCCTTCCACAAGCGAATTGGTTTTGCATTTCCATGAACTCCACCTGCTTCCACAATGCCCCTTCTGAACAACAAATAACACCAGTCCACAACTTTAAGGATTGACTAGCCCCTATGCCCCTTGAAATGTTAATGTTTGCCTATTCCACCCTGCACGCATGGAAAGACTTCCCTTCGCACACACAATCTTTAAACATTCCTGCATCCCGTTCCTCAGAATTCTCTTGGGTAAACGGTGAACACAGTCCCACCTCGTTGCATATCACTGATTCTCCCTGTTGCACTCATGCACAAACCACTGTTTTTTCACCCGTGCCTGAACCTCAGAACCCACCGTACTTTTACTTCCAGAACTTTCATGCACCCTAATAATTCCATCAGATTTCCCCTGCAATTTCCAACACACCGACTTCATGTGCCCAATTTTATTACAATGAAAACAGATTAATATTCAAATATCATGTCTACCCTTTGCATCCTGACAAATGCACTCCCTGGGAATTTCCTCCTACTCATTCTCTTCCCTGACTACCCGTCTTCCGTTCGTCTTTCCACCTTTTATCCTGCGCTGATTTTAAAGGGTGACGACAAAACCTTTAGCTCTCCGAACTAGCTCATAAACATCAGCTGCCCCTGCTGCTTGTCTTACCATTTAAGCCCTCTGTTCCTCTACAGGAGTTTTTGCTACGAATGGAATTGAATCTTTCATTTCTTCCTAAGTGATTACTTCCCCAAGAGCTCCATCTGTCATCCCGACCTTTAATGCCCATATCGAATGGTCAAAGTTACTTTCTTTTTCTCTCTCAAACTCAATATAAATTTCCCTGGCTGTCCCTTCATACTCCTATATTTCTGCCTGTGTGCATGAGGAACCAACTCATTTGCACTCAAAATGGACTTTTTCACTACAGAATAGTTCACTGATGCCTCTTCTGACAACGAAGCATAAACCTCATGTATTCTGCCCACCGACCTGGATTGTAACATCAATGTCCACTTTTCCTGTGGCCATTTCATCTGGTTAGCTATCTTCCCAAAGAGTAATTCTCCCTGAGAGGTTCCCCGCACTGCAAACTCATTGATTTAAATAGATCATGTGATCTTACAGCACAGGATTATTCTTAAAGCTATAGTCCTACGTTTATCAGAGCTATAATTTCCACATTCCTCTCCCTGTCGCTTTTCTGTACATTTTATATTTACAAGACTCTTGGCATTGCAATGCTTACACAGGTCATGAAGTTCCCTCTTTCAGGTGGTTCCCTGATCCGTGTGGAATGTCGTAGTTCCATGACTTACGATTCTTTGGCAGGAACCACGTTCTCTGGAACCGCATTAAAATCAGGTACCTTATTAGGCAAAGGTAGTTTTGTGTCGTTCACTCGGACAGAGGCATGGGGCATGTCTATCCTTGATTGAACAAATTCAATAGGAGTCATACAGGTTCAGCAATGGTTATGGGTAGAACATCATTTCGTTGGGGTGTCTCCTCTATTTTGAAATGATCAACATGCTTACAGGTGACCTGGCCTTCCACTTCCACGTGCTATCACAATGGCCTGGTCACAGAGCTCACTTTGCCAGGTGATTAATTTGGCCCTTCAACAAAAAAGCTTACATATTCTGCTTCTCCAACTGCAAATTGTCACTCATGACTGTGTAAATCATGAGTCGCTTTTTGGTTCCCTTGAAATTTCACTACCTTCCACTCCAAATTGGGAAGTATCAGGCTTGGTATTGTTTGAAGAGAGCACCTCATCAGTAATTGTGCATCCTCTCCCTATGGCTTCTGCTTTCTACCTGGTAAATTATTCTTGGCTTTTTATTTGGTGCACTCTCTGCCAGGCGCCTCTCAGTTGAAATCTCAATGCTTCTTAGTTCAATAGTTCAAGGGCAGCAGATAGATGGGGACACCACCACCCTCCAATTCACTCACCATCCTTGGAAATATATCGCTGTTCCTTCACTGTCACTGGGTGAAACTCCTTTAATTACCTCCCTAGCAGCACAGTGGGTGTACCTACACCACATGATCTGCAGCGGTTCAAGAAGGCAGCTCACCTCCACCTTCTCAAGGGCAACTATGGAAGGGCAATAAATGTTGGCCCAGCCAGCGAATCCCACATCCCATGAATGAATTTTTCTAAAAAAAAAATTGGTTGATCTACCCATGATTTCATTACCTACTCGCATGTTGGAAAGTTCTACGACTTTTCATTTCGAGGCCTCTTGAGGTCATTCAGCTGACTGTTCAACTCTTCTGTCTCCTTCTTATGTCTGTTGACTTCCTCCTGGAACCTTGAATATTGCTGCATCTTCTCCGACAACTGGTTCTTGGGTTTGTTCAGTGTGGCGTTAAATTCTTCCTGTGTATCTTCCACATTTTCCAGAGGTAAATGATTTGAGGAATTCTTGTCGTGTGTGAATGTTTTTCAACAGGGTTTCCTTTCCTTTTCGAAACTCACTCGCTTCATTGTGCATTCCGTCATTCTGCAGAGTCTCTTTAGTTTTCTTCTGCTATTCTTGCATGTTTTTCAAGACAGTCTTCTTTTCCTCAGGTTGCTGAATGGCTACAAACTCCTTTACCATCCAGTTGTGGTCATTGGGATTTTCAGGCTCTTTCCGAAGGCCTTGTTCCTTTTTGAAACTCATGATCTCTTCCTGCTTGCACTTGACCTCTCACTGACCAGTCAAGATTAATTTCCCTAAAACACTTTTGACCGAGGAGGTTTGGTCCTTCACGTTCTACCACCATCACTGGTGGTTGTGCTGGTTTGTGTCTATATTGAATGTTATGGCATGGCGGATGGTAAATGCTGAGCTGTTCAAATCCCAAAGGGAAACTTGAAACAGCTGTCACAACTGTTTGGCAATGTGTATGTTTATTTCGAGATGCGTGACTTGAGTTCAGTAGTAATAACTCCACCGAGTTTTAGAGGTTTTTTTTTAGAAAAGTAAATTAAACATCTTTTAATCACAGAAATAAATTTAAGCACATACGTAGATCTACAAATTACTACAGTGGTAACTCCTAGCTACCCTAATTAATCTAACTCCCAGTTACATCTCCATTAAGGCAACAGTAAAACAGCATAGGTTTCAACAGGCCGGGGCACAAACACACAATACCCCGGAAAGTATGTTCAAATTGAGCTTTCCTAACTTCCGTTCTTGCAGACAGAAAGTGGGGGTACAGCAGTTGGAGGGTTTTCAAACTTGGTAGATCTTATAATGTCTTCCAATTACATACATCCTGATCTCTTTTAAACAGGTTTCTTCCTTTTAATATAAATCCCATTGTTTCAATATGTCTTTGGGCTTTGCCTTTCCAATAATAAAAACCTTTCATAATACCAATTTGATCTGTTAGCTTTGGGGAGAATAAGCACACTGTTTGGCTTAATCTCTGATGTAACATCTTGCCACCTCTTTGAAATTCACAACTCAGGTTTATCTAAAAATGCAAATTGTCTTTTTACACCTCACATTCTAAAACTTCAATCATTTTTAATGATTTAGGATTTCAAGCCTAGATTTCCTTTTGATACATCAAAGCCTTCAGAGCAGCTTTTCTGTAATTCAATTAAGTCCCAAAAGCACACTCACACAAACACAGGCACGCACAACTCCTACTTTACAATAAATTCCAATAACATTATGAAAATTACGCTATTTTCATGGAAATAAACAGTTTCTCGATTTACCATTTACCTCGATTTCGTCATTCTTAATTTGGCAGAAATGTTTACCAAGTTTGATTGTTCAGCACCTTTATTTAATGTTCTCCTATTATAGTTGTAGAATCGCCCGTGTCTACTTCCATTTTTTAAGGGTTTAACATTCACTTGCAATATGATAGTTATTGGATCTGCCTTTTCAACTTTCATGTTGAAGAAGGAATAAACGTCAGAATTGGCTGTTTCTGGCTGGACCACACTATGTACTTCATTGGAGTTTGTTGCCTGGAAACCTGATTTAAACTTGCTTTCCAATCTTTCAATTTGTGCCCACTTTTGTGACAAAAAATAACACTCCACTGTTATATATTTCCAATCTTTAGGAGTATGTTTGTTTCCACATCGGTAAAAAGCAGTTTTCGAAATTGCTGCAAAGCTGTATCCTCTAAGTTCTCGGTAATCTGGGGTTGCTTCCCATTTCACACCAGAGTCCTGACTTTTAACATCACTTTCGGCTGACTGTTGCTGCCCAACTTGGAGAACGGCACCACTTTGTGCACCTTGAATCGCTTGTCAATCCTTTTAGCGCTTTCTATCACCAGCACTAGTTCTAATGCTTCCTTAATATCAAGATCCTTGTCAGCCAGCAATCTTGGCTGAATATCATCCTCTTGCACACCATAGAACAAACAAACGCACAGCATCTCATTCAGGGTTTCACTGAAATCAGGATATTCCATTCGTCGTTTTAATTTCACTAGGTAGCAATGGTTTCCCCTGGGGCTGTTGTCGGTGAATTGAACCTGAGCCTCTGCATTGTGACTGAAGGCTTGGGTTGGAAATGTTCCTTAAAGAGATTTACTATGTCACTGAAGGTCTTCCAATCTGGTCTCTTCCAGAAATACTCAGGAGAATTGTTCCCCTCTTTTCCTCCCCCGTGATTTCATTGACTTGAAAGTAGAATGCAAACCTTCTATACGTTGAGACCTGTAGTCTGTAGCTGATTCAATGGGGTCTAATCTGCCAAACTGAGGCATCTCAGATGAGTACTTCTTCCTTTCTTTTTAATTATCTTACATAATCACAATCGCTGGGCGAGGGACAATACCAGATCTGATCCTATCCTCGACGCCAGATTGTTAGAGCTGATTTTCCAGGCAACTTTTCTTGGTGGAAACATTGAACTTTATTTACAGGGCAGCAGCAGTTATATGTGTGTGTGAAACTCTATAACTAAAGAACTCATTGCTCAATTTTTCTGCACTGCTAACCCATTGCCTTACACAGGTCATGTGATCTTACAAATCATGATTATTTTTAACACTGCAGTCGTACGTTTATCAGAACTGTAAATATTAATCCTGGACAGTCACAACTTTAAACAAAGGGCCTGTGGGAAACCTGCACAGTCACAACTTTAAACACAAGGTCTGGGGGAATCTTGGACATTCACCCGTTTAAACTCATTATCTCAGTTGCAGATGGGGTTCGGCAGAGTGTTACAAATTTGAGTGCATGATGCAGAAAAATCATCAAAGCTAAAACATGAAAGATGGTCTTGGCCTGAGCACTGGACAGCCACAGCATGAAACATTAGATTTGGGTGACTCTCTGAATGGTCAGAACTTAGAAAGCAAGCCTGAGGTGGCAATGAACACTCACAATTACAAACTTGAGCCTGGGGATCTGTGAGGATTCACAACGTTAATCAGAGGGCCTGGTGGATGTTCCCTGGAAAGTCACAGTGTAAAGGATAAGCCCTGGGGTGGTTGGGGTGGTGGGGGAGGGGATAGTGTGGCAGTGATGTGGTGGCAAGCTGTCGCAACATGGGTGCGGGGTTTGTGTTTACAGACTGATTACCTTCACTGAATGCCATCATTGTCATCCCCATCAGTGCCTTGCAATGAGGATGGCTTCTGCCAGGCTTCATGCTTTGCGTGTCCCTAGGTGACCCAGCAGACCAATCATAGAGTTACATGCCATTGTACTGAGAGGACAGCAGCCGCCCTGAGGGAGGGTGTTTCTCGAGGCAGTGCTCTATCCTGGCTCCTTGGCATCTGCATCTTCCCCACAGCAAAGATAATGCGTTCAGCCTCCAATTGTGTTGCAGCTTGTTGGGTGAGTCACTACCACAGGCACAATCGGCGAGATGTTTCTTCCACACTCACATCCCCACTTCTGGTCATTTATAAATCCATTGCTTTTAACAAAAAGAAACAAGGGTTATTGTCCTTGATTATGGCTCATTGAAAATGTCCTCAAGGCTGACATTATGCTGACTAGTCTGTAGTTCCAGGGTTTATCCATCTCTCCTATTATAAACAGAGTGGAACATTTACAACCCTCCAGTTCTCTGGTACCACTCCCATATCCAAGGAGGATAGAAAGATATTACTCAGTTGATCCTATATCTCCACCATTCCTCACCTCAGGTATGCACAGGCATCCCATCCAGGCTGGGTAAAAGGTCTAATGCACTGTGATATAAAAACTCTTGGATTCAAATGGGTTAACAATACCTGTTTGTTCAGTGGCTGTATTTAATGTCAATCTCCATGGATACTAATTGCGTCACTGGAGAATTTCCAGTTACTACTAATAAGGGGCTCCTTTCAATGTGTTATCCCAAATTGTCAGTGGGAACGTCTCCTCCTGCGCTAACAGAAATCGGCAGCTCCAGCGAGAGGGAGAGGGGAGGTCAGAAGCTGGGAACAATAGATTGGAGTGTTACAATAATGGATCAGAATCTGAGCACAATAGACTGGGAATGTTACAACAATGGGTCAGAATATGAGAAGCATGGACTGGAATGTTACAACAATGGACAGGAGTTTATTCTTGACGCTTTTCTTGCTTTCCAAAGATTGGATATCTTCAGCCATGAGGATCTGATGTATACTTTGGATTATTCAGGCAGGTTACTATCCCATCCTGCCAATATTGGCATCCCTGATTCTCTTTTGAGTTATTTATGCTATGAGTCATGTTCAATGAATTTCTGCGCCTATAATTTAATTTTTGAAAGAATGGTGCCAATCTCTTCAGTTGAAATCACTAACTCTATTCCCTATCCACTAGCTCCGCTTGCCTCTCTGGCTGTTATCGGAGTTTGTTCAAAATCTCCAAGCTGTATTCCACTCTGAGCTGATTTCGAAATCAATATTCTCTCCACTGCCAACCCTGCCTAGACAACCTTCATAATGTGAACCATCTGCACTTCTGTCTCAGCCTAGCTACTGAATAAACCATCATCTGTCTCTTCGTTAGATGCAGGCACGACTATTCTAATGTTACCCTAGCCACACCATTGCCATCACAAACCCACAAAACTGTGCTGCCCATGTGCAAACTGAGACAACCCCTGCTCACTGACCTACATTGTTTCCTGGTCTGGAAGCAGCTCGAGTTTAATAATTGCGCTTTTGTGTTTGAGTCCCTCCCTCAGGCCTAGCCAGTCAGACTTCTCCAAGAACACTGCATCAAGCGAGGGGAGGCAGTGACATAGTGGTATTGTCACTGAACCAGCAAACCAGAGATGCAGGAGGATATGCTGAGGTCCCGGGTTCAAGTTCCCATCATGGGAGCTGATGAAAGTTGACTTTCATGAAAATATGGAATTAAAAGCCCAATAACTGTTGCTTAAAAAACATCTGGATCAAAAATGCCCCTTAGGGAAGACATCTGCCTTCCTTACCTTGTCTACATGTGACTCCAGACCCAGAGCGAAGCTGTTGGCTCTGAAATGGCCTAACAAGCCATTCACTCGTATGAAGCTGGAACTGAACTGGACAGACAATCATGCGTCCACCTAGCCGCTGGAAATATCATTGCCAAACTTCGCACTGTTGGCCCTGCAAAACCCTCCTAACTAATATCTGGAGAGCTGCCTCCCAAACTAGTCAAACAGCAGCCTGGCATAGTTATACTCATGGATATACTCATAGTTGGTGCATACCATTGGAAACTACGACACCAGAAGGGAAGGGCTGGTGTGGACGATGAGGAGTGATCTGTAAAGCTCAAAGTCTAAGATTCCACCATCTGCAGTTTTCCAATCATCCCAGAGAGCAGGATGAGGGTCAGCTAGGTGTTCTGAAGGGGTATCATGAAAGATCATAGCGTCATCATGAATGCCCTTGATCATGTCACAATCTACATGACCGACCACAGACGGACCCATGATACCGTGGACCATCTCCCGCCTCAGGTTTGCCTGGTTCCTGCCGGTTCTCTGTTGCTTCTTCTGATTATGAGCGACATTGTCTTGCAAAAGGGAGTGAGATCAGAATGTCCCTGCATGTGTTGCACTGTTTGGGTGATGGCCCTTCAGTGGCTGGCTGGTGAGGGAGGTCGATACAGTGAGAGTTGGGTGTGAGGCTGCTATCACTGGAAGGTGAGTAGAGTAATGTGGAGTATGTGAACACTAGGCTTGAATCCTGTGTCTTAGGGAAATCTGATGGGTGAGTGATGGGGGTGTGGGACATTGGAGAGTGTGAGAGATTGGTGCTGTCGTGGGTAGGAGATGCAACATTGCGATGAACCGACTGACATTTCCCGGCCATGTGAGCTCATTAAATTCTGGCACTGCTTCCAGCTCCTCATGGCCAGGCATCTTGCACCGGCCTCCCTGGCTATTTTCTTCCGGCACGATCCCTTGAGAATCCCAATCCCCTTCACCAAAGGGAACATAGCCTCTCATCTCCTTACATACTCCATGTCTAATGCCCCCTGGGATACCGTTGAACCCTTTATCTGGTAGTATTCCATTTAACAAAGAGTCATAGAATCATACAGCACAGGAAAAGGCCATTCAGCCCATTGAGCCTGTGCCAGTCAAAAAAGTACCTAATATTCTAATCCAGCACTAGGCCAATAGCCTTGTACGCCGTGGCATTGCTAGTGCACATCCAAATATTTCTTAAATGTTATGAGGATTTCTGCCTCTCCCAGCCTTTACTTATAAGCTTCTGGGAAATCATGCCTAATCGTATTAAAATCGGCCTTCCCCCAGTTTGGAACTCTGATTTCTGGCCCAATCTAGTCTTTTTCCATAACAACCTTGAATCTAACAGAGTTATGATCACTATCTGCAAAATGTTCCCCCATTGATACCTCTACCACTTGCCTGGCTTCATTCCCGAAAATTAAATCCAGGACTCTCCGGTAGGACCATCTACATACTGCCTTAAAAAGCTCTCCTAGATACATTTAAGAATTCCACTCTCTCTAAACCTATCATATTATGACTAGCCCCGTTAATGTTCAGGTAGTTGAAATCCCCCACTATAACTACCCGATTATTTTTACACTTCTCTGAAATTTGCATACACTTCTGCTCTTCTACTTCTCTCTGACTGTTTGGGGGCCTACAGGACACGCCCAACAATGTGATTTCTCCTTTTTATGTTTTTAAGTTCAACACATATGGCTTCATTTGAGGAGCATTCTAAGATGTCATCCCTCCTTGCTGCTCTAATTGGTTCCTTGATCAATATTGCAGCACCCCCCTCCTCTTTTACCTTCTTCCTTGTCTCGCCTGAAGACCCTATATTCTGGAATATTGAGCTGCCAGTCCTACCCCTGTCTCAACCATGTCTCTGTGACAGCAATGACATCACACTTCCATGTGTTAATTGGTGCCCTCAACTCATCTACCTTATTCATTAGACTCCTTGCATTAAAATAAACACCATCCAACCTTGCCAAACTCCCCTGTGCATCAACTGGCCCATAATTTCTATGCCTTCCAGATTCACTTGCTCTCTCATCTAATGTTGGCTGTGCATCTCCACCTGCTCAACCTCTCTCAGGATCCCATCCCCCTGCCTTGTTAGGTTAAACCCTTCCTAACAAAACTAGCAAACCTCCCAGCAAGGATGTAGGCCCCATTCTGGTTGAGGTGCAACCGGTCCGTCTTGTACAGGTCCCACTGCCCCAGAAACAGTCCCAATGTCCCAGAAACCTAAAGCCCTCTCTCCTGCACCATCTCTCCAGCCACCATTCACCTGGACTAACCTCCTACTCAATAGCGTGTGGCACCGGAAGTAATCGAAAGATTACCACCTTTGAGATACTGTTTTTTAACCTGCTTCCTAGCTCCCTAAATTCTGCTTGTGGGACATCATCCCTCTTTCTACCTATGTCGTTGGTACCAATATGTACCACGATCTCTGTCTGTTTACCCTCCCATTTATCAATGCCTTGCAGCCGTTCAGTGTCATCCTTGACCCTGGCACCAGGGAGGCAACATACCATCCTGGAGTCACGTCAATGGCTGCAAAAACGCCCGCCGGCTCCCCTGACTATCAAGTCGCCTACCAGTATAGCTCTTCCCTTCTTTTTCCTTCCCTCTATGCAGCTGAGACACTCACAGGGCCATGAGCGTGGCTGAACTCCCCAGAGGAACCGTCACTCTCACCATTTTCCAATGCAGGTAAACGCTTCTCGAGCGAGATGCACCCTGGGGATTTTCTGACTACCTACCTGACATCTTTCTTCTGACTGATGATCACCGCTTCTCTCTCTGTCTGCACTTCCCTAAGCTGTTGGGTGACCACATC
Organism: Isurus oxyrinchus; assembly: GCA_026770705.1. Taxonomy (NCBI): domain Eukaryota; kingdom Metazoa; phylum Chordata; class Chondrichthyes; order Lamniformes; family Lamnidae; genus Isurus; species Isurus oxyrinchus. Next base: position 4,999,398 of record JANJGN010000044.1, read on the forward strand.
TAAAACGTACTACCCACGAAACTCCCAGCCTCGCGGGTGCACCTCAGTGTCTCCAGCGGCCACTCAAGCTCTGAAACTCGGAGCTCAAGCAGCTGCAGCTGGTGGTCGGCAGAGCGCAAGGAGCATCTAGGGCTTCCCACGTGTTGCAGGCTGTACATTACACGGGAATGAGCTGTCCTGCCATGTCTCTAGTTGAAAAGAAAACCCTTACTCTAAATTAAATACAGTAAAAAAAAAGTTAAAGTATTTATGTACTTTAAATAAAAACTAGAGCTCTTACCTTTCCTTGGCTTAATCTATTTTAAGCTGGAGAAAAACTGGAGAAAAAATTGGGGAGCAACATTTATCCACTACTCACCAATCAGCTCCCACCTTTGTGTGGATGTCACTTTTTGAAGCTTCCCCCATTCACGCTGATTCAGATCTCTCTGCTGCTCTCTCTCTCGCTATGTCTTGTGATGTCACGGTTGTTATTTTCAACAAGAACTGACTGCTGGACACTCTTCCCAGACTGCTTCACCACAATGCAGACTGCCAGACACTCTTCCCAGACTGCTTCACCGTGATGCAGACTGCTGGACACTCTTCCCAGTCTGTGTCACCACGATGCTGACTGCAGGACACTTCTCCCAGACTGCTTCACCACGATGCAGACTGCTGGAAACTCTTCCCAGACTGCTTCACCGCGATGCAGACTGCTGGACACTCCTCCCAGACTGCTTCACCGCGATTCAGACTGCAGGACACTCCTCCCAGACTGCTTCACCACGCTGCAGACTGCTGGACACTCTTCCCAGACTGCTTCACCACGATGTTGACTGCTGGACACTCCTCCCAGACTGCTTCACCACGCTGCAGACTGCTGGACACTCTTCCCAGACTGCTTCACCGCGATGCTGACTGCTGGACACTCTTCCCAGACTGCTTCACCACGATGCTGACTGCCAGACACTCCTCCCAGACTGCTTCACCACGATGCTGACTGCCAGACACTCCTCCCAGACTGCTTCACCACGATGCTGACTGCTGGACACTCTTCCCAGACTGCTTCACCGCGATGCTGACTGCTGGACACTCTTCCCAGACTGCTTCACCACGATGCAGACTGCTGGACACTCTTGCCAGACTGCTTCACCGCGATGCTGTCTGCTGGACACTCCTCCCAGACTGCTTCACCGCAATTCAGACTGCTGGACACTCCTCCCAGATTGCTTCACCGTGATGCTGACTGCAGGACACTCCTCCCAGACTGCTTCACCATGCTGCAGACTGCTGGACACTCTTCCCAGACTGCTTCACCATGATGCTGACTGCTGGGCACTCTTCCCAGACTGCTTCACCACGATGCAGACTGCTGGACACTCCTTCCAGACTGCTTCACCACGATGCAGACTGCTGGACACTCTTCCCAGACTGCTTCACCATGCTGCAGACTGCTGGACACTCTTCCCAGACTGCTTCACCATGATGCTGACTGCTGGATACTCTTCCCAGACTGCTTCACCATGCTGCAGACTGCTGGACACTCTTCCCAGACTGCTTCACCACGATGCAGACTGCAGGACACTCTTCCCAGACTGCTTCACCATGCTGCAGACTGCTGGACACTCTTCCCAGATTGCTTCACCATGATGCTGACTGCTGGATACTCTTCCCAGACTGCTTCACCATGATGAAGACTGCTGGACACTCCTCCCAGACTGCTTCACCACGATGCTGACTGCTGGACACTCCTCCCAGACTGCTTCACCACGATGCAGACTGCAGGACACTCTTCCCAGACTGCTTCACCGCGATGCTGACTGCTGGACACTCTTCCCAGACTGCTTCACCATGCTGCAGACTGCTGGACACTCTTCCCAGATTGCTTCACCATGATGCTGACTGCTGGATACTCTTCCCAGACTGCTTCACCATGATGCTGACTGCTGGACACTCCTCCCAGACTGCTTCACCACGATGCTGACTGCTGGACACTCCTCCCAGACTGCTTCACCACAATGCTGACTGCTGGACACTCCTCCCAGACTGCTTCACCGCGATGCTGACTGCTGGACACTCTTCCCAGACTGCTTCACCACGATGCTGACTGCTGGGCACTCTTCCCAGACTTTGTCACCGTGATGCTGACTACAGAACACACTTCCCAGGCTCAAACATTCATTCCAATTACAACATTCACAGTCAACAGCAGCCTCTTGTGATTCAGCGTGGCTTTTCTTTAAAAGGGGCTGTCTGTAAGTGTTCCAGACTGGCTGAAACACATGCCAGCTTCTCATACATTGAACACCCCCCCCCCTCGATGAGCATGCATGGTACTGAGAATCAAGCAGAATTCATGAAAATGAGGTGACAATGTGCAGCCCCAACAAGCGGATTGCAAATCGTGATCTGTACACCTGATAGGTTTCACAAAACGTTCCCTCTCTCTCTCCATGTTCCTTTCTCCATTTCGGTCTGCGGGTCCCTTGCTCACTGAATCAGGCGCAGATGAAGTACAGAGGAGTTGTTGACCATCCAGCTCCCTGCTGATCACACTGACCTGAGCAAAAGTGTTTCAGAGACTGAGGTGCACAGCCTCACATCAGAGAATGAACAGAAGACTATTGAATCAGTGTTGTGTCTTTGTAAGAGCTCTCCAGTTATATCTTATTAGTTCCAAACCCAGCTTTTCCAACCTCTCCATGTAACTGAACTGCAAGATCCATGGAAACATTCTAATGAATCAGCCCTGCATCTTCAGTAAATCATTCAAATTCTCGCCATAGATTGTTGCTTAGAATTTGATGCAATCCTCAGGGTGCAAACTAACTAATTTTATACATTTCTTCCTGACGTGTGTCCCTTCATGCCCCTGTTTTTCAATTCACAAAACCGTGTGTGTGCAGAGGTTGGGGACGGGGTTGTTGGTGATGAAATGAAATGCTGGGCCTGTACACCACCCCTGACTATAATCCCTGTGGCATATTGAGTGCCTCATCTCGTCACCATGGCACTGGGAGTCCCAGGATAGATGGGTAGCCGGGCACTTTTTACTGTGCAGCAAGGTGTTGGGTAAGAGGTGTAAGACAAACTTTCTGGATTCACTGGGCATATAGAGGCACAGCCACACCTCCCACCCTCCCACACCCCCTTCAAGGCCCATTTGCCATTGCCTTCAGCCTCTCAAACCTAGTCCTCAAATTACCCCACCTCACGGGATGCTTTCAACAGCTCCTTGGCATTTCTTTACACTAAGATTACATATGTCACTGCATGAGAAAATCGAATTGCAGGGGCATTGTGAAGAGTTCAAAGCTCAAAGGAAAATTGGACATTTAAAACCTGGACGCTGAGCTGGAATGATTCCTGTTGATACCAAGGATTTGTGTGTGTACATTAATGCATTGGAAATGTACTAGTGTGAGTACTCAGAGATAAGTACAGGAGATAGTGTAAGGTAGGTTAAGAAAATTAAGCCATCTTTGTAAATTATGATGGTTCATTTTCTCTGAAGCAGGAGTACGAAAGTAGAATAACTCTCACAATATTATTGTGGTTTATTGTACAAGGTTAATCATGGAGTTTGGTTAGGTTTCCTCCATGTGAGGGATGGGGGGATTTAATTGAATTGGAGACCACTGGTCTGGAGCTTTTGAGTTATCAGAAGAAGGTGGGTTTGAAATGTTAAATACATAAATATGGCTGAAGCCTTAGCATGTGAGGTGAGGAGAATTAGCATTTTTAGAAAAATCAGGGTAGGCTGAATGATGTTATACCTCGCCAGTGAAGCTGGACCATGCAGAGTGCTTACTTCTTCCAAAGGCTACTGATAACATTAACACCATGAAATGATTTGTACTGTGAGGAAGGTAAAGTTCCAAAGATATATGGGAACAATGGGATTCACTTTTAAAGGGAGAAACATGTATAAAGGAGAATGAGCCTAAGTGTCAGAGAAGGTATTAAAAGCTCCACCAGGGAGGTGTTGGCGTACTGGTGTTGCCATTAGACTGGTAATCCAGATACTTAGTGGAATGCTCTGGGAAACCTGGGCTCGAATCCCACCATGAAAAATGGTGAAATTTAAATTCATTAAGTGTCTGGCGATCACCATAAACCAAAGCTGATTTTTGTGAAAACCCATCTGGTTCACTAATGTCCTTCAGAGAAGAAAATCTGCCATCCTTACCTGGTCTTGCCTATATGTGACTCCAGGCCCACAGCAATGGGGTTGACTCTTAAATGCCCTCTAAACAAAGGCAATTAGGGATGGGCAATGAAGTGCTGGCCCAGCCAGTGACGCCCACATCCCATGAATAAATATAAGTGTGGAAAGCCTCCAATATTTGTGCATTAAGCCTGCTGTCGATAGAAACCAAAGCTGGGAAAAGCTACTTTGAATTCTACTGTCCATTGTATTGTGGTGACTTGCCTGGAGCTATTGCATATGGCATGCTTGCCTTCATTGGCAGGGGTATTGAGTATAAAAGCTGGGAAGTCATGCTGCAGCTGTATAGAAGCTTGGTTAGGCCACACTTGGAATATTGCGTGCAATTCTGGTCGCCACATTACCAGAAGGATATGGTGGTGTTGGAGAGGGTGCAGAGGAGGTTTACCAGGATGCTGCCTGGTCTGGAGGTTAGTAGCTATGAGAAGAGGTTGGAGAAACTCGGATTGTTCTCACTAGAGCGACGGAGATTGAGGGGCGACTTGAAAGAAGTTTACAACATTATGAGTGGCATGGACAGAGTGGATGGTCAGAAGCTTTTTCCCAGGATGGAAGAGTCAATTACTAGGGGACATAGATTTAAGGTGAGAGGAGAAAACTATAGAGGACATGTGCGGGGCAAGTTTTTTACGCAGAGGGTAGTGAGTGTCTGGAATTCACTGCCAGAGGAGGTGGTGGAAGCAGGTACGATAGTGGTGTTTAAGAGGCAGCTTGACAAATACATGAATAGGATGGGAATAGAGGGATACGGACCCCGGAAGTGCAAAATGTTTTAGTTGACGGGCAATATGATCGGCGCAGGCTTGGAGGGCCGAAGGGCCTGTTCCTGTGCTGTACTTTTCTTTGTTCTTTGTTCTTATTTAAAATCAATTTGGTTTTGAATGGTCCCTTAACAGGGGTGTAACTGAAACCCAGATTAATTAGGTGTTTTAGGAGTTATTATAGTAGTAATTTATAGACCTATATATGTGCCTGAACTCTCTTTTGTTAATAAATGTTTCATTTAATTTTCTAAAAAATCTCTAAAGCCTTGGTGGATTTATTACTATGGAAGTGATGGCACACATCTCAAAATAAAATACAAATTGCAAAACCATTGTGACTGTGTGATCAAACATCCCTTGTGGGTTTGATCTGTCTGGCACACATCATAACAGAGAGTAAAGGGAGTCGGGAAATTTCGCGGTGCAACATGCAAGCCTCAAGAGAAAGTGCCTGCAAAGGCAGGATTTTCATGAATGAAGTCGGACCTGCTGCCTCCTGAAACAGCTAGCAGCTGGGCACAGGCGCTATAAATTGCCTAGGTGAGCCGATTTACCTCCCACTTGGTGCTCCCGGCCTTTGTTTCAGTTGTTGTATTTAATGTTTAGCCCTCAGGACTTCGCCCCTTGCACCCTCTCACCCTGCCACGAGTTCCCCATGCCCCACCCTTGCCAATCATGCCTCTCTACCCATGCACATGGCCCCTCATAGGCTCCATGCCACCCTCTGCATTTCCACCAAACCTCAATGGCATCTAATATGCTACATACCAAACTATGCCCCTCCAATAGTGCCCATTGGCCCCTCGCATCATGCAGGCCAACCTATACACCCCCACCCACCCCCCCTCCACTGCCCACTCATACCCACCACGTCAACTAATGTCCCTCCACCCACCTCCAATGACCACTCCTGTTGTCCTGTCAGCTCCATTACTCCTGACTCCCCATTACCCACACCTCCCCATCACCAAGGCAACTCCGTGAGCCGCAGGTGCCCCATCACCACCAGCTCCCCGTCACCCATCGCTCCCGCTTCATCCCTGGCTCCCTTTTAGTCATATGTTCTCTCATCAACTCCATCTCCTTCAATCACGCCCAGTGCCCGCTGCCGCTCTTGGATCCCCGAGTCAAAGCAGACAGCCCCATCACTCCCTGAGTCTGCCCGTCATTCCCAGCACCCTAACAAGCCTGGCTCCCTTGTTATACACCGTCACCCAAATTTCCCTGTCACCAGTAAACCATGTGTCACCCTCAGCTCCACCCCTCCCCATTCCCCCCACCATCCCCCATTAGCCTTAATTCCACACCATTATTCCAGTCACCAGGTCACAGCCGACACCCCTGCCCGCACCTTCACCTCTGAATCTGCCCAGTTACCACCGGCTCCCTGACACCCACAAGTCCATTGTAACCCCATGCCTTCTGCCTACTGCTTCTAGCTGCCCCTTCACACTCGGTTTCATTCAGCCCCCCAGCTCCCCCAGCTGACCACCAGCTCCACCTGCCACACCCAGCTCTGATAATACGCTGCTGCCCAACATCACTGGCTTAATCAGGTCACCCACAGCTGCCCCTCTGGTCCCACTGTCCCTCCTGTCTGCTCTCCCTCCTCACCTCCACCATTTAGCATTTATCCTCTCCTGCCTTCCAACGGAGCAGACATCTTCGCATGTGTTCTTTCAGGCGCACTCATTTCAATACAACACTCAACAGAATAACACTTTTCAAAATCTCAGTAAGACCTCAATCAAGCTTGCAACTTCACTGTTTATTTCCCTTACTCATAGTTAACTTAGTGATGATTGCAATCCTGTCTCAAGGAAAATGCAGCCTTTCCAAATGTGTCACTTGTTACTTGGTGACCATAGCAGCAGCAGACCTACTAGTTGTCATCCATGACCTGATATTAAGACACATTCCGATTGTCCATCGGAAACAGTTTCCTGTCATGCAGTACATCCCCATGTGTAATATCCACACCATCCTGCTGTATGCAGTCACTGAGTTGCTGCACAACTGCTGCTATTTATCCCGTAACGCAGACTAACTTCAGAGAGCAGTTGAAGAATGTGCTGAAATATCCCTTTACTACAACTTTTCCATTCATTCTTTCTTTTTTAATGCATGGGATGTAGGCTTCACTGGCTAGGTGAGCATTTATTGCCCATCCTTGTTCAGAGGGCATTTAAGAGTCAACCACATTGCCGTGGGTCTGGAGTCAAGTGTCAGCCAGACCGGATAAGGATGGCATTAGCAACCTTACAATAATCGATAATGGTTTCATGATCAGAGTTAGACGTTTAACTCCAGATTTTAATTGAATTCAAATTCAACATGAATACGGGTCCCCAGAGCATTACCCTGGGTCTCTGGATTACTATTCCACACCATCACCTCCCCTTGCAATGATGGAAAGAACCACATCACTGAGAGTTTAGAGAATTCTCTCATTTTAGTGCACATTTCCAGTGGGGGGAGGAGTGGCCTCTCCCTATGGTAAGACAGTCAGGGCAAGGACTGGCACCACGGTAACAAGGCGAGGGTGTGGCCAGACATTATGGTACCAGAATCAAGGCAGGGGCTGTCTCTATGGTATCAGACACTTGGTCGGTCTTGTGACTGTGTTAACTGACCAGGGGTGGGGGTGTGATTACACTGACAGAGGGAGCTAGGGGCCTCACTCTGGTGACATGGCAGGGCTGGGAATTGCTGCCGTGGTAACTGTGCAGGTCCACAGCCTGTTACTCTTGAGACAGCCTGGCTGAGGGGTGGCAGTGGTAACAGTGTGGGGGTAGTGGCTGTTAGAATGGAAGCAGATCCAGGCGGGGCACATCATCCTGGTGATATATTCTGTTCAACAATTGACAATCAGAACTTTAACCTCTTACACAATCAAACAATGAGTCCCCACCCCCCCCTACTCCTCGACAGTTCCACTCCTCAGCACCACTCCCCCTTCTCCCCAGCTCAATTAGGCCCCCTACCCCAGCGCCAATCCCCCTCCGCCCAGCACCACTCCCACTCCCCCACTGCACCCCCTCTCTCCCACACCTCTCCCCTCCCCCCAGCACCACTCCCCCTCCTCCACAGCACCCCCTCTCCCCTCGCACCTCTCCCCTCCCCCCAGCACCACTCCCCTTCCTCCACAGCACACCCTCTCTCCCAACCTCTCCCCTCCCCCCTCCCCCCAGCACCACTCCCCCTCCTCCACTGCGCCCCCTCTCCCCTACACCTCTCCCCTTCCCCCAGCACCACTCCCCCTCCTTCACTGCACCCCCTCTCCCCTACACCTCTCCCCTCCCCCCAGCACCACTCCCCCTCCTTCACTGCACCCCCTCTCCCCTACACCTCTCCCCGCCCCGCCAGCAGCACTTCCCCTTCCCCCACAACACTGTCTCTCCCCCAACACCACTCCCCAATCTCCCATGCCACTCCCCCTCCCCCACCAAATGCCCCCTCACCCCATACGACTGCCCCACCATCACACACCACTACCCCTCCTCATACACCACCCCCCTCCCTCACGCCACTCCCACTCCCTCCATACCACTCCACTCCCCCACACATCCCTTACCCTCCCCCACACAACTCCCCATCCACCCCACACCACTCCCCTTCCACCCAACACCACACAACCTCCCCACACTCTGCTCCTCCTCCACTCCACACCACTCCCTCTCCGCACACATCACAACCCCCTCGAACCCCACACCGCCCCCTCCCCAGAATCACCAGTTTCCCCCCACACTCCCAACGCCACCCCCCCACCCACCCCACCCCCCCACCAAAGCTCATTCCACCTGTCTGCCATCTGACTCCCACAAACCAACTGCTGAGGGTCAAGTCTCAACCCCGGGCATCACTCCCCTCCATTGGCCAACCCACATACCCATCATCCCGACCCCTTGCATCAATGAACCAATGAGCTCACCCGCACCAGCTGCCTCCCCATCCCCCACCACCCCCCCCCAAACCCAGCCAGCACCTTTAGAAACTCCCATGTGTCCTCCCTCCTGGCAACCTTTGGACAGAGGGTAGCCTTCTATCCCACAATTGGACCAATGCTGACTGTCAGTCCGAAAGGTTAATCTTCAATTCCCTGGACGCTATAAGAGGAAAATAATCTTCCGACTGCTTTGGCGTGCCTTTCCCATTCGCAGCGGCGGCAGTTGTTTAAAATTATTTCATGGTCAGGCCTGCCCCCTCCCTCGGTCTGGTTGCTCATGACCAGAGGGAAAGTGGACTACATCTCCCAGGGGGCACCGGGTTGGATCTCAGGGTGGGGAAGGTGGTCACAGGGAGGAAGTGAGGTCACGGAGAGGACGTGAGGTCACAGAGAGGCAGTGAGGTCACAGAGAGGCAGTGAGGTCACAAGGGCTGCCTGAGCAAGCACAAATGCTGCAGTGGCCATGATTGAGGTTCATGGTCAAGAGTCATGGGTGTGTGGGACCAATTCAGGGAGCTCTGACGAAGTGTCATGCAGATTCCAAACATTAACTCTATTTCTCTCTCCACAGATTCTGCCAGATCTGCTGAGGTTTTCCAGCATTTTCTGTTTCTATTTAAGTTTTATCTTAGGACTAGAAAATGATGGTTGGACCCTCAACAGCTTCCTCCCCCCACCCCTCCCCCACCCCTCCCTCTCCTGGAGAACGCTTCAACCAGCCCAGGTGATTTATCCACTGGCCAGGATGATATCCCCTTAATATTACCTATCTTCCTATAGAGAAAGACATGGGTACCTGGGAGAGTTAGAGGCTGGGGAAAGAGAGAGAGACTGAGAGAGAGAGACTGGGGGAGAGCAAGAGAGAGAGAGACTGTGGAAGAGAGACTGGATGTGAGAGAGAGAGAGAGAGAGAGAGAGATTGGGGTGGTAGAGATAGAAATAGAGAGACTTGGAGGGAGGGAGAGAGAGACTGGACAAGCGAGAAAGAGAGACAAAATGAGAGGATTGGTGAGAGAGATTGCTAGGTTGACTGCAGGAGAGAGAAAGAGGATCAGGGTGAGAGAGAGAGAGAGAATCGGAGAGGGAGCGAAGGATAGAGAGACTCAAGGGTGGGTAGAAAGACGAGGTCGGGGGTGGAGAGAGAGAGACTGAGAGGGAGAGAGCAACTGGGGCAGAGAGAGAGATTGGGTGAAAGAGAGAGAGAGATGGAGAGTGGCTTTGGGAGAGAGAAAGAGGCTGGGGGAGGAGGGAGAAAGTAACTGAGGGAGAGAGAGAGAAAGAGATTGGGGGAGAGAGAGAGGGGGAAAGGGACTGGGGGAGAGAGAGGGAAAGAGACTGATGGAGAAAGAAAGAGAGAGAGAGACGGTGAGAGAGACAGGCTGTGGGAGCTGGAGGAAGAAAGAACTAGGGGAGGAGGAGAGAGACTGTGGAAGAGAGAGAGAGAGAGAGGAAAACTGGGGCAGAGAGATACTGCCTGGAGAGAGAGAGACTGTGGGGAGAGATGCAGAGATTCGGGGAAAGAGAGTGTAGTAATTATGGTTTTATTTAGCGTGTACTGTACCTTTAAGAATAATTCTTGTTCAGCAAGATCATATGATCTGTAGGAACCATTAGGAGATTATCTTGGGGTCCCTCAGCAGTCAGTGAAGAGATAGAATTGGAGTTGAAAGCACATGTGTCATTTCTGCTGAGGATATTATAAGTAAATTTAATGTTTCCGCTCAAGAAGTGTCTGCAGATCAACTTTATCGTCAGTAGCACAACTCGGCCACCCAACAACAAACTGGCAATGAGGATAAAACAAGATTGAACAGAATAAATCAAGTTAGAAAGAAATTGGTACTGTACCTCGCCCAGTGATTGCAAGTGGCAAGCTCTGTTAGAATTGAAGAAGTTATCCCCTCGCAAAATACCACAATTTGGGAGAATTGATCCTTTCAAACCAGCCACAGCCTATTGGTCTCAACATATAGAACGTCTCACATTCTATTTTCAAGCAAAGGAGATTACCGGGGAAGAGAAGAGGCGAGCGATCCTCTTGAGTACTTGTGGGAACAAAACCTATGGTTTGATTCAAAGTTGATGGCACCCAGTTCCCCAGATTCAAAAAATGTTGATGAATTGGTGGACCTCGTGAAGGGTCACTTTGAACCAAAGCCCTCAGCCACAATACTGAGTTTCAGGTTCAATTTGCAAAATAGAGTCCCAGGTGAGAAAATTACATGATGCATGACAAATTTGAAGCAGCTAACAGAACATTGTGAGTTTAGTATGACTCTGAACGACATGTTCAGAGATCGTTTAGTGTGTGGTGTGAATGAGTACTCTATTCAGGAAAGATTATTCAGGAAAGCACCAGCCTTGGAAAGCACAGCAAGAGATTCAAAAGCAGTCCAAGGTGCATACATTGGTGCCATCCTCCACATCAGGTAGAAAACCTCAGCTGAAAGGTATGCAAACAGTCAGACTCTGCCAAGAGGTGGGAAACAGATAATGAGGAAAAAAAATAGCTTAGCAGCAAAATTGTTTCCACCTGAATTAAACTTATTCTTCAATCAGTCTTTTAGCGATTGGCTGTTTAAAAAAACCCAAATGCGATTATAGTCACTGAAATGGACATGTAATGAGGCAGTGCAAGGAAAGATTCAAACAGGCTTGTAAACAAAAGAAGCAGCTCAATGAAATCCACAACGACAAAGAGCCTGAAACAACACATTCAGGCACTTATTGTTTAATTTGATAGTTGGAAAGTCAGCATCTATATTTTTCACAGTGAAAGTATATGGCAAACCTGTCAGAATGGAAATGGACACAGGAGCTTCTACTACAGCAACTGGGGGAAATAGCTTCGGATATTTGAAGAATGGTGAACATCAATTAAGTTTATAAGAAACAAGCTAAAAACGTATACGGGTGAAGACATTCAAGTCAAAGGCATAAGCAGAGTAACTGTCCATAATGGAAGCCGATCGGCAAAGCTGCCCTTGATGGTGGCAGCGGGTGAAGCAAAATAAGTTAAAGGAGATTAAGTTAGAATGGGCTGAAATTTTCCACTTGAGAGCAAATGGGCTACCAGAGCTACTTAGAAAGTACGCCACCATCTTCAAGGGCGAACTGGGGAAAATCCAGGGTCTGCAGGCTAAGATTCATGTGGATCCGGAAGCAACTCCCCACTTCATAAAGGTGAGACCGGTACCACATTCCCTGCGAAGAAAAGTCGACATTTAACTCAACAGATTAGAAAAACTGAGCGGCGGCTGGACCTCTAGCTTGCCACGTGCAGGTGGAAGGCTGGATCATCTGTAAACATGTGGACCATTTAAGGAAGAGAGAGACAAATGACCAAGATGTGGTTCCACTGGTGATCATGACCGGGCCTGCGTTTCCTGTTGAGGATACTCAACCCAGGACTGACATGGCTGATATTCCTGTAAGAGCGGAGGATAAAGAACTGCAAGTGCCCACCAAAGCACCTGATTTTCAGGGGACTCCGGAAAAGGAGGTTCCTGACAAAGGATCTGAAGCTGTGGAGCTGTGGAACTGTGACATTCCACATGTAACAGGGAACCACCTGAAAGACTGAACTGGTCAATTCATTACGCAATATTATGTTGTCTTGAAAAGTATATACAGCTGATTTAAAGGGGGAGGAATGTAATAATTATGGTTTTATTTAGTGTGGAATGCATCTGTGAGAATAATTCTTTTTGAGGAAGATCACAGGATCCGTAGTAACCAATAGGAGAGCAGCTCAGGCTACCTCAGCAGTCAGTGTAGGGGTGGAGTTGGAGTTGAAAGCACACATGTAGTTGCTGCTGAGTATATTGTAAATAAACTTTAAAGTTTCCACCCAAGAAGTGTCTGCAGATCAACACTGTCATTGACAGTACAACTCAACCACCGTACAACAGTGTGTTCTCCCTCCTGTTGGTTCCCTCATCGCCTGCCACAGAATCAGTCAATCAACTATGTCTCTTAGGACTCAGTCTGTGGTGGTGCTAGCGTAGATAAGGAGGAACTGTTCCCGAACCTGAAATGATCCAGAATGACTGGGTACAGAAAGAAGCAAAAGGGATATGAGGAGAGCCATTTCCACACAGCAAGTGGTCAGGATCAGGAATGCGCTGCCTGACAGTGTGGTGGAGACAGGGTCAATCGAGTGGTTAGGATCTAGAATGCGCTGCCTGACAGTGTGGTGGAGGCAAGGTCGATCGAATGGTTAGGATCTGGAATGCACTGCCTGAGAGTGTGGGGGAGACAGGGTCAATCGAGTGGTTAGGATCTGGAATGCACTGTGTGAGAGTGTGGGGGACACAGAGTCAATCGAGTGGTTAGGATCTGGAATGCACTGTCTGAGAGTGTGGGGGAGACAGGGTCAATCGCGTGGTTAGGGTCTGGAATGCACTGTCTGAGAGTGTGGTGGAGACAGGGTCAACCGAGTGGTTAGGATCTGGAACGCACTGCCAGAGAGTGTGGGGGAGACAGGGTCAATTGAGTGGTTAGGATCTGGAATGCACTGTGTGAGAGTGTGGGGGACACAGAGTCAATCGAGTGGTTAGGATCTGGAATGCACTGTCTGAGAGTGTGGGGGAGACAGGGTCAGTCGAGTGGTTAGGATCTGGAATGCACTATCTGAGAGTGTAGGGGAGACAGGGTCAATCGAGTGGTTAGGATCTGGAACGCACTGTCTGAGAGTGTGGGGGAGACAGGGTCAATCGAGTGGTTAGGATCTGGAAAGCACTGTTTGAGAGTGTGGGGGAGACAGGGTCAATCGAGTGGTTAGGATCTGGAATGCACTGTCTGAGAGTGTGGGGGAGACAGGGTCAATCGAGTGGTTAGGATCTGGAATGCGCTGTCTGAGAGTGTGGGGGAGACAGGGTCAATTGAGGTTTTCATGAGGAATGAGACTGTTATTTGATGGGGAAGCATGTGCAGGATGGTAAGGAGATGGCGGGAGAATGACACTCAGTGAAATGCTCATTTGGAGAGCCAGTGCAGACACGATGGGCTGAATGGCCTCCTTCTGCACTGTAACAGTTCTGTGATTCTGTGTTTCAGTGGAGACTGCCACGTTGGTACAGCGGGGCATGCTCGGTATCGGAGTGTTTGTGAACACTGCAGTAAGGACGGTTTGCGGCAGAGTGGAGTCCTCAGTCTGTCTTTAGAAAGAGCTTTACAGTTCATTAACGATGACAACTGTCGAAGGCCTTCCTGCCACAGTGTACTGAGGAACTGGAGACTGGGGTAAAACCCTCGGGTTGTATGTGCCAGGGAAAGTTTTACAGAACATGTAAAGTTGCTTTGTAAATGTAATCTGGAATAGCAAGGGCAGTGAGACACATTCATGGACTGTGAGAGATACTGACCTGTATTGCATTTTCTGTGATGCCATGTAGCAAACATTTTTATTTTGTATGAGTAGAGGATATTTTGGGGGACAGGTTGACCGGGTTGGGGTTCGGGGGGGGGGGGGGGGGGGGGTGGGGGGGTAGTGTTGAGATCTTCATGTAGGCAGCAGGACTGTGCACACTGTCTGGGACAGAACAGGCCAATGGAAGCAGCGACACAATGGCAGACGCAGTCACGCCCGCTCTCCAGCGAATTACTCCAAGAGCTGGAACATTGGCAGTGGCGAAGAGGGACGGTCTGGACATCGAGAGACAGCTGGGCCCAGCAGCCGTGAGGAGCACCATGCTGTGTGGGAAGGGCACAGCCACGGGCAGTAAGAGGGTAAAGTAAAGGGATGAGGAAGGGCAAAGGGGTCGTACCCTCCACACAGGATCAACCAGCGATAAAGGATTTACCAGGGGTGACCACCACCCAATGCTGAAGGAGACCTCCAGGCACTTTAGGCAGAGCGCCACTGATATCTATGATGTGGCATCACATTTAAAAACTCACGTTTGTCCATATAGAAAACACCAACCCAGCTCCTCTAATATACCCTCTCCGTCACTTCACCGAGTTAGTCAAACCTTGGAAGGTCATCTCGGCCTGAAACAATATCTCTGTTTCCCTCTCCACAGCTGCTTCCTGACCAACTGAGTATTTCCAGCAGGGTTTTGGTTTTTATATATATTCCAGATTTTGTTTTAATTCTCAGATTAAAGACTCCAAGTGTTTCCCCACCACCTGACTGGCCTATAATTGTTGTGCTTTTGAACAGGAGTGTAACATTTACAATCGGGGCAGTGCTTCACCACCGGTATTTTCTACAGAGCATTTGAAGATTGTGGCCACAGCTTCCACAAGTTCCATCTGAACATCACGCTGGAATGCCATCCGAGATAATGGTTTCTTCAGGAATTATACCCAGGGAGCCAATCCCGAATGTAATCTTCAGGTGATTCCCTATTTAAAAACAATTATGTGTTGCCTTAATGAAAGCAGCCATCAGATCAAACATCTGCTACCTACCGGTTAAAAGCACATTTCAAAATTAAGTTTGTGGCTGAAGCCGAAATGTTCCCATTGCTGTGTTGATATTTAGCTCCCTCACATGGCTGGGCTGGATAATACCTACAGGTAAGGAGAATCAATCCAATCAATCTGTAAATCATTACTATATAGAAATGTCTTTGAGGGAGAGGTTTTGGTGTGGAAAGTGGCTGATATCCTCCCCTCACCCCACCCTCCAAGACCCAGGTTCATATCCAGGCTTCTCCGCTTGCTAAATGTACGATAATTAATCTGGTCTACCAAGCATAAAAACAGTCTCGAATTTTACCCTAATTGGTAATAAAGAGAAGAGAAAGACTTGCGTGGAGACAAAACATTCACAAACTCAAAGTGTCCTAAAGAATTTAACAAGCAGAATTATTGTGTTCTTTGGAGGTGAAGTCAATGTTGGACATAAGGCAAAACGTTCCCACAAACAACAGTGTCGGAACGAACTGAGAATCTGACTTTAGATGGTGGTTGACGGATGGCTATTGGCTAGGCCAGTGGGCAGAACTCCCCAGTAAAGTGTCATGTGATCTTAGACATCCTCCTGTGACCTCAATTCAACATCTTCCAACAAGATGAAGACAGCCATCAGATCAAACAGTTGCCACCTAGTGGTTAAAAGCACATTTAAAAACTAAGTAACAGGAAGGCACCTGTGACAGTGCAGAACCTCCTCGGTACTACTCTGGCGTGGTAACCTAGGTTTTGCACTCCAGTCACTGGAATGGGACTTAAAGTAAGATGCTTCCAACTGAGAGGTGTCCAGGAAACCTCACAATCTCACGGAGAGGAACTAATACGAGTTCTGTTAATACAGCTGTTCTGGGATTGTATCTGCAGCACAGTAGAAAGATGTGCTTTAACTGGGTGTAGGCAATTTTGGAACTATAATAAGACTATTTGATACATATGACTGTGAGAGAACTTTATTGAGTATTTTATTACATTTGGGTTGTCATTTTCCAATTTCAGTTTCATTGTTAGAGAAATAAATTCATGGCTTACTTTATAGTTCGAAACCAAATTTGTGGGTTCCTCTGATAACAAACATTTATTAAGACTAACTCACGAACAGCAGCACTTAGCATCTATACCATTAACTTAATATAGCAAAATGTCCTAAGATGTTCAACAAGAGCGATATCAATATAAACGTTTAATCCCGAGGCACAGAAGGAGAAATCAGGAAAGTATGACAAAAATTTAATCAAGGATAAAAGCTAAATACTGCAGATGCTGGCAATCTAAAATAAGAACAGATAATGCTGGTAAAATTCAGCAGGTCTGGCAGCATCTGTGGAGAGAGAAACAGAGTTAACGTTTCGAGCCTGTATGACTCTTCTTCAGAGCTAAGGAGAAGGAGAAATGTGATGGATTTTATACTGTCGAAGAGGGGGTGAAGCAGGTGGAGCAAAATGGAAGGTCAGGGATAGATGGAGGCTCAGGAGATATTGACAAATATGTCATGGTCACGGGCAAAGGGAGTGTTAATGCTAGTGTTAAAGACTAAAGCAGGTGCTGATAGTGGCATAAAGGTAAGGCAGCAGCATATGTTAATAGCAGAACAAGAGTCAGCGCTCTGTGAAAGCACAACATACAAACAAATGATAGATGGCCCTGTGGTGGGGGTAGAGGGTGGGTAAAAGGGATAAAGAAAATGATCTAAAAAATTAAAATAATAAATAAAAATAAATAAATAATAAAGATGTATAAAAAATTTAAAAATGGATTACAAAGGGATAAAGATAGAGCAGAGAGGACACATTCTGCTATCTTTATGCCACTATCAGCACCTTCTTTAGTCTTTAACACTACCATTAACACTCCCTTTGTCTTGTGTCTATGACTTAATTAAGGAGATAGTTTCTTAGGTCTGAACGTAGAAGCAAGAGGTAGAAAAGAAGAGATATTTAGGGAGCTTATTCCATAGATGTGGATTGAGGTAGTTGAAGGAGCAGTTGACAATCTTGGAATGATTAAAATCAGGAACGCACATGAGCCTTGATTTGGAGGCACACAGATGTGTAGGAACCATAGAAAAGTTACGGCACAGAAAGAGGACATTTGTCCCATTGTGTATGCGCTGGATGAAAATAGAACAGGACTGGGGAGGGCTGAGCTAGAGGAGGTATTGGAGGGTGGTGATGAGGGAGGTGATGGAAGCATTTGGAAACATGGTGAAATTTTAGAGTGAACACATTTTCAAACCGGAGGAATTTAATGTAGCCAGTGAGGAACACAGTCTGAGTTCAGAGGTAGGGGAGAAAATGAATTGAGGTGGAAAAGTTTTTTGCATGAAAAAACTACTGGGTTAAATTTTAAATTTCCTCTCTTAAAATTGTATCACTACAAATGTGCCCGATTTATGTAGATTTATTTACAGTAAGAAACCAACTTCAGTAAAATTCAAAACCAGGTTTACAATGGAAAAAATGGGAACAATTTTGAAAAGCATTCTCAAAGGGTGGCTACTATAGAGGCCATACATTTCTGATCATCTAAAAAAACAGAGGAGAGGCTATAAGAAAAATGTTTAAAGAACAAAACTGCAGAGGGTGGTTAGTACATGAGATGTTGCACACACTTCTCCCTGTTACCAGCAAGAAACAGCCCAGGATGAGAAAGCAATAACAACTGGGACTGAACTGATCTTGTATACCTTAAAATGGAACACCAGTCAAAACTGGGAAGCAAGAGTACTGGTCCGAACTGGTCTTGTATACCTTAAAATGGAACACCAGAAAAAACTGGGAAGCAAGAGCACTGGTCCTAATTGGTCTTGTATACCTTAAAATGGAACATCAGCAAAAATTGGGGGATAAGAATACAGGTCCGAACTGGTCGTGTATAACTTCAAATGAAACACCAGTGTTACAACACACCAGATGGTAAATGCCAAGCTGTTCAAATCCCAGAGGGAAACTTGAAACAGCTGCCACAACTGTTTTGCAATTTGTATTTTATTTTGAGGTGTGAATTCAGTAGTAATAGCTTCACAGAGACATATAGGGTTTTTTTTTTAGAAAACTAAATTAAACATTCATTAATATAAGAAACGTCTTTGAGCACATAAATAGGTCTACAAATTACTACTATTAGAACTGTTAAATGCACTAATTAATCTAACTCCCAGTTACACCTCAATAAAGGCAACAATATAACAAATAGTTTTCAACAGAGCCTGGCAAAGCACACAATACACTGGACAGTGATATTCAAAGTGGCTTTCCTTAGCTTTGGTTCCTGTAGACAGCAGTTGATTGCACAGAGGCTGAAGGCTTTCCACAACGGTGATGGGTCTTAGAATGCCTTCTCCGTCACACATAACCTCACCATCTTCATACATGTTTCTCCCTGTGTAATGTAAATTCCATTTTTCCAATGTGTCTTTGCAACTTTACTTTTCTTGTAATATAAATCTTTCATAGTACTCATATTATCAGTAACCTTTGGGAAAAATAAACACACTGTTTTGCTTAGCTTCTTATGGCTAGGTGTAACATCTTACCATCTCTTTGAAATTCAAACTAACCTAATTTATCTAAAAATGCAAACGTTCCTCACACCTCACTTTCTGAAACTTCAGCCATGTTTATGTATTTAGTATTTCAAAATTAGCTTCTCTTTTGATAACTTAAAAGCTCCAGACAAGCTGTCTCCAATGCAATTAAACAACCCTCAACAGACACACAACCACATAGAGAAACTAATCCAAACCCCACGTTACAATAAATCACAATAATATTAGGAAAATTATTATATTTGCATGATACTCCCCTCCTTGCTGGAAAATTAACCATCATAATTTAAAAAGACGGTTTATTTTCTTATCCCATCTTACATTATCTCCTATACTTATCTACATACTCACACTATTACATTACCAGATACGTGCATTACGATAACAATATATATATACAAATTGTTCGTATCAACAGAAATCATTCCAGTCCAGTGTCCAGGCTCTTAAATGTTCAATTTTCCTTTTTGGGATTCAAACTCTTGATAATGCATCTGCAATTAAATTTTCTCGTCCAGCCACATGTATAATCTGTAGATTAAATGTTTGCAGTAAAAACCACCATCTGAACAGCCTTGCACTTCTGCCCCGAAATTTGTCCAGAAACATTAAAGGATTGTGATCTGTAAAAAAAATTGTTTCTGACGAATTGTTTGCAACGTAAATTTCAAAATGCTGCAACCTTAACACCAGACCCAGAATCTCCTTTTCGATCATTGAATATTTTCTCTGTTCTACATTCAACCTCTGTGAGAAATACCCTATCGGTTTCTCAATTCGTGTCAACTTCTTGTAATAATATGGCCCCAATGCCTATATCGCTTGCATAAATGGCCAATTTAAATTGCTTGGTATAATTCAATAATGCAAAATCTGGTATCACAGTCAATACAGTTTTCAGACTGTCAAATCACTTCTGACACTCCAGTGTCCATTGAAAGTTTTTGTTCTTTCTTAATAGTTCAGTCAGTGGAGCAACCACTCGGCTAAAATTTGGTACAAATTCCTGCTAAAACCCACTCATCTCCAGAAATCTCAAAACTTCTCATTTTGTTGTAGGCACTGGGAAATCCACGACAGCCTTGACTTTCACATCTTTTGGAGCCACCTTACCATTTCCAATGGTATCGCCTAGACATGTAACTTACGCTTTTCGCCAACTTCATCACCAAATTAGTTCCTTGTAATCAATTAGATAATCCTTCCAGATGTTGCAAATGCCCCTCCCACATTTGACTGAAACTATTAAGACGTCAATATAAACAGCACAATTGCTCAATCCTGCAATTACTTTGTTTGTCAGTCTTTGGAGTGTTGCAGGTGCATTTTTCATACTAACTGTCATGACTTTACACAGATATACTCCATCTGGCAAAACAAAAGCTGATACAGCATTTGCTCTCTCCAATAATGGTACTGGCTTGATCTCAGTCAGTCAATCTTTGTGATAAACTTTGCCCCACTTTCTCCATACAATTTTCCAACAGTGGTATAGAATATGAATCCACTTTTGTCACTGTAATCACCTTTCAATAGTCCACACGCAGACTTGGTTTCCCATCCATTTTTGTAACCAGTACAATAGGCGAACTCCAGTCACTGCAACTAGAATCTTTGATATAATTTTGAAGTATGAAGTCAATTTCTTTCTGTACTTGTGTTAACTTTGCTGGATTTAATCTATAAGGATGTTGCCTTGTCGAAGATGAATCTTCTACGCACACATCACATGTAGCTAAATTTGTCCTCCCAAGCTTATTCTCACAAATAGCTTTGTGTGGCTGCAACAGATTTCCAAATCACTTTGACACTTTTCGGAAGGTAACTCAATATTACATTAAAATTGTCAAGTATCCCCTCGCTGTCCAATTTGATTAGAGGAAAATCAATTTCAGAACCTTTCATTTCCACCTCTTTCTCTTGTTGTGATATCTTTAAATGTTCCCTACCTAACTCACATACTCTGTCCATGCTCTGAAGAAGTGTCATACAGACTCGAAACATTAACCCTGGTTCTCTCTCCACAGATGCTGCTAGACCTGCTGAGCTTTTCCAGCATTTTCTGTTTTTGCTGCCCTGTCCAATCCTTCTCTGACATTTGATACATAATCCAGGAGGGTAGTCTCCTAATTTTCATCCACCAAATTTTCATGAATCAATTTCAGTGGTCCCCTTACCTCATGACCCTTGACTAGTTCGAAAGGACTAAAACCAGGAGCATCCTTAATATCAAAATAAAGGAATGGAGCTCCCCTATCCCAATCCTGTGGATAGCTCTGACTATACACCTTCATCATACTTTTTAAAGTTTGATGTCATCTTTCCGAAGCCCCTTGTAATTCAGGATGATAAGATGTTGGCTTAAACTGTTTTATCCCCAAACTGTTCATTACTTCCTTAGACAGCTGTGACATGAAATTTGAACACTGATCTGATTGTGTTTCTTTAGGTAAACCACATCTTGTAAAAGAAATTAGTCAGCCCTTCCATAATTCTCCTTGTTGTATTATTTCTCAAAGGTATCACTTCAGGAAACCTTGTAGACACATCTATTATGGTCAGTTCATACTGACCTCCACTTTTCATCTTAGAAAGGGGTCTTACACAATAAATCATGACTCTAGTAAATGGTTCTTCAAATGCTCGAATGGGAATTAAATCTGCCAACCTAATCACTGCTTGTGGTTTCCCTATCACCTGATATGTGTGACATTCTACAGAATTTGTTTATGCAACCTAGCCAATGAAAATTTTTTTGTATTTTTGCCTGTGTCTTTCTAATTCCTAAATGTCACCACCCCACCGCACCCCCCCCACCTCCCCCCACCCCCCACCATTGGAATTTCATGAACTATTCTAAGAATTGCATTTCTATATCCAAATGGTATAACAATCTGATGCATTTCCCTCCATCTTTCATTTGCTGATACATGATACAGTGGCTATTTTTTCGTTAAAGCACCACCCTCAAGTTAATAACATTCTGGAATACATTGTGCCTCCGTTTCTGAGTATGCTGTTTGATAAAACTGACTTGATTTTGTATCCATCTTCTGTACCAACTGCCATGAGATAAACACCTCAGCTGTGTTATCCTCCATTATTTCTGCCTTAACAATCTTATTAAAATCAGCTAATTGAACTTCTGCATCTTCTCAATGACTTTTTAACGTCTTGTTCTTACTGTTTCAAATGGTGAACCTGTGACCTTGTCATCACACAATCGGGAAACAATCCAGGATTATCCCTCTGCAATACATCTGTGGAAAACACCTCTGCAGGCTACTCAACTACCATAGGCATCACCCACATCTGTGATCCAGCTATATCATTACCTAAAATAAATTGAACCCCTGCAATGTGCAACTTTTCCACTACCCCAACAATAACCTCATTTGTTTTTCACTTACTCTTTAAATTTATCTTCCATTTTGGAATAAGTTTAGCATCTCCATGAAACCCACTTACTATCACTTGTTCCTGCAATACTCCCTCTGAACAACAAATATCACTATCCCATAACATTAAGGATTGACTAGTCCCCGTGTCTCTTAAAATTTTCACATCTTTACCTGCCCCACCCGGTACACATGGAAAGAATTTTCCTTCACATGCAGAGTCTTTAAACATTTCTGTAACCTGCTCCTCAGACCACCTTTGGGTAAATTGTGAGCACATTCCCACTTCTTTATCTATCTCTGATTCTTCCTGCTTTACCCGCACACAGGCCATTGTTCTTTTTCCTGTGCCTGAACCCACAATGCTTTTACTTCCAGAATTTTTCTGCATCCAAATAATCCCAACAGGTTTTCACTGTAATTTCCAACACACCAACTTTGTATGCCCCACTTTATTAGAGTGAAAACACCTCAATTTTTGAATGTCTCAACAGCTTCCATTATCTTCTGAGGAAAAAAAACTTCCTGGGGATTTCCACCTTCTCCTCTTCCCTGACTTCCCACTTTCCTTTCACCTCCCCACTTTCTATCCTTCTCTGACTTAAAACGGTGACAAAAAAGTTTAGCTTTATGAACTAACTCACAATCACTAGCTATCTCTGCTGCTTTTCTTACCCTTTCAAACCCCTGTCCCTCCACATGAGTTCTCACTGCTGATGGCATTGAATCTTTAAATTCTTCCAAAAGAATTACTTCTCTAAGATTTGCATATGTCTTCTCTACCTTTAATGCTCGTATCCACTGATCAAAATTATTTGTTTTACTCTCTCAAACTCAATATAAGTTTGCCCAGGCTGTTTTCTCATAGTTCTGAATTTCAGCCTGTATGCCGCAGGAACCAACTCATATGCACTCAAAATAGCCTTTCTTACCACATTATAGTTCACCAACATTTCTTCTCACAGGGAAGCATAAACCTCATGTGCTCTACCCACCAACCTAAACCGTTACAACAATGTCCGGTTTTCCTGTGGCCATTTCATCTGCTCAGCTGACTTCTCAAATGAGAGAAAAAATGCTTCAACATCTCTTATTTCAATCTTTGGGAGACCTTGTACAAATGTAAAAATACTCAGTTCTGATCTGGGAATAAGTCCTTCTGTACCGGCTGGTGTCTCTTTCCTAATTGCCTGCATTTTGAGCTGGAATACTGTTTCTCTCTTATTCTCTTTCCTGCCAGTTCCCTTTGGAATGCTGTTTCTCATTCCTTTTCTTTTTATGCTGCCTCTAGGTCAAGTTTTATTTTTTTATCCATTTGCAACTGAATTTGAGTCCATTCAACTGACTCACCCCTTGGACAACTGGGCTTTTCGGGTATTCCCTCTAATTTCAAACGCTCTGTTATACCTTCAATTATGTCTGATTTCCTTACCCCTGCAGGCAATCCTAATTGTAACTTATTTGCCAATTCCATTAACGTAGTTTTATTTGCCTTTTATAAATCAACCAAAGTCCCAAAGCCATATTGCAGTCTCACCACATTAAAAAAAACACCTCACACCAACTACTGAATGCAAAGTATTTCTCGTCCTTGTAACCATAAGATTCACCAGTCCCAAACCAATCAAGGAATTTCAAACATTCCCGGTCAAACCCCCAATTTTTTTATTAATAAAAGAAAAGATTTTAAGCACGTACATATGTCCACAAATTACAACCATAATAACTCCTAAATCCTATTAATTTGGCTCCATTAAGGCAACAGTAAAACAAATAGTTTTCAACAGACCCAGGCGAAGCACACATATCCTGCACAATGATATTCAAAGTGACTTTCCTTAGCTTTGGTTCCTGTAGACAGCAACTTTATTGCATAGAGGCTGGAGGCTTTTCCCACTTCTGTTAAACCTTAGAATGCCTTCTCCCTTACACATAACCTCATCTCCTTTATGCATGTTTCTCCCTTTTTAATGTAAATTCCAGTGTTCCAATATATCTTTGCTACTTTACGTATCTCATAATATAATTTTTTTTCATATTATCACTAACCTTTGGGGGAAACACACTGTTTTGCTTAGCTTCTTATGGTTAGGTGTAACATCTTACCATCTCTTTGAAATTCAAACTGACCTAATTTATCTAAAAATGCAAATATTCCTCACACCTCACTTTCTAAAACTTCAGCCATGTTTACTTATTTAGCATTTCAAACCTAGCTTCCCTTTTGATAACTCAAAAGCTCCAGACTAGCTGTCTGCAAATTAAATCCCTTCCCACCTCCGACCACCCCCCCCACCCCCTCCACACACACACACAAGGACCCACACTATCAAACCCCACTATTACCCGACCTTTACAATAAATCACGACAATATTATGGAAATTATTATATTTCCCTGATGCCGGTGAAAATTGGGAAATAATAGTTCTGATCTGAACTGTTTCTTTTTCCTTCTGAGAGTAATGGATGCAGAATCCAAATTTAGTTTTGTAAGGAAACTGGATAATTGTTGGGGGGTGGGGAGAAGAAAGATTATAACTATGGGCCATGGGTCCCAACTGAACATCTCCATACGAGCTGGTTATGCTCTGCTAGCCGAATGGATTCCTGAGTGCAAAACTGTATGATTTTTTAAAAATGCCCAATTGAAATGACAATATTTAATAATTAGAGGGGAACTTGACTTGTCTTGTCAATGCAATTCAGATAATTGTTTTGAAGTAAATGGATTCTATATATATATTTTGAAGATTGGGTTTGTACTGCTGACTTCTCTGTGTTGTATGGGCCCCATTGAGCAAGAGCAGCTCCTTCAACAGAAGATTCAGACCTCACAATGTCGGGGTGGCGGTGGGGGGAGGGGTGTGGGGGAGAGGAGTTTTACACCCAGTACCAGGCTTGGGGAAGAGGGGCTTCCCTTTCAGGGTGGGAGAAGGAGCAATGACTTACTCATCCATTAGGAACATTGACTGAACTGCACAAAATGCTGTGCCTGAACAATTCAGTTCATTTTTGCTCCCACTTTCTGAGGCTTGAGGCAAAAATGTACTTTAAAACAAAGAAAGAAATGCAAAGGACAAAATCAACTCGAGAAAGTGGATGAAAATTCTTCACTGCTCCTTGTTGCTCAACCTCTCCCAAAGCAATAAAGGGGACCTGGGATGTGGCAGAGCACTAGTGAAACTCACCTACCTCAAATTCCATATCCCCAGATTGGTCCTGAGCTGATTTAGCCTCGGTGTCCCTAGTTTAAGAATGGGAACATTTAGCCAGAATCCCCGCTCCTAATTGTGACTTAACATCTGTCAAATGCACTGCTATGGACCAGAGACAAGTGTGACAGTAAGCTCAGTTTGTGATGTTCTCCACACTAATGTACTGTGTGAATAATGGCTGT
The DNA here is from genome assembly GCA_026770705.1 of Isurus oxyrinchus. Classification (NCBI taxonomy): domain Eukaryota; kingdom Metazoa; phylum Chordata; class Chondrichthyes; order Lamniformes; family Lamnidae; genus Isurus; species Isurus oxyrinchus. The sequence goes on from JANJGN010000044.1 coordinate 5,025,081, forward strand.
CTGGACTCCCACATAAAGAATGTTGTAGAGGGGCTGCCAGAAGCTATGGAACAATCACCCCAGTGAGGATTCAATGATCAGAGGGGGAGATAATGTAAAAACAATGATTGGATAAAATAATTGAAATGTTATTTGTTAAATTATGTATAACGCAATATTGCATGGTGCTGCAAAATGACAGGATATGGGTTTGAATCTATGAGTGCCCAGGCAGTGACATTCTCCATCCCAGCTGTGCCTGTGCCAACAGAGTGGATAGCTCTTCCGAGCGAAAGCAAAACTGAGTGCCAGCTATTGTAGCAGGGCAACACACCCACGTTCACCTGGCAGAAAGCAGAATGGAGATTGTCAGGAAGGTTTGTACACAAGCAGTGCTCATGGTTTGGAACAGACTTTCAGGTAGGGCAGTGATGGGAAACACGCTTGGCATTATTTTAGAAACGTGGGTGTACAAACCTCCAACAAATCAGCAATCACCTCCACTGCGCTGCGTGATAGCTTCTTACCCAGTGTCTTGTTGCTTTTCATTAGGCGTTCTGCTTCTGCAGTGGGTTTGGAATAAATCCCAATCTAACTGTAACCAGTCAGCATTGCACGGACACATCTCTTCCACTGTCTTTACTTACCTTGCTGTCCAGATATAGTCCGCAGGATGGTCTGAATGGTGTGGGCTTTTACTGTGCCATTGGACACGTAGAAAATTTCCTGAAGAATATTTTAAGAGGGTACACATTTATAAATTGAAAATCAGTGACCCCCCTTTAGGTTCATGAAAATAGACAATGCCATCATTTAGACCTGGAGCAGAAAGAGCGGCTGCAGAAACTCCATTAGGATCAGGCAGAGTCAACATGGTTTTGTGAGAGGGAATTCGTGTTTAATCAACTTATCGGTGCTCTTTGAAGCAGCAATGTGACGTGGAGAAAGGGGTATCAGTGGATGTACTGTACTTAGATCCCGAGAAGGCATTTGTTGAGCTGTGGAAAATAAAAGCGCATCGACAGGCAGAGGGATCTGAGTGTACAGGTCCACAGGTCACTGAAAGTGGCAACACAGGTGGATAAGGTAGTCAGGAAGGCATATGTCATGCTTACCTTCATTGGCAGGGGTATTGAGTATAAAAGCTGGGAAGTCATGCTGCAGCTGTATAGAACCTTGGTTAGGCCACACTTGGAATATTGCGTGCAATTCTGGTCACCACATTACCAGAAGGATATGGAGGCATTGGAGAGGGTGCAGAGGAGGTTTACCAGGATGCTGCCTGGTCTGCAGGTTAGTAGCTATGAGGAGAGGCTGGAGAAACTTGGATTGTTCTCACTAGAGCGACGGAGATAGAGGGGCGACTTGATAGAAGTTACAAAATTAAGAGTGGCATGGACAGAGTAGATAGTCAGAAGCTTTTTCCCAGGATGGAAGAGTCAATTACTAGGGGACATAGATTTAATGTGAGAGGAGAAACTATCCAGGTGATATGCAGGGCAAGTTTTTTACGCAGAGGGTAGTGAGTGTCTGGAATTCACTGCCAGAGGAGGTGGTGGAAGCAGGTACGATAGTGGTGTTTAAGAGGCAGCTTGACAAATACATGAATAGGATGGGAATAGAGGGATACGGACCCCGGAAGTGCAAAATGTTTTAGTTGACGGGCAATATGATCGGCGCAGGCTTGGAGGGCCGAAGGGCCTGTTCCTGTGCTGTACTTTTCTTTGTTCTTTGTTCTAAAAGCTCCTGGTGTGTGGGGGTGGGGGGGGGGGGGGGGGGGGGCGGGGGGGGGTGGTGGTAACATATTGGCATGGGTAGAAGAATGACTAACTAACAGGAAACAGAGGGTAGGCATAAATTTTATGTGTGGCAAGATGGTAATGATTGGTGTGCCACAGGGATCAGTGCTGGGGTGTCAACTGTTTACAATTTATGTACACACAAACAAAAAATAATGTAGTAATGTACACACACACAAATAATAAACATGTAGTTAAGTACACACAGACACACACATAATAAACAAATAGCTATGCATACACGTACACACAAAAAATAGGTGGGTATTTACATATATGCACACAATCAATAAACAACTTGTTATGTACACACATACACAAAAAAATAAACCAGTGGTTACATTTACACACTCATATACACACACACACACACACACACACAAACACACACATTCACACACCAACACTCACACAAACACTCACACACAAACACCCTCATACACAGACACACATGCACACACACACACACTCACAAACTCAGGCACAGACTCACGCACACATTCACACACCAACACTCACACAAACACACATTCACACAAGCACTCACACACACACAAACTCAGGCACACACACACACACGTTCACACACCAACACTCACACAAACACTCACACACTCACATACACACACACACAAACACACTCATACACACACACACATGCACGCACACACATCCATACACATTGGATGAATGCAGTTCCCACAATACTCAAGAAGCTTGACACCATACAGGGCAAAGCAGCCCACTTGATTGGCATCTCATGCACAAACAATCACTCCCTCTACCACAGTAGCAGCAGTGTGTGTACCATCGACAAGATGCACTGCAGGGATTCACCAAGGCTTCTTAGACTGCACCTTCCAAACCCAAGACCTCTACCATCTAGAAGGACAAGGGCAGCAGATAGAAGGGAACACCACCACCTGGAAGTTCCCCTCCATGTCATTCACCATCCTGGCTTGGAAATATATCGGCAGTTCCTTCATTTTCACTGGGTCAAAATTCTGGAACTCCCTCCCTAACAGCACTGTGGGTGTACCTACACCACATGGACTGCAGCGGTTCAAGAAGGCAGCTCACCCCCACCTTCTCAAGGGGCAATTAGGGATGGGCAATAAATGCTGGCCCAGCCAGTTAAACCCATATTCTGTGAATGTAAAAATCACACACACAAACTCACAAACAAACATACACATAAACACACACACAAACACACATACACTCTCACAGAAGCCATAACCAGTCACAGGAATCAGGAGACTGACTGAGGGGTGATTATATGTATTATATCAGGAACTTCTGGAACAGTCAGTGAGAAAGAGCATAGACGAGGGGTGTGATCCCCTCATATAGATCAGGCAAGCAAGTAAGTGTAAGCTTACTGTCAGTGACAGTGAAATGGGAACGTTTCAATAAAGAAGTCCTGAAGCAATGCAGTAAGAGGACCATGGGGCATGGAATGGGAGATCCCTTTGAGGCCTGGTCCTAGTAAGTAGCTATGCTGAACAGACATGGGGAGTATACCAGCAAGTGATGGGAGGAGGGCTGGTGAGGGCCAGTCTCCAGGGGCAACACCTCTGACCCATGTCTGGTTTTAAGTTTCTCGATCTTCTGTATAAATAATGACAAGTCTCCTCCAGCCCCCAGTGGGGAGGCCCCTCGCCATCATCCCCTTTAACTGGTATATGCCTGGGTATACTGGTTTAGCATTGGGCCCTACGGTTTACCAGGTGGTCTGTACTTTCTCTGGATCATTGGTTGTGGACCTTGGACATGGGCCCCACTCGGAGGTAAATAAATAGCAGATAACGTGTACAATCCTAGTACGCACAATATCACTGAGGTGATCCAGGAAGCCTCCCCGAACACCCTGGCACCCATGGGAAGGAGGGGGGAGGGCAGCCAGGTATGAAGAGGACATCTGGGCCCCCATCTGGGAAACAGTGGGGGCGAAACCAAGTCCTGCCCCTGGTCCGATGGAAGTAGAGTATTACAACTGTGGAAAGGCAATGTATTTTGTCAGCAACCTACTCGGATTGGAAACCCGAGGGACAACTTGGGAAGCAGGGTTCTGCAGGAACTTGGTCACAAGTAGATAGGAGGAAACTGCTGGCTGCAGCCATGCTGTTGAAGGAACAGGACCAAGTGGGAAGAGTTAACAGTACCCTGCAGCCGATGGGAGGAGCCAGTGAGGACACTGAACGGGAGTGAAGGCGTCACATACAGCCTGATTACCCCTGTGCCCCTAAGGTACAGCCCACGGGGTCGACCCTGTATAGATTTGGGTTATAGAAGGCATTGGGAAGGGTTGTCTGATGGACATTGGACTTCTAAGACAATAGAGCATCAGGAAAGCCCTTGGCAATCATCATAGTCAGGAGAGGCACCCTGAAGTCTCCCAGGGTTTACAGGAAAATCTGGAGCTGGTATCAAAGCCTTTAAGAGTTCGGGTGGTAACCTTGGAAACAGTGGCAGCTGTACCACAGGGATCTGTGCTGGGTCCCCTATTATTTGTCATTTATATAAACGACATAGATGACTATGTAGGGGGTAGGATTAGTAAGTTTGCAGATGACACAAAGATTGGCCGGGTGGTTAACAGTGAGGTTGAGTGTCCTGGGCTACAGGAAGATATAGATGGGATGGTCAAATGGGCAGCTAAGTGGCAGATGGAATTTAACCCTGAAAAGTGTGAGGTGGTACACTTTGGAAGGAGTAATTTGACAAGGAAGCATTCAATGAACGGCATGATACTAGGAAATTCAGAGGAACAAAGGGACTTTGGCGTGTGTGTCCATAGATCTCTGAAGGCAGAGGGGCATGTTAGTGGGATGGTGAAAAAGGCATATGGGACACTTGCCTTTATCAATCGAGGTGTAGATTGCAAAAGTAGGGAGGTCATGTTGGAGTTGTATAGAACCTTGGTGAGGCCACAGCTGGAGTACTGTGTGCAATTCTGGTCACCACATTATAGGAAGGATGTGATTGCACTGGAGGGGGTGCAGAGGAGATTCACCAGAATGCTGCCTGGGATGAAACATTTAAGTTATGAAGAGAGGTTGGATAGACTTGGGTTGTTTTCATTGGAGCAGAGAAGGCTCAGGAGTGACCAGATCGAGGTGTACAAGATTATGAGGGGCATGGACAGGGTGGATAGGGAGCAGCTGTTCCCCTTCATTGAAGGGTCACTCACAAGGGGACACATGTTCAAGGTGAGGGGCAGGAGGTTTAGGGGGGATGTGAGGAAAAACATTTTTTACCCAGAGGGTGGTGAGGGTCTGGAATGCGCTGCCTGGGAGGGTGGTGGAGGCGGGTTGCTTCACATCCTTTAAAAAGCACCTGGATGAGCACTTGGCACGTCATAACATTCAAGGCTATGGGCCAAGTGCTGGTAAATGGGATTAGGTAGGTAGGTCAGGTGTTTCTCACGTGTCAGTGCAGACTTGATGGGCCGAAGGGCTTCTTCTGCATTGTGTGATTCCGTGATTCTGTGAAAGACCATCCCCAATACATCTGGCTGAGACCAGCGAGAGTTTGTGTTGGGATAAACAACATTGCTGCAAGAAGAAATGAGCTATAACGGAAGGGATGTATATGATATATGGTGGGGGCATACGCATTCCCAGCGGAGGCTCAGTCAGGTTTCATTAGATTGTGGAGGCCCAGTGTTTTCTGAATCAGGTGAATAAAACTGGCTGCTTTGCTTATCACCTCTTGCCCGTGTCTCATTCGTCATTCCAATCAGCGTGACAGGGAGAGAGGGGGGGTCAGTAAGTGGCAGGGCCACATTGACATCTTGTAGCTGCGACATTGTCATACTCACAGAATCATTACCTTACAGGCAATTTCCCTGACCCTTCCATCACCACCCATAGGAACGTCCTGCCCTACTGGGAGGACTGATTAACCAGAGGTGGCAGCACCTCTGTCACACCTACTCCAAACTTGTAGATGACACAAAGCTGGGTGGGAGAGTGAGCTGTGAGGAGGATGCAGAGATGCTTCAGTGTGACTTGGATAAGCTGAGTGAGTGAGTAAATACATGGCAGATGCAGTATAATGTGGATAAATGTGAGGTTATCCATTTTGGTAGCAAAAACAGGAAGGCAGATTATTATCTGAATGGCTATAAATTGAGAGAGGGGAATGTGCAACGAGACCTGGATGTCCTCATACAGCAGTCGCTGAAGGTAAGCATACAGGTGCAGCAGGAGGTAAAGAAGGTAAATGGTATGTTGGCCTTCATAGCCAGAGGATTCGAGTACAGGAACAGGGATGTCTTGCTGCAATTGTACAGGGCCTTGGTGAGACCACACCTGGAATATTGTGTGCAGATTTGGTCTCCTTATCTGAGGAAGGATGTACCTGCCATAGAGGGAGTGCAGCGAAGGTTTACCCGACTGATTCCTGGGATGGTGGGACTGACATATGAGGAGACATTGAGTCGCTTAGGATTATATTCACTGGAGTTCAGAAGAATGAGGGGGGGATCTCATGGAAACCTATAAAATTAAAACAGGACTAGACAGGGTAGATGCAGGAAGGATGTTCCCGATTGTGGGAGAGTCCAGAACCAGGGGTCATAATCTGGGGATACAGGGTAGACCATTTAGGACTGAGATGAGGAGAAATTTCTTCACCCAGAGAGTGGCGAGCCTGTGGAATTTGTTACCACAGGAAGTAGTTGAGGCCAAAACATTGTATGTTTTCAAGGAGTTGAATATAGCTCTTGGGATGAAAGCGATCGAAGGATATGGGGAGAAAGCGGGAGCAGGCTATTGAGTTGGATGATCAGCCATGATCATAATGAACGGCAGAGCAGGCTCGAAGGGCTGAATGGCCTCCTCCTGCTCCTAATATCTATGTATGTTTCTATGTATGAGGGAGTGCTCCCCAGGGTTCTCAAAATTGACTCTTGATCCCATAATATCTTATGGCATCAGGTCAAACATGAGCAAGGAAACCTCCAACTGATCGCCACCTCTGGCCCTCCTTCAGCAGATGAATGAGTACTTCTCCATGTTGAACGTGCCTTGGAACACCTACTGGGTGTAGCAAAGATACAGAAAGTACTCTGTGTGGGGGAATTCAATGTCCATCACCAAGAATAGCTCAGTAGCAGCACTACTGACCGAGCTGGCTGAGTCCTGGAAGACATATCTGAAATTCTGTGCTTGAGGCAGGTGCTGAGGGAACCAACAAGAGGGGGAGAATCACCACCACCAATCTATCTGTTACAGCTGCATCTGTTCATGACGGTATTCATAGAAGTGATCGCTGCACAATCTGCTTGGTATTAGATTAAACATTTTGACGTGTATATCCACCATGGATGCAGGGAGACACTGGTAAATGCTGATCATAATCCCCAAGCCTTTGTGGAAAAGTTTATAAACCGGAATGCCAGACTACATGGATGGAGTTTACGATTACAACCTGATCACTTAAAGATTGCCCACATTGCGGGGTGAATAATGGCCAGGATTTCACAGCCCCTGCCCACCCGGCGGGATATTATGGTCCTGACGAACGGAATGGAGATTGAAAAGCCTCACCGAATCCGCTGTGGGGGAGACACACTGCGCCAGGGCATAAAATCCTGGCCAGTGTAATTGGTGATGCTTTGTCTAGAATTTAACTTTGCTTCAAATTGAATAAAGGCCAAAATGATACCGAGAAAACTGGATTAGCTTTGTGTAAAGAGTGACTGAATGAGCCTGTGGGCGTGTTTTCATATTTTTGGGGGTTTGTTTTGTTATATTCTGTAATGAAACACATTTAAATATGGTGTTTCATTTCTTCAAGGTGGGAATGGTCATAAACACTTTAATCAGAGAAAATGGTTCCGCTTCAAGGACTAAAAACATTCTAGATGAATTTGCATTTTTAAAAGACACTGTCCCTTAAGGGGTTAATGCAAGGACTCTGGTTGCTTCTGTTCCTGGAAAAGACAGTGTTTTACAAGAAAAGGGAATTAAGCAGCTTTAAAGAAGCTGGAAAGATGGTCATTCTGAGATAAATAGATAAAGCGTATATTTGGTTGGATAACCAGCAGGGAAAATCATTGATGTAGATGTTGTGACCCGTGCAGTAGTGGCACTACAGATAGAAAGTGCACTCCTCCCATCTCAGTTGTAACACTAACCTCCCGCAGCCTGTACAACCCTCTCTATCTCTGTTACCACCTCCAGCCCCGACAACCCTTCCTATCTCCGTTTGCTCCTCCAGCCCCTACACCTCACCCTCCCTGGCTCTGTAACGCCCCCCCCAGTCTGTGCAACCCTCCCTCTCTCTGCAATCACTTCCAGCCCCAACAACCCTCCCTATCTCTGTAACCTCCTCCAGCCCCTACAACCCTCCCTAACTCTGTAACCTCCTCCAGCCCCTACACCCCTCCCTATCTCTGTAACCTCTTCCAGCCCCTACAACCCTCCCTAACTCTGTAACATCCTCCAACCCCTACACCCCTCCCTATCTCTGTAACCTCCTCCAGCCCCTACACCCCTCCCTATCTCTGTAACCTCCTCCAGCCCCGACACCCCTCCCCATCTCTGTAACCTCCTCCAACCCCTACAACCCTCCCTAACTCTGTAACCTCCTCCAGCCCCTACACCCCTCCCTATCTCTGTAACCTCCTCTAGCCCCAACAATCCTATCTCTGTAACCTCCTCCAGCCCCTACAACACTCCCTATCTCTGTAACCTCCTACAGCCCCTACAACCCTCCCTATCTCTGTAATCTCCTCCAGCCCTCTACAACCCTCCCTATCTCTGTAATCTCCTCCAGCCCCTACACCCCTCCCTATCTCTGTAACCTCCTCCAGACCCAACACCTTCCCTATCTCTGTAACCTCCTCCAGCCCCTACAACCCTCCCTATCTCTGTAACCTCCTCCAGTCCCTACAACTCTCCCTATCTATGTAACCTCCAGCAGCCTCTACAAGCCCCCCGTCTCTGTAACCTCCTCCAGCCCCTACAACCCTCCCTATCTCTGTAACCTCCTCCAGCCTCTACAACCCTCCCTATCTCTGTAACCTTCTCCAGCCCCTACACCCCTCCCTATCTCTGTAACCTCCTCCAGCCCCTATACCCCTCCCTATCTGTTAGCTCCAATGGTCCCTATAACCCTCTACCCTAACATCTCATTTGCCTTGCTGTCATACTCTATTTTGTAATGCAGCATTGAAGCCCTTCGGGATGCTGAAAGGCTCTATATAAATGTGTTGACGTTTCGAGTCATATTTCATATTTCAACTCTTTCTTGGACTCGAAATCAAGTTCTGTCGAAGGGTCATGAGGACTCGAAACGTCAACTCTTTTCTTCTCCGCCGATGCTGCCAGACCTGCTGAGTTTTTCCAGGTAATTCTGTTTTTGTTTTGGATTTCCAGCATCCGCAGTTTTCTTTGTTTTTATCTATATAAGTGTAGGTTGTTACTGTTGTTGTGGTCATGCAATGTCTGTGGGGAGAGATACAATTAATCTTTCAGCTTTCTGACTGGCTGGAGTAAATTCTGATGGATTAGTGAGGAGTCGCTGATTAAATGTTAACTCAGTTCCTTTCTCCACAGACACTGTCTGACCTACTGTGCATTTCCTGCATGTTCAGTTTCCTCCACTTGAAGTATTTAGCTTTATAAGGGGCTGATCCCTCAATGTTAACACTCATCCAATTGGCTAAAGTGGCTGTCAGTCATAAAGTGGAACACCCTGATTGGCTGGAGCAACTGTCAGCCACCAAGCAAGACTGCTCTGATTGGCTGAGGCGAACATCATCCAACAAGCAGACCACTCTGATTGGCTGCAGCAACTGTCAGCCACCAAGCAAGACTGCTCTGATTGGCTGAGGCGAACATCATCCAACAAGCAGACCACTCTGATTGGCTGCAGCAACTGTCAGCCACCAAGCAAGACTGCTCTGATTGGCTGAGGCACCTGTCATCCACCTGGCAGGCCACTTTCATTGGCTAAGGCACATGTCATCCACCCGGCAGGCCACTCTGATTGGTGGACGGTCAGTCAACTCTCTTTAAAGAGGGATCTCTTTCTCTTAGGACTTAAAGCCTTTTTTATTTATTGTTAAAAGTTCCAAGATTTGATGTTGAGTTGTTAGATAAGAATCTTGTCCAGCCCTGGTGTTGAGGAAGTTCAGAGGAGGAAAGCGAAATACTCAAAGGTAATCTTGGCTTCACTCCCAGACACTGCTGTCGTACGCTGATGCCGGAGATAGTCCTTTAACCCCGGAGGTCACCCTTCAACTCCGCCACGTAACCTCCACCTCATCTGTCCTGTACCTGCCAATAAAGAACAAGGGCAGACACTCACTTCATTGATTAATATCATTAACTCAAGGCTGATATCAGTCCGTGATAATATGTCCATCAGGGGAGGAAAACTGAATCCTTACTCGATCGGGCCTACATGTGACACTTAACTGCCCTCTGGAATGGCCCAGCAAGCCACTCAGTTGTATCAAACCCTTACACAAAGTCCATAAGGAATGAGACTGGATGGACCACCCGGCATCGACCCAGTCACCGGAAACGACAATGGAAAACCCAGCCCGGTCGGCCCTGCAAAGTCCTCCTTACTAACGTCTGGGGGCTTGGGCCAAAAGTGGGAGCGCGGTCCCACACACATCGTCATCCTCATGGAATCATACCTTACAGGTCATGTCCCAGACACCACCATCACCATCCCTGGGTGTGCACTGTCCCACCGGCAGGACAAACCCAGCAGAGGTGGGGGCACAATGGTATACAGTCAGGAGGGAGTTACCTTGGGAGTCCTCAACATCGGCTCCAGACTCCATGAAGTCTCCTGGCATCAGGTCAAACATGGACAAGGAAACCTCCTGCTGATGACCATGTCCCTCCCTCCCTCAGCTGATGAATCAGTGCCTCCTCCATGTTGAACACCACTTGGAGGGAGCACTGAGGGTGGAAAAGGAGCAGAATGTACTCTGGGTGGGGGGACTTCAATGTCCATCTCCAAGGGCGGCTCGGTAGCACCACTACTGACTGAGCTGGCCGAGTCCTAAAGGACATAGCTGCTAGACTGGGTCTGCGGCAGGTGGTGAGGGAACCAGCGAGAGGGAGAAACATACTTGACCCCATCCTCACCAACCTGCCTGTCACAGATACATCTGTCCATGACAGTATCGGTAGGAGTGACCATCGCACAGTCCTTGTGGAGATGGAGTCCCGGATTCACACTGAGGAGACCCTCCATCGTGTCCTGTGGCACTACCAGCGTGCTAAATGGGATAGATTTCAGACAGATCTAGCAGCTCGATACTGGGCATCCATGAGGTGCTGTGGGCCATCAACAGCAGCAGAATTGTACTCGAACACACTCTGTAACCTCATGGCCCAGCATATCCCCCACTCTACCATTACCATCAAGTCAGGGGATTAACCCTGGTTCAATGAAGAGTGCAGGAGGACATGCCAGGAGCAGCACCAGGCACACCTAAAAATGAGGTGTCAACCTGGTGAAGCTACAACACAGGATTACTTGCGGAAGCAGCAAGTGATAGACAGAGCTAAATGATCCCACAACCAATGGATCAGATCTAATCTCTGCAGTCCTACCACATCCATTCATGACAATTAAATAACTCACTGGAGGAGGAGGCTCCACAGATATCCCCATCCTCAATGATGGAGGAGCCCAGCACATCAGTGCAAAAGATAAGGCTGAAGGATTTGCAACAATCTTCAGCCAGAAGTGCTGAGTGGATGATTCATCTCAGCCTCCTCTGGAGGTCCCCAGCCAATTCAATTCACTCCACGTGATATCAAGAAACGACTGAAGGCACTGGATATTGCAAAGACTGTGGGCCCTGATAATATTCCAGCAATAGTACTGAAGACTTGTGCTCCAGAACTTGCTGTGCCCCTAGCCAAGCTGTTCCAGTACAGCCACAACACTGGCATCTACCCAGCTATGTGGAACATTGCCCAGGTATGTCCAGTACACAAAAAGCAGGACAAATCCAATCCGGCCAATTACCGCCCCATCAGTCTGCTCTCCATCATCAGTAAAGTAATGGAAGGTGTTGCTATCAAGCAGCACTTACTCAGCAATAACCTGCTGACTGACACTCAGTTTGGGTTCTACCAGGGCCGCTCAGCTCCCGACCACAACGTTCTCAAAGGCAATTGGGGTGGACAATAAATGCTAGTCCTCCCAGTGACACTCACGCCTCATGAACAAATAACAATAAACCCCAAGATTAGAATCAGCGTCTGTTAATGAGATTTTAAATATAAAAACCCTAACGATATTAGCACGTGCCAATATGATTTATGAAAATAATTGTCTCCGGATGTTCTGTGATTCTCTGATTCTAAGCATGAAGGTTTTGTGTTCTAGCTCTTCCTCTGAATGCAGTCACCTGGTCAGTGTAGAGGATCCATGGGTCCCACACGTGCTGTCCCTGAAAGGGAATTGTATCCTACCTCTGTGTGATCCACGAATCCTCCAGCGCAGTCACATGGCCTGCCCGGAACATCTCCCATCCAGCCTGCGCTATCATAGCACCATTATCGATACAGAACCTGGGGACGAGGAGAGTGGCAGTCAGCTTAGGCCAAATACAGAAAACCATAAGAACCGACACTTATACACACACCAGTTTATACACATGCAGGGCAGCATGCCAGGAGCAGCTCCAGGCACACCTAAAAATGAGCTGTCAACCTGGTGAGGCTACATACAGGACTACTTGTGTGCCAAACAGCAGAAGCAGCAAGTGATAGACGGAGCTAAGTGACCTCACAACCAATGGATCAGATCTAAGCTCTGCAGTCCTGTCACATGGAGTCGTGAATGGTGGTGGACCAACTCACTGGAAGAGGAGGCTCCACAAAAATCCCCTTCCTCAATGATGGGGGAGCCCAGCACATCAGTGCAAAAGATAAGGCTGAAGGATTAGCTACAATCTTCAGCCAGAAGTGCCGAGTGGATGATTCATCTCAGCCACCTCCTGAGGTCCCCAGCACCACAGATGCCAGTCTTCAGCCAATGCGATTCACTCCACGTGATATCAAGAAACAGCTGAAGACATTGGATACTGCAGAGGCTATGGGCCCTGACAATATTCCAGCAATAGTACTGAAGACTTGTGCTCCTGAACTTGTCGTGCCCCCAGCCAAGCTGTTCCAGTCCAGCTACAACACTGGCATCTACCTATAAGACCATAGACGTAGGAGCAGAAGTAGGCCATTCAGCCCATCGAGTCTGCTCTGCCAATCAATGGGATCATGGCTGATCTGATAATCCTCAACTCCACTTTCCTGCCTTTTTCCCATAACCCTTGATTCCCTTACTGATTAAAATTCTGTCTAGCTCAGCCTTGAATATATTTAACCACCCAGCCCCTACAGCCCTCTGCGGTAAAGAATTCCACAGATTGACCACCCTCTGAGAGAAGAAGTTTCCTCCTCATCTCTGTCTTAAATGGGCAACTCTTTACTCTGAGATTATGTCCTTTGGTCCTAGAGTCTCCCACAAGGGGAAACAACCTCTCAGCATCTACACTGTCAAGCCCCCTAAGAATATTATACGTTTCAGTAAGGTCACCTCTCATTCTTCTAAACTCCAATGAGTACAGACCCAACCTACTCAACCTCTCCTGAAGAAAATCCCTCCATACCTGGGATCAACAGAGTGAACACTCTCTGAACTGCCTCCAATGCCAGTATATCTTTCCTTAGATAATGAGACCAAACTGTTCACAGTATTCTAGGTGGGGTCTAACTCATGCCTTGTATAGTTTTAGCAAGACTTCCCTATTTTTATACTCCATTCCCTTTGAAATAAAGGCCAACATTCCATTTGCCTTCCCTATTATCTGCTGAACTTGTATGTTAGCTTTTTCTGATTCATGCCTGAGGATCCCCAAATCCCTCTGTGCTGCAGCTTTCTGCAGTCTTTCTCCACTTAAATAAAATTCAGCTCCTCTATTCTTCCTGCCAAAGTGCATTACCTCACATTTTCCCACATTATATTCCATCTGCCAAGTTTTTGCCCACTCACTAAACCTGTCTATATCGCTCTGTAGACTCCTTGTGTCATCCACACCACTTGCCTTCCCACCTATTTTTGTGTCATCTGTAAACTTGGCGAGAGTACAATCACTGCCCTCATCCAAGTCCTTAATATATATTGTAAATAACTGTGGCCCCAGCACTGATCCCTGTGGCACTTCACGAGTTACAGGTTGTCATCCTGAAAATGCCCCCCATATCCCGACTCTCTGATTTCTATCAGTTAGACCGTCCTCTATCCATGCTAATATACTATTCCCAACACCATGCGCTCTTACCTTATTAAGTACCCTTATGTGTGGTAACTTATCGAACGCCTTTTGGAAATCCAAATATATTCCATCTACTGGTCCCCCTTTATCTATCCTGCTTGTTACCTCCTCAGAGAATTCTAATACATTTATCAGGCATGATTTCCCCTTCATGAAGCCATACTGACTCTGCTTGATCAGATTATGTATTTCTAAATGCTCTGCTGTTACATCCTTTATAACAGACTCTAACATTTCCCAGTGACAGATGTTAAGCTAATTGGTCGGATAGTTAGCTGCTTTGTGTCTCCCTCCCTTTTTGAATAAGGGTGTTACACTGGCTGTTTTCCAATCCTCTGGGACTATTCCAGAATCTAAGGATCCTTGGAAGATTACTACCAGTACATCCACTATCTCTGTAGCGACTTCCTTCGATATCCTAGGATGCAGCCCATCAGGTCCAGGGGACTTATCAGCCATTAGCCCCATTAGTTTCCCTAGTACTTTTTCTCTTGGGATAGTTATTGTATTTATTTCCTCCCCCACTCTTGCCCCATGGTTATTTAGTGTTTCTGGTATACTTTTGTGTCTTCTACTGTGAAGACTGAAGCAAAGTATTTATTCAACTCCTCTGCTATTTCCTGGTTCCCCATTATTTCCTGAGCCTCATTCTCTAAGGGCTCTATATTGATTTTGGCCTCTCTCCCTTTTTTTTTACTGTCCATTTACTCTCAAAGTTTATTTTCTCCCTCTATTATTTTTTTTTGGTCATCTCCTGTTGGTTTTTAAAACTTTCCCAATCCTCTGGCTTACCATTAATCTTTGCTACATTGTATACTTTTTCACTTTGATACTATCCTTAATTTCCTTGGTTACCACGGTTGGTTTACCCAACCATGCGGAAAATCACACAAGAAGCAGGGCAAATCCAACCCGGCCAATTACCACCCCATCTGTCTACTCTCCATCATCAGTAAAGTAACGGAAGGGGTCATCAACAGTGCTATCAAACGACACTTGCTTAGCAATAACCTGCTCACTGATGCCCAGTTTGGGTTCCACTAGGGCCACTCAGGTCATTACAGCTTTGGTTCAAACATGGACAAAAGAACTGAACTCTGGAAAAACTCTCCGCTGGTTGGAGTCATACCGAGCACAAAGGAAGGTGGTTGTGGTTGTTGGAGGTCAGTCATTTCAGCTCCAGGACATCACTGCAGGAGTTCCTCAGGGTAGTGTCCTCGGCCCAACCACCTTCAGCTGCTTCACCAATGACCTTCCTTCTATCATAAGGTCAGAAGTGGGGATGTTCGCTGATGATTGCACAATGTTCAGCACCATTCGCAACTCCTCAGACATTGAAGCAGTCCATGTCCAAATGCAGCAAGACCTGGACAATATCCAGACTTGGGCTGACAAGTGGCAAATAACATTCATGCCATACAAATGCCAGGCAATGACCATCTCCAACAAGAGAGAATCATCAAATCATCAATCGTCAAGCATTCACTCCCTCCACCACCGACGCACGGTAGCAGCAGTGTGTGTACCATCCACAAGATGAACTGCAGGGATTCACCAAGGCTCCTTAGACAGCACCTTCCAAACCCACGGCCACTACCATCTAGAAGGACAAGGGCAGCAGACACATGGGAACATCACCACCTGGAAGTTCCCCTCCAAGTCACTCACCATCCCGACTTGGAAATATATCACCGTTCCTTCACTGTCGCTGGGTCAAAATCCTGGAACTCCCTCCCTAACAGCACGGTGGGTGTACCTACACCACATAGACTGCAGCGGTTCAAGAAGGCAGCTCACCTCCACCTTCTCAAGGGCAACTAGGGATGGGCAATAAATGCTGGGCCCAGCCAGTGAAGCCCACATCCCATCAATGAATTTTAAAAAAAAAGATCCAAACATGGACAAAAGAGCTGAACTCCCGAGGTGAGGTGAGAGTGACTGCCCTTGACATCAAGGCAGCATTTGACCAAGTGTGGCATCAAAGAGCCCCAGCTAAACCGGAGTCAATGGGAATCAGGGGGGAAACTCTCCGCTGGTTGGAGTCATACTGAGCACAATGATAGATGGTTGTGGGTTTTGGAGTTCAATCATTTCAGTTCCAGGACATCACTGCAGGAGTTCTTCAGGGTAGTGTCCTCAGCCCAACCATCTTCAGCTAATATATCAATGACCTTCCTTCTATCATTCGCACCACACAAGTGTCAGGCAATGACCATCCCAACAACAGAGAATCTAACCATTGCCCCTTGACGTTCAGTGGCATTACCATCACTGAATCCCCCACTTTCAACATCCTGGGGGTTACCAGTGACCAGAAACTGAACTGGACCCAGCCATATAAACACTGTGGCTACAAAAGCAGGTGAGAGACTTGGAATCCTGCAATGAGTAACTCACCTCCTGACTCCCCAAAGGCTGTCCACAAGGCACAAGTCAGGAATGTGCTGGAATAATCTCCACTTGCCTGGATGAGTGCAGCTCTAACACTGAAGAAGCTCGACACCATCCAGGACAAAGCAGCCCCGCTTGATGGGCACCACATCCACAAACATTCACTCCCTCCACCACCGACGCACAGTAGCAGCAGTGTGTGTACCATCTACAAGATGCACTGCAGCAACTCACCAAGACTCCTGAGACAGCACCTTCCAAACCCACGGCCACTACCATCTAGAAGGACAAGGGCAGCAGACACATGGGAACACCACCAGCTGGAAGTTCCCCTCCAAGTCACTCACCATCCTGACTTGGAAATATATCGCCGTTCCTTCACTGTCGTTGGGTCAAAATCCTGGAACTCCCTCCCTAACAGCACTGTTGGTGTACTGACAACACATTGTGAGGAACCAGTTTTTGGAAAATTTGAAGGACATTGAATTTTGGACATGCTTCCTCCTGAGTTATATTTACTGTAAGTCCACCGACACCCAGAGCTACCACAGCCACAATTTCTCACACCCTGCTTTCTGACTTGATTCCATTCTCCCAGTTTCTCCATCTCTGTCGTATTTGTTCTGATGATGCTACCTCCTATACCAGTGCATCTGATATGTCTGTGTTTTTTTTAAAAGAGGAAAATTGTTGCACTTCTAAACTATAACTTGTATGTTAACCTGTTTAATAACTTGTTTTAAAAAAGGAGTTTGTTTTATAATACAATTATTCTTTTTTGCCTTTACAGAAAGAAGCCAAGTTTGAATATTTTGATCCATGGAACAGTATCAAAGGTGAACAATTGGCCTGTTTTGTGGGGGAATTAAACATTTAAACTATGGTTATGACCTGTAGAGAAGTGGGGCGAGATTAAACTGTGCAATGCTCCGTTTTTAGCCTTTAACAACGTGGAACACATCGGTTCAAGAAGGCAGCTCACCATCACTACTCAAGGGCAATTAGGGATGGGCAATAAATGCTGGCCCAGCCAGCGAAACCCATGTCCTAGAAATGTCTAAAAACAGCACACAGTGTGTACCTGCTTTAGTGCACAGGCCTTATATGTCCGCAGATGTCCACTGACATTTGTTAATGACACCTTAAACCCAGGAAAGAAGAAAAAGCAAAATTAAACTGGGAGTGGATGCCATTGGAATTTAAATCGGAGAATCTGGACCAAACTGGCACAGGATCCCGTTCCAATGTCAGATTAAGACGTGTGAAGACAATCAAACTCACCTTTCATCTGTAGCGAAGATTTTGGCTCCTCTTGCCTCACACATCGCTGCCATCATTTCCTGCAAGCGCAGATTACCTGAAGCAAGACAGCAAAATGATGGCGTTAGACAGATGCAGTACGCCAGATGTTAACTCGGCCAGCTGGATCTCCTGGTCTCCACAATGGCAGCAATGGTCTACACGCTCCGACAGTCACACTCTGACAATCTCTAGCTCTGTGCCATTATTCTGGTAAATCCAACTCCCAAACAGCTGAATGCAGATGGAAGACCACCAGAGTTTACATCCTATCACCCCCCCCCCGACCTCACCGTGACCCGTGCCATCACCCCCAACCTCACCGTGACCCGTGCCATCACCCCCAACCTCACCGTGACCCCTGCCATCACCCCCGACCTCACCGTAACCCGTGCCATCACCCCCGACCTCACCGTGACCCGTGCCATCACCCCCCGACCTCACCGTGAACCGTGCCATCACTCCCGACCTCACCGTGACCCGTGCCATCACCCCCGACCTCACCGTGAACCGTGCCATCACCCCCGACCTCACCGTGACCCGTGCCATCACCCCCCGACCTCACCATGACCCGTGCCATCACTCCCGATCTCACTGTGAACCGTATCATCACACCCGACCTCACCGTGACCCGTGTCATCACGCCAACCTTCACCGTGGCACCTGGGGTCACCCCTCACCTCATTGTGACCCTTGTGATCATGGCTCACCTTAATGACCCCTCCGACCCCATGTCTGTCAGACCTTCCCTCACCATTGCCCCTGCGACCTTTGCCCCATCCCGTGACCCTGCAACCTTCCCCCCACTAGCTGACCCACCTACACTGTCCCCTGACCCTCTGACCCAGTAGTCCCAGCCCTGCTCAACCAACCCAATCCCCACAATGTCCCCCCATGGTCAACAACTCCATCCCTGGCCCTCTGACCCACTCTCCAGACCGTTACCCACCCCTCCCCATCACCCAGAGACCCACCCCCCACACCGTCACCACAGACCCAACCCCCCCACACCGTCACCCACAGACCCAACCCCCCCACACCGTCACCCAGAGACCCACCACCCACACCGTCACCCAGAGACCCACCACCCATACCGTCACCCAGAGACCCAACCCCGCCACACCGTCACCCACAGACCCAACCCCCCCACACCGTCAACACAGACCCAACCCCCCCACACCATCACCCACAGACCCAACCCCCCCACACCGTCACCCACAGACTCACCCCCCCACACCGTCACCCAAGACCCACCCCCCCTACACCGTCACCACAGACCCAACCCCCCCACACCGTCACCCAGAGACCGAACCCCCCCACACCGTCACCCACAGACCCACCCCCCCACACCTGTCACCACAGACCCAACGCCCCTACACCGTCACCCAGAGACCCAACCCCCCACACCGTCACCCAAGACCCACCCCCCCCCACACCGTCACCACAGACCCAACCCCCCCCACACCGTCACCCAGAGACCCAAACACCCCACACCGTCACCCACTGACCCAAACCCCCCACACCTGTCACCACAGACCCAACCACCCTACACCGTCACCCAGAGACCCAACCCCCCTACACCGTCACCCAGAGACCCAACCCCCCCACACCGTCACCCACAGACCCAACCCCCCCACACCGTCACCCACAGACTCACCCCCCCACACCGTCACCCAAGACCCACCCCCTCTACACCGTCACCACAGACCCAACCCCCCAACACCGTCACCCAGAGACCGAACCCCCCAACACCGTCACCCAGAGACCGAACCCCCCCACACCGTCACCCACAGACCCACCCCCCCCACACCTGTCACCACAGACCCAACGCCCCTACACCGTCACCCAGAGACCCAACCCCCCCCACACCGTCACCCACAGACTCACCCCCCCACACCGTCACCCAAGACCCACCCCCCCCACACCGTCACCACAGACCCAACCCCCCCACACCGTCACCCAGAGACCCAAACACCCCACACCGTCACCCACTGACCCAAACCCCCCACACCTGTCACCACAGACCCAACCCCCCTACACCGTCACCCAGAGACCCACCCCCCCCACACCGTCACCCAGAGACCCAACCCCCCCCACACCGTCACCCACAGACCCAACCACCCCACACCGTCACCCACAGACCCAACCCCCCCACACCGTCACCCACAGACCCAACCCCCCCCACACCGTCACCCACAGACCCAACCCCCCCACACCGTCACCCACAGACCCAACCCCCCCACACCGTCACCCAGAGACCCACCCCCCACACCGTCACCCACAGACCCAACCCCCCCACACCGTCACCCACAGACCCAACCACCCCACACCGTCACCCACAGACCCAACCCCCCCACACCGTCACCCACAGACCCAACCCCCCCACACCGTCACCCACAGACCCAGCCCCCCACACCGTCACCCAGAGACTCACCCCCCCACACCGTCACCCACAGACCCAACCCCCCCACACCGTCACCCAGAGACCCAACCCCCCCAACACCGTCACCCAGAGACCCACCCCCCCACACCGTCACCCAGAGACCCACCCCCCACACCGTCACCCACAGACCCAACCCCCCCACACCGTCACCCACAGACCCAACCCCCCCACACCGTCACCCACAGACCCAACCCCCCCCACACCGTCACCCACAGACCCAACCCCCCCACACCGTCACCCACAGACCCAGCCCCCCACACCGTCACCCACAGACCCAACCCCCCCACACCGTCACCCACAGACCCAACCCCCCCACACCGTCACCCACAGACCCAACCCCCCCACACCGTCACCCACAGACCCAACGCCCCCACACCGTCACCCACAGACCCAACCCCCCCACACCGTCACCCACAGACCCAACCCCCCCACACCGTCACCCACAGACCCAACCCCCCCACACCGTCACCCACAGACCCAACCCCCCCACACCGTCACCCACAGACCCAACCCCCCCCACACCGTCACCCACAGACCCACCCCCCCCACACCGTCACCCACAGACCCACCCCCCCCACACCGTCACCCACAGACCCACCCCCCCCCACACCGTCACCCACAGATTCACCCCCCCACACCGTCACCCACAGACCCACCCCCCCACACCGTCACCCACAGACCCAACCCCCCCACACCGTCACCCACAGACCCAACCCCCCCCACACCGTCACCCAGAGACCCAACCCCCCCCCACACCGTCACCCACAGACCCAACCCCCCCCCCACACCGTCACCCACAGACCCAACCCCCCCACACCGTCACCCAGAGACCCAACCCCCCCCACACCGTCACCCAGAGACCCACCCACCCCACACCGTCACCCACAGACCCAACCCCCCCCACACCGTCACCCAGAGACCCAACCCCCCCCACACCGTCACCCACAGACCCAACCTCCCCCACACCGTCACCCACAGACCCAACCTCCCGCACACCGTCACCCACAGACACAACCCCCGCACACCGTCACCCACAGACACAACCCCCCCACACCGACAACACAGACCCAACCCCCCCACACCGTCACCCACAGAACCAACCCCCACACCGTCACCCACAGACCCAACCCCCCGCCCACACCGTCACCCACAGACCCAACCCCCCCACACCGTCACCCACAGACCCAACCCCCCCACACCGTCACCCACAGAACCAACCCCCACACCGTCACCCACAGACCCAACCCCCCGCCCACACCGTCACCCACAGACCCAACCCCCCGCCCACACCGTCACCCACAGACCCAACCCCCCCACACCGTCACCCACAGACCCACCCCCCCACACCGTCACCCACAGACCCAACCCCCCCACACCGTCACCCACAGACCCAACCCCCCCACACCGTCACCCACAGACTCACCGCCCCCCCACACTGTCACCCACAGACACACCCCCCCCACACCGTCACCCACAGACCCAACCCCCCACACCGTCACCCACAGACCCAACCCCCCCACACCGTCACCCAGAGACCCAACCCCCCACACACCGTCACCCACAGACCCAACCCCCCCTACACCGTCACCCAGAGACCCACCCCCCCATACCGTCACCCACAGACCCAACCCCCCCACACCGTCACCCAGAGACCCAACCCCCCCACACCGTCACCCACAGACCCACCCCCCCCCGACACCGTCACCCACAGACCCAACCCCCCCACACCGTCACCCACAGACCCACCCCCCCCCGACACCGTCACCCACAGACCCAACCCCCCCACACCGTCACCCACAGACCCAACCCCCCCACACCGTCACCCACAGACCCAACCCCCCCACACCGTCACCCAGAGACCCACCCCCCACACCGTCACCCACAGACACAACCCCCCCACACCGTCACCCACAGACCCAACCCCCCCACACCGTCACCCAGAGACCCACCCCCCACACCGTCACCCACAGACACAACCCCCCCACACCGTCACCCACAGACTCACCCCCCACACCGTCACCCACAGACTCACCCCCCACACCGTCACCCACACACCCACCTCCCCCACACGGTCACCCATAGACCCAACCCCCCCACACCGTCACCACAGACCCAACCCCCCCCACACCATCACCCACAGACCCACCTCCCCCACACCGTCACCCACAGACCCAACCCCCCCACACCGTCACCCACAGACTCACCCCCCACACCGTCACCCACAGACACACCCCTCTCACACCGTCACCCACAGACTCACCCCCCCACACCGTCACCACAGACCCACCCCACTCCTCCACTTTAGACCCCCCGCCACACCCCCATCCTCTCAGCCTCCCCCATGTACGTACATCCGACCCCCCCGACAATCAGCACTTCTTCTGATCCACAATGTGCCATTGCCCGTTCTGTCGTCTCCACTAACATGGCAAACACAGTCTCCTAGAAAGAGAGGGAGAGAGATAGGCAATAAGGGCACAGGTAAATCATCCAATAAAATTATACTTTTTATAGCAGGATTGTTGTCATTGTGATCTCTCTCTATATTGCCTGTAGCTGTGTATCTCTTAATCTCCGAGCTCTCTCTGTATTCCTGCGTATCTCTCTTTCTAACTCTGTATTCCCTGTGTATATCTCTCTCTAATTCTCTCATCTCTCTCTGTATTCTCTGTGTATATCTCTCTCTAATTCTCTCATCTCTCTCTGTATTCTCTGTGTATATCTCTCTCTAATTCTCTCATCTCTCTCTGTATTCTCTGTGTATATCTCTCTCTAATTCTCTCATCTCTCTCTGTATTCTCTGTGTATATCTCTCTCTAATTCTCTCATCTCTCTCTGTATTCCCTGTGTATATCTCTAATTCTCTCATCTCTCTCTGTATTCCCTGTGTATATCTCTCTAATTCTCTCATCTCTCTCTGTATTCCCTGTGTATATCTCTAATTCTCTCATCTCTCTCTGTATTCTCTGTGTATATCTCTAATTCTCTCATCTCTCTCTGTATTCCGTGTATATCTCTCTAATTCTCTCATCTCTCTCTGTATTCCCTGTGTATATCTCTAATTCTCTCATCTCTCTCTGTATTCCGTGTATATCTCTCTAATTCTCTCATCTCTCTCTGTATTCTCTGTGTATATCTCTCTCTAATTCTCTCATCTCTCTCTGTATTCTCTGTGTATATCTCTCTCTAATTCTCTCATCTCTCTCTGTATTCCCTGTGTATATCTCTCTCTAATTCTCTCATCTCTCTCTGTATTCCCTGTGTATATCTCTCTAATTCTCTCATCTCTCTCTGTATTCCCTGTGTATATCTCTCTAATTCTCTCATCTCTCTCTGTATTCCCTGTGTATATCTCTCTAATTCTCTCATCTCTCTCTGTATTCCCTGTGTATATCTCTCTCTAATTCTCTCATCTCTCTCTGTATTCCCTGTGTATATCTCTAACTCTCTGATCTCTCTCTGTATCCCCTGTGTAAATCTCTAATTCTCTGATCTCTCTCTTTACTCCCTGTGTATATATCTCCCTAACTCTCTGATTTCTCTGTTTCTCTGTATATACCTCTCTCTAATTCTGTTATCCTTCTGTATCCCCTGTCTATATCTCTAACTCTCTGATCTCTCTCTGCATTCCCTGTGTATCTCTCTAACTCTCTGATCTCTCTCTGTATCCCGTGTCTATCTCTCTAACTCTCTGATCTCTTTCTGTATTCCCTGTGTATTTCTCTCTCTGACTCTCTGTGTATTCCCTGTGTATCTCTCTAACTCTCTGATCTCTCTCTGTATTCCTTGTGTATCTCTCCAACTCTCTGATCTCTCTCTGTATTCCCTGTGTATTTCTCTCTCTGACTCTCTGTGTATTCCCTGTGTATCTCTCCAACTCTCTGATCTCTCTCTGTATTCCTTGTGTATTTCTCTCTCTGACTCTCTGTGTATTCCCTGTGTATCTCTCTAACTCTCTGATCTCTCTCTTTATTCCCCATGTATATATCTCCCTAACTCGCTGATTTCTCCTGTATTCTGTGTATATCTCTCCCTAACTCTTGAGAGCTCTCTCTGTACTCCTTGCTTATGTCCCTGCCCAACAAATGGACTGCTTTCTCCCCCTCATGTTTGCTTTGAAGCTCTGATACTCTCTCTCTCTCTCTCTCTCTCGTGGATTGGACACATCCATTGTGAACCGTGACCCTTCCTTCTTTGTACAGGAGCAACCTCTAGCAGCGGGGAAAGACAGTGCGAGTTGTTTCAAAGCCATCTCACCTGCAGTGAGAAGCAGAGGTCCTCAGGTGTGCAGTCACCAGTAGCCAGCATGCGGTGTGCAGCTTCCTAAAGGATACAACATGAGCAGGCTTAATAACACAGGCAGAATGAACAGCAGAAAGCAACGGTACAGTCAGGGGAATCTGTGACAAACGTGCAAACCCCAGCACTGCTCTTAAACAGGGACAGACTGAACACGTGCATCATTCCGAGAGGGGAGGGTAATGCTGTAGCAGGTAATTCTACACTTGGTAGCTGAAGGGATGTTCCCCATTCAAACTGCCAGGTTGCAGACAGCTTGAGCTGTGGTCGATATGTAGAGGTGGGAGGTGTCGTTCACTGGTATGTGGTTAGGTGAAGGAAGCAGCCATGAACTGGGACACGGTCTGAGGGTGTGGGTCAATGGGATGCGGTCTGAGGGTGTGGGTTAATGGGACACGGTCTGAGGGTGTGGGTCAATGGGACGCGGTCTGAGGGTGTGGGTCAATGGGACACGGTCTGAGGGTGTGGGTCAATGGGACGCGGTCTGAGGGTGTGGGTCAATGGGACATGGTCTGAGGGTGTGGGTCAATGGGACACGGTCTGAGGGTGTGGGTCAGTGGGTCAATGGGACACGGTCTGAGGGTGTGGGTCAATGGGACGCAGTCTGAGGGTGTGGGTCAATGGGACGCGGTCTGAGGGTGTGGGTCAATGGGACGCGGTCTGAGGGTGTGGGTCAATGGGACGCGGTCTGAGGGTGTGGGTCAATGGGATAAGGTCTGAGGGTGTGGGTCAATGGGACGCGGTCTGAGGGTGTGGGTCAATGGGACGCGGTCTGAGGGTGTCGATCAATGGGACATGGTCTGAGGGTGTGGGTCAATGGGACACGGTCTGAGGGTGTGGGTCAATGAGACACGGTCTGAGGGTGTGGGTCAATGGGATAAGGTCTGAGGGTGTGGGTCAATGGGACACGGTCTGAGGGTGTGGGTCAATGAGACGCGGTCTGAGGGTGTGGGTCAATGGGACAAGGTCTGAGGGTGTGGGTCAATGGGACACGGTCTGAGGGTGTGGGTCAATGGGACACGGTCTGAGGGTGTGGGTCAATGAGACGCGGTCTGAGGGTGTGGGTCAATGGGACGCGGTCTGAGGGTGTGGGTCAATGGGACGCGGTCTGAGGGTGTGGGTCAATGGGACACGGTCTGAGAGTGTGGGTCAATGGGACGCGGTCTGAGAGTGTGGGTCAATGGGACGCGGTCTGAGGGTGTGGGTCAATGGGATGCACGCTGAGGGTGTGGGTCAATGGGACACGGTCTGAGGGTGTGGGTCAATGGGACGTGGTCTGAGGGTGTTGGTCAATGGGACATGGTCTGAGGGTGTGGGTCAGTGGGTCAATGGGACACGGTCTGAGGGTGTGGGTCAATGGGACACGGTCTGAGGGTGTGGGTCAATGGGACACGGTCTGAGGGTGTGGGTCAATGGGACACGGTCTGAGGGTGTGGGTCAATGGGACACGGTCTGAGGGTGTGGGTCAATGGGACGTGGTCTGAGGGTGTGGGTCAATGGGACGTGGTCTGAGGGTGTGGGTCAATGGGACACGGTCTGAGGGTGTGGGTCAATGGGACACGGTCTGAGGGTGTGGGTCAATGGGACACGGTCTGAGGGTGTGGGTCAATGGGACACGGTCTGAGGGTGTGGGTCAATGGGACACGGTCTGAGGGTGTGGGTCAATGGGACACGGTCTGAGCGTGTGGGTCAATGAGACACGGTCTGAGGGTGTGGGTCAATGGGACACGGTCTGAGGGTGTGGGTCAATGGGATAAGGTCTGAGGGTGTGGGTCAATGGGACACGGTCTGAGGGTGAGGGTCAATGGGACGCGGTCTGAGCGTGTGGGTCAATGAGACACGGTCTGAGGGTGTGGGTCAATGGGACACGGTCTGAGGGTGTGGGTCAATGGGATAAGGTCTGAGGGTGTGGGTCAATGGGACGCGGTCTGAGGGTGTGGGTCAATGAGACGCGGTCTGAGGGTGTGGGTCAATGAGATGCGGTCTGAGGGTGTGGGTCAATGGGACGCGGTCTGAGGGTGTGGGTCAATGGGACGCGATCTGAGGGTGTGGGTCAATGGGACGAGGTCTGAGCGTGTGGGTCAATGGGACGCGGTCTGAGAATGTGGGTCAATGGGACACGGTCTGAGGGTGTGGGTCAATGGGACACACGCTGAGGGTGTGGGTCAATGGGACACGGTCTGAGGGTGTGGGTCAATGGGATAAGGTCTGAGGGTGTGGGTCAATGGGACGCGGTCTGAGGGTGTGGGTCAATGAGACGCGGTCTGAGGGTGTGGGTCAATGAGACGCGGTCTGAGGGTGTGGGTCAATGGGACGCGGTCTGAGGGTGTGGGTCAATGGGACGCGATCTGAGGGTGTGGGTCAATGGGACGAGGTCTGAGCGTGTGGGTCAATGGGACGCGGTCTGAGAATGTGGGTCAATGGGACACGGTCTGAGGGTGTGGGTCAATGGGACACACGCTGAGGGTGTGGGTCAATGGGACACGGTCTGAGGGTGTGGGTCAATGGGACGCGGTCTGAGGGTGTGGGTCAATGGGACGCGATCTGAGGGTGTGGGTCAATGGGACGAGGTCTGAGCGTGTGGGTCAATGGGACGCGGTCTGAGAATGTGGGTCAATGGGACACGGTCTGAGGGTGTGGGTCAATGGGACACGGTCTGAGGGTGTGGGTCAATGGGACACGGTCTGAGGGTGTGGGTCAATGGGACACGGTCTGAGGGTGTGGGTCAATGGGACACGGTCTGAGGGTGTGGGTCAATGGGACGTGGTCTGAGGGTGTGGGTCAATGGGATGCGGTCTGAGGGTGTGGGTCAATGGGATAAGGTCTGAGGGTGTGGGTCAATGGGACACGGTCTGAGGGTGTGGGTCAATGGGACGCGGTCTGAGGTGTTGGTCAATGGGACAAAGGCTGAGGATGTCAACCAGTGGGACACAGTCTATGGGTGCTGTCAATGGGAAAAAATCTGAGGGTGTCAGTCAATGGGGCACAGTCTGAGGGTGCCAGTCTGTTAATGGAAGACAGCATGAGTGTGCTGGTCAGTCAATGGGACTCACTCCAAGGGTGTCGGTCAAAGACCCAGTCTGAGTGTGTCGGTTGGAAACAGTCTGAGGGTGGCAGTCAACAGTACACAGTCTGAGAGTATCAGTAAATGGCATACAGTCTACGGTCTTGGTCAATGGGACACAGACTGAGGGTGTCGGTCAATGGGACACTGACTGAGGGTGTCGGTCCAGGGGACACTGACTGAGGGTGTCGGTCCAGGGGACACTGACTGAGGGTGTCGGTCAATGGGACACAGACTGAGGGTGTCGGTCAATGGGACACAGACTGAGGGTGTCGGTCAATGGGACACTGACTGAGGGTGTCGGTCCAGGGGACACTGACTGAGGGTGTCGGTCCAGGGGACACTGACTGAGGGTGTCGGTCCAGGGGACACTGACTGAGGGTGTCGGTCCAGGGGACACTGACTGAGGGTGTCGGTCCAGGGGACACTGACTGAGGGTGTCGGTCAATGGGACACTGACTGAGGGTGTCGGTCAATGGGACACTGACTGAGGGTGTCGGTCAATGGGACACTGACTGAGGGTGTCGGTCCAGGGGACACTGACTGAGGGTGTCGGTCAATGGGATACTGACTGAGGGTGTCGGTCAATGGGACACTGACTGAGGGTGTCGGTCAATGGGACACTGACTGAGGGTGTCGGTCCAGGGGACACTGACTGAGGGTGTCGGTCAATGGGACACTGACTGAGGGTGTCGGTCCAGGGGACACTGACTGAGGGTGTGGGTAATGAGACACTGACTGAGGGTGTCGGTCCAGGGGACACTGACTGAGGGTGTCGGTCAATGGGACACTGACTGAGGGTGTCGGTCCGGGGGACACTGACTGAGGGTGTCGGTCCAGGGGACACTGACTGAGGGTGTCGGTCCGGGGGACACTGACTGAGGGTGTCGGTCAATGGGACACTGACTGAGGGTGTCGGTCCAGGGGACACTGACTGAGGGTGTCGGTCAATGAGACACAGTCTGATTGTGTTGTTTTGCGAGACAAGTGATGTCCGGGTGAAGCGGGCACACTGGCGCTGAGATGGCCTCCTGGCTTCCTCCTGTGAATCGATCTTACTGTTCGCACCTCAATATAGGAGAGAATTCCCGAAAAGGAGACATCCATTCCCTTCACAGTGTAGGGCAAATCCACCAAAATCTTCCCCCTAAATGGAATCAGTGGAGAGCTTGTGAGCAGCACAGTCTGAGAGTCTGGACCAGAAATTCATGGAGACATTGGACCAGGAAGAAAACCATTCCTGTTCTCCTGGCGTTCGGCTATCCGGTCTAGCAGCTGCAATTTTGGCCACTGCAGTGGCTGGACACTAGTCTGTTCTGGTCAACAGCCAGGGGCACCCCAACTCCTTCCCGGTTCCTCCCTCCACCAATTCCCGGTCACTCACTCCCCCCCGGTTACCGGTCACTCTCTCCTCCCCGTTCCCAGTCACTCACTCCCCCCCGGTTCCCGGTCACTCTCTCCTCCCCGTTCCCGGTCACTCTCTCCACCCCGTTCCCGGTCACTCTCTCCTCCCCGTTCCCGGTCACTCTCTCCTCCCCGTTCCCGGTCACTCTCTCCTCCCCGTTCCCGGTCACTCTCACCTCCCCGTTCCCGGTCACTCTCTCCTCCCCGTTCCCGGTCACTCTCTCCTCCCCGTTCCCGGTCACTCTCTCCTCCCCGTTCCCGGTCACTCTCTCCTCCCTGTTCCCGGTCACTCTCTCCTCCCCTGGTTCCTGGACACACTCTCCTCCCAGTTCCCAGTCACCCTCTCCCCCCAGTTGCCTGTCCCTCTCCCCGCTCCGAGTGATGGTCTTCATTCAGAGCTCCTGTTGGGCTCTCACATTGTCTAATTACTCACCTCTTAGCCATTTGTTCAATGTTGAACCCGGGACTTGGATCATTGGGGATCTAATAGAACAGAAATCAGATATCAAGAAATGGCCAAAAATCCAACATATTCCACCTGTCCCACTCCTCCAGACAATTGTCCCCTGTTGTCTGTTAATGTCTCCCCCATTACTCTGTAATGCCTGTTCCTGACTCCCGCTGTCTCTCTTCATTGCCTGTTCCTGACTTCCTGGTTGGTTAAGGGGACACAGTCTGAGGGTTTTGGTTGGTCAATGGGACACAGTCTGAGGGTTTTGGTTGGTCAATGGGACACAGTCTGAGGGTTTTGGGTGGTCAGTGGGACACAGTCTGAGGGTTTTGGTTGGTCAATGGGACACAGCCTGAGGGTTTTGGTTGGTCAGTGGGACACAGTCTGAGGGTTCTGAGTGGTCAGTGGGACACAGTCTGAGGGTTTTGGTTGGTCAGTGGGACACAGTCTGAGGGTTTTGGGTGGTCGGTGGGACACAGTCTGAGGGTTTTGGTTGGTCAATGGGACACAGTCTGAGGGTTTTGGTTGGTCAATGGGACACAGTCTGAGGGTTTTGGTTGGTCAATGGGACACAGTCTGAGGGTTTTGGGTGGTCAGTGGGACACAGTCTGAGGGTTTTGGTTGGTCAGTGGGACACAGTCTGAGGGTTTTGGTTGGTCAGTGGGACACAGTCTGAGGATTTTGGGTGGTCAGTGGGACACTGAGGGTTCTGAGTGGTCAATGGGACACAGTCTGAGGGTTTTGGTTGGTCAATGGGACACAGTCTGAGGGTTTTGGGTGGTCAGTGGGACACAGTCTGAGGGTTTTGGTTGGTCAGTGGGACACAGTCTGAGGCTTTTGGTTGGTCAATGGGACACAGTCTGAGGGTTTTGGGTGGTCAGTGGGATACAGTCTGAGGGTTCTGAGCGGTCAATGGGACACAGTCTGAGGGTTTTGGTTGGTCAATGGGACACAGTTTGAGGGTTTTGGTTGGTCAATGGGACACAGTCTGAGGGTTTTGGTTGGTCAATGGGACACAGTCTGAGGGTTTTGGTTGGTCAATGGGACACAGTCTGAGGGTTTTGGGTGGTCAGTGGGACACAGTCTGAGGGTTTTGGTTGGTCAATGGGACACAGTCTGAGGGTTTTGGTTGGTCAATGGGACACAGTCTGAGGGTTTTGGGTGGCCAGTGGGACACAGTCTGAGGGTTTTGGTTGGTCAATGGGACACAGCCTGAGGGTTTTGGTTGGTCAGTGGGACACAGTCTGAGGGTTCTGAGTGGTCAGTGGGACACAGTCTGAGGGTTTTGGTTGGTCAGTGGGACACAGTCTGAGGGTTTTGGGTGGTCGGTGGGACACAGTCTTAGGGTTCTGAGTGGTCGGTGGGACATAGTCTGAGGGTTTTGGTTGGTCAGTGGGACACAGTCTGAGGGTTTTGGGTGGTCAATGGCACACAGTCTGAGGGTTTTGGTTGGTCAATGAGACACAGTCTGAGGGTTTTGGTTGGTCAATGGGACACAGTCTGAGGGTTCTGAGTGGTCAATGGGACACAGTCTGAGGGTTCTGAGTGGTCAATGGGACACAGTCTGAGGGTTCTGAGTGGTTAATGGGACACAGTCTGAGGGTTTTGGGTGGTCAGTGGGACACAGTCTGAGGGTTCTGAGTGGTCAGTGGGACACAGTCTGAGGGTTTTGGTTGGTCAGTGGGACACAGTCTGAGGGTTCTGAGTGGTTAATGGGACACGGTCTGAGGGTTTTGGTTGGTCAGTGAGACACAGTCTGAGGGTTTTAGTTGGTCAATGGGACACAGTCTGAGGGTTTTGGTTGGTCAATGGGACACAGTTTGAGGGTTTTGGGTGGTCAGTGGGACACAGTCTGAGGGTTTTGGTTGGTCAATGGGACACAGTCTGAGGGTTTTGGTTGGTCAGTGGGACACAGTCTGAGGGATTTGGTTGGTCAGTGGGACACAGACTGAGGGTTTTGGTTGGTCAGTGGGACACAGTCTGAGGGTTCTGAGTGGTCAGTGGGACACAGTCTGAGGGTTCTGAGTGGTCAGTGGGACACAGTCTGAGGGTTTTGGTTGGTCAGTGGGACACAGTCTGAGGGTTTTGGGTGGTCAATGGGACACAGTCTGAGGGTTTTGGTTGGTCAGTGGGACACAGTCTGAGGGATTTGGTTGGTCAGTGGGACACAGACTGAGGGTTTTGGGTGGTCAGTGGGACACAGTCTGAGGGTTTTGGTTGGTCAGTGGGACACAGTCTGAGGGTTCTGAGTGGTCAGTGGGATACAGTCTGAGGGTTTTGGTTGGTCAGTGGGACACAGTCTGAGGGTTTTGGGTGGTCAGTGGGACACAGTCTTAGGGTTCTGAGTGGTCGGTGGGACACAGTCTGAGGGTTTTGGTTGGTCAGTGGGACACAGTCTGAGGGTTTTGGGTGGTCAATGGGACACAGTCTGAGGGTTTTGGGTGGTCAGTGGGACACAGTCTGAGGGTTCTGAGTGGTCGGTGGGACACAGTCTGAGGGTTTTGGTTGGTCAACGGGACACAGTCTGAGGGTTCTGAGTGGTCAGTGGGACACAGTCTGAGGGTTTTGGTTGGTCAGTGGGACACAGTCTGAGAGTTCTGAGTGGTCAGTGGGACACAGACTGAGGGTTTTGGTTGGTCAGTGGGACACAGTCCGAGGGTTTTGGTGGTCAGTGGGACACAGTCCGAGGGTTTTGGTTGGTCAGTGGGACACAGTCTGAGGGTTTTGGTTGGTCAGTGGGACACAGTCTGAGGGTTTTGGTTGGTCAATGGGACACAGTCTGAGGGTTTTGGGTGGTGAATGGGACACAGTCTGAGGGTTTTGGGTGGTCAATGGGACACAGTCTGAGGGTTCTGAGTGGTCGGTGGGACACAGTCTGAGGGTTTTGGTTGGTCAGTGGGACACAGTCTGAGGGTTCTGAGTGGTCAATGGGACACAGTCTGAGGGTTTTGGGTGGTCAGTGGGACACAGTCTGAGGGTTTTGGGTGGTCAGTGGGACACAGTCTGAGGGTTTTGGTTGGTCAATGGGACACAGTCTGAGGGTTTTGGTTGCTCAATGGGACACAGTCTGAGGGTTTTGGTTGGTCAGTGGGACACAGTCTGAGGGTTTTGGTTGGTCAGTGGGACACAGTCTGAGGGTTTTGGTGGTCAATGGGACACAGTCTGAGGGTTTTGGGTGGTCAATGGGACACAGTCTGAGGGTTCTGAGTGGTTGGTGGGACACAGTCTGAGGGTTTTGGTTGGTCAATGGGACACAGTCCAAGGGTTTTGGTTGGTCAATGGGACACAGTCTGAGGAATTTGGTTGGTCAACGGGACACAGTCTGAGGGTTTTGGGTGGTCAGTGGGACACAGTCTGAGGGTTTTGGTCGGTCAATGGGACACAGTCTGAGGGTTTTGGTTGGTCAATGGGACACAGTTTGAGGGTTTTGGTTGGTCAATGGGACACAGTCTGAGGGTTTTGGGTGGTCAATGGGACACAGTCTGAGGGTTTTGGGTGGTCAGTGGGACACAGTCTGAGGGTTTTGGTTGGTCAATGGGACACAGTCTGAGGGTTTTGGTTGGTCAATGGGACACAGTCTGAGGGTTTTGGGTGGCCAGTGGGACACAGTCTGAGGGTTTTGGTTGGTCAATGGGACACAGCCTGAGGGTTTTGGTTGGTCAGTGGGACACAGTCTGAGGGTTCTGAGTGGTCAGTGGGACACAGTCTGAGGGTTTTGGTTGGTCAGTGGGACACAGTCTGAGGGTTTTGGGTGGTCGGTGGGACACAGTCTTAGGGTTCTGAGTGGTCGGTGGGACATAGTCTGAGGGTTTTGGTTGGTCAGTGGGACACAGTCTGAGGGTTTTGGGTGGTCAATGGCACACAGTCTGAGGGTTTTGGTTGGTCAATGAGACACAGTCTGAGGGTTTTGGTTGGTCAATGGGACACAGTCTGAGGGTTCTGAGTGGTCAATGGGACACAGTCTGAGGGTTCTGAGTGGTCAATGGGACACAGTCTGAGGGTTCTGAGTGGTTAATGGGACACAGTCTGAGGGTTTTGGGTGGTCAGTGGGACACAGTCTGAGGGTTCTGAGTGGTCAGTGGGACACAGTCTGAGGGTTTTGGTTGGTCAGTGGGACACAGTCTGAGGGTTCTGAGTGGTTAATGGGACACGGTCTGAGGGTTTTGGTTGGTCAGTGAGACACAGTCTGAGGGTTTTAGTTGGTCAATGGGACACAGTCTGAGGGTTTTGGTTGGTCAATGGGACACAGTTTGAGGGTTTTGGGTGGTCAGTGGGACACAGTCTGAGGGTTTTGGTTGGTCAATGGGACACAGTCTGAGGGTTTTGGTTGGTCAGTGGGACACAGTCTGAGGGATTTGGTTGGTCAGTGGGACACAGACTGAGGGTTTTGGTTGGTCAGTGGGACACAGTCTGAGGGTTCTGAGTGGTCAGTGGGACACAGTCTGAGGGTTCTGAGTGGTCAGTGGGACACAGTCTGAGGGTTTTGGTTGGTCAGTGGGACACAGTCTGAGGGTTTTGGGTGGTCAATGGGACACAGTCTGAGGGTTTTGGTTGGTCAGTGGGACACAGTCTGAGGGATTTGGTTGGTCAGTGGGACACAGACTGAGGGTTTTGGGTGGTCAGTGGGACACAGTCTGAGGGTTTTGGTTGGTCAGTGGGACACAGTCTGAGGGTTCTGAGTGGTCAGTGGGATACAGTCTGAGGGTTTTGGTTGGTCAGTGGGACACAGTCTGAGGGTTTTGGGTGGTCAGTGGGACACAGTCTTAGGGTTCTGAGTGGTCGGTGGGACACAGTCTGAGGGTTTTGGTTGGTCAGTGGGACACAGTCTGAGGGTTTTGGGTGGTCAATGGGACACAGTCTGAGGGTTTTGGGTGGTCAGTGGGACACAGTCTGAGGGTTCTGAGTGGTCGGTGGGACACAGTCTGAGGGTTTTGGTTGGTCAACGGGACACAGTCTGAGGGTTCTGAGTGGTCAGTGGGACACAGTCTGAGGGTTTTGGTTGGTCAGTGGGACACAGTCTGAGAGTTCT
This sequence comes from Isurus oxyrinchus, assembly GCA_026770705.1. Taxonomy (NCBI): domain Eukaryota; kingdom Metazoa; phylum Chordata; class Chondrichthyes; order Lamniformes; family Lamnidae; genus Isurus; species Isurus oxyrinchus. Next base: position 5,059,561 of record JANJGN010000044.1, read on the forward strand.
GAGTGGTCAGTGGGACACAGACTGAGGGTTTTGGTTGGTCAGTGGGACACAGTCCGAGGGTTTTGGTGGTCAGTGGGACACAGTCCGAGGGTTTTGGTTGGTCAGTGGGACACAGTCTGAGGGTTTTGGTTGGTCAGTGGGACACAGTCTGAGGGTTTTGGTTGGTCAATGGGACACAGTCTGAGGGTTTTGGGTGGTGAATGGGACACAGTCTGAGGGTTTTGGGTGGTCAATGGGACACAGTCTGAGGGTTCTGAGTGGTCGGTGGGACACAGTCTGAGGGTTTTGGTTGGTCAGTGGGACACAGTCTGAGGGTTCTGAGTGGTCAATGGGACACAGTCTGAGGGTTTTGGGTGGTCAGTGGGACACAGTCTGAGGGTTTTGGGTGGTCAGTGGGACACAGTCTGAGGGTTTTGGTTGGTCAATGGGACACAGTCTGAGGGTTTTGGTTGCTCAATGGGACACAGTCTGAGGGTTTTGGTTGGTCAGTGGGACACAGTCTGAGGGTTTTGGTTGGTCAGTGGGACACAGTCTGAGGGTTTTGGTGGTCAATGGGACACAGTCTGAGGGTTTTGGGTGGTCAATGGGACACAGTCTGAGGGTTCTGAGTGGTTGGTGGGACACAGTCTGAGGGTTTTGGTTGGTCAATGGGACACAGTCCAAGGGTTTTGGTTGGTCAATGGGACACAGTCTGAGGAATTTGGTTGGTCAACGGGACACAGTCTGAGGGTTTTGGGTGGTCAGTGGGACACAGTCTGAGGGTTTTGGTCGGTCAATGGGACACAGTCTGAGGGTTTTGGTTGGTCAATGGGACACAGTCTGAGGGTTTTGGTTGGTCAACGGGACACAGTCTGAGGGTTTTGGGTGGTCGGTGGGACACAGTCTGAGGGTTTTGGTTGGTCAGTGGGACACAGTCTGAGGGGTTTGGGTGGTCATTGGGACACAGTCTGAGGGTTTTGGTTGGTCAGTGGGACACAGTCTGAGGGTTTTGGTTGGTCAACGGGACACAGTCTGAGGGTTTTGGGTGGTCAGTGGGACACAGTCTGAGGGTTTTGGGTGGTCAGTGGGACACAGTTTGAGGGTTTTGGGTGGTCAGTGGGACACAGTGAGGGTTTTGGTTGGTCAACGGGACACAGTCTGAGGGTTTTGGGTGGTCAGTGGGACACAGTCTGAGGGTTTTGGGTGGTCAGTGGGACACAGTTTGAGGGTTTTGGTTGGTCAGTGGGACACAGTGAGGGTTTTGGTTGGTCAACGGGACACAGTCTGAGGGTTTTGGGTGGTCAATGGGACACAGTCTGAGGGTTTTGGGTGGTCAATGGGACACAGTCTGAGGGTTTTGGGTGGTCAATGGGACACAGTCTGAGGGTTTTGGGTGGTCAGTGGGACACAGTCTGAGGGTTTTGGTTGGTCAACGGGACACAGTCTGAGGGTTTTGGGTGGTCAGTGGGACACAGTCTGAGGGTTTTGGGTAGTCAGTGGGACACAGTCTGAGGGTTTTGGGTGGTCAGTGGGACACAGTCTGAGGGTTTTGGGTGGTCAGTGGGACACAGTCTGAGGGTTTTGGGTGGTCAGTGGGACACAGTCTGAGGGTTTTGTTTGGTCAGTGGGACACAGTCTGAGGGTTTTGTTTGGTCAGTGGGACACAGTCTGAGGGTTTTGGGTGGTCAGTGGGACACAGTCTGAGGGTTTTGTTTGGTCAGTGGGACACAGTCTGAGGGTTTTGTTTGGTCAGTGGGACACAGTCTGAGGGTTTTGGGTGGTCAGTGGGACACAGTCTGAGGGTTTTGGGTGGTCAGTGGGACACAGTCTGAGGGTTTTGTTTGGTCAGTGGGACACAGTCTGAGGGTTTTGTTTGGTCTGTGGGACACAGTCTGAGGGTTTTGGGTGGTCAGCGGGACACAGTCTGAGGGTTTTGGGTGGTCTATCTTCCCCCTGTTCTTCTCTGAGTGCAGACTGAGCTGTGAGAATTTGGCCAGGTTGATGCTTGGGGGGGCCGCGCTCTGGTGGGATTCACTACTCACTCCATGTTAGTATCAGCGAGACAAGCGGTGACAGAGAGAACAGGAGGGGAATCTGAGCAACAGCTTTCCCTCACAGGGACAAACTTACAGTCTGTGTGCAACAATCAGATAGGTGGCGATAGCCATGGCGACTGGAAACTCCCACATTAATGTCCAGAGACCAAATCCCATAGCCTGACGATTCATATCAGACTGAGAATCCACGCGGGATTCGAGCTGAGGATGAGTCTGGTTCACGTGGCAAATAGTGGATCAGGAGAGAGGAGAAACGAAGGCAGCACAGGAGCAGGAGGTGACCTAACCATACAATCGTGGCAATAAGCCATTTCCCCAAAAGACTGCGCGTTTACCTTCAGGACACGGGCAAATCGATCCAAACAGTTCCCCACCGCGATGTCTATCGTTTCACCAAAAATTCGATACCGACGTTCTGAGTATGCAATCACCTGCAACAGGACAAACACAGATCTGTACATCACGTCGGCACACTCAACACTGTCCCCATCAAACACTCCCAGGACAGGTACAGCACGGGGTTAGATACAGAGTAAAGCTCCCTCTACACTGTCTCCATCAAACACTCCCAGGACAGGTACAGCACGGGGTTAGATACAGAGTAAAGTTCCCTCTACACTGTCCCCATCAAACACTCCCAGGACAAGTACAGCACGGGTTAGATACAGAGTACAGCTCCCTCTACACTGTCCCCATCAAACACTCCCAGGACAGGTACAGCACGGGGTTAGATACAGAGTAAATCTCCCTCTACACTGTCCCCATCAAACACTCCCAGGACAAGTACAGCACGGGTTAGATACAGAGTACAGCTCCCTCTACACTGTCCCCATCAAACACTCCCAGGACAGGTACAGCACGGGGTTAGATACAGAGTAAATCTCCCTCTACACTGTCCCCATCAAACACTCCCACGACAGGTACAGCACGGGGTTAGATACAGTGTAAAGCTCCCTCTACACTGTCCCCATCAAACACTCCCAGGACTGCTACAGCATGGGGTTAGATACAGAGTAAATCTCCCTCTACACTGTCCCCATCAAACACTCCCAGGACAGGTACAGCACGGGGTTAGATACAGAGTACAGCTCCCTCTACACTGTCCCCATCAAACACTCCCAGGACAGGTACAGCACGGGGTTAGATACAGAGTAAATCTCCCTCTACACTGTCCCCATCAAACACTCCCAGGACTGCTACAGCATGGGGTTAGATACAGAGTAAATCTCCCTCTACACTGTCCCCATCAAACACTCCCAGGACAGGTACAGCACGGGGTTAGATACAGTGTAAAGCTCCCTCTACACTGTCCCCATCAAACACTCCCAGGACTGCTACAGCATGGGGTTAGATACAGAGTAAATCTCCCTCTACACTGTCCCCATCAAACACTCCCAGGACAGGTACAGCACAGGGTTAGATACAGAGTAAAGCTCCCCCTACACTGTCCCCATCAAACACTCCCAGGACAGGTACAGCACGGGTTAGATACAGAGTACAGCTCCCTCTACACTGTCCCATCAAACACTCCCAGGACAGGTACAGCACGGGGTTAGATACAGAGAAATGGTCCCTCTACACTGTCCCCATCAAACACTCCCAGGACAGATACAGCACGGGGTTAGATACAGAGTAAATCTCCCTCTACACTGTCCCCATCAAACACTCCCAGGGCAGGTACAGCACGGGGTTAGATACAGAGTAAAGCTCCCTCTACACCGTCCCCATCAAACACTCCCAGGGCAGGTACAGCACGGGGTTAGATACAGAGTAAAGCTCCCTCAACACTGTCCCCATCAAACACTCCCAGGACAGGTACAGCACAGGGCTGGATACAGAGTAAAGCTCCCTCTACACTGTCCCCATCACACACTCCCAGGACAGGTACAGCACGGGGTTAGATACAGAGTAAAGCTCCCTCTACACTGTCCCCATCAAACACTCCCAGGGCAGGTACAGCACGGGGTTAGATACAGAGTAAATCTCCCTCTACACTGTCCCCATCAGACACTCCCAGGACAGGTACAGCACAGGGTTAGATACAGAGTAAAGCTCCCCCTACACTGTCCCCATCAAACACTCCCAGGACAGGTACAGCACGGGTTAGATACAGAGTACAGCTCCCTCTACACTGTCCCATCAAACACTCCCAGGACAGGTACAGCACGGGGTTAGATACAGAGAAATGGTCCCTCTACACTGTCCCCATCAAACACTCCCAGGGCAGGTACAGCACGGGGTTAGATACAGAGTAAAGCTCCCTCTACACCGTCCCCATCAAACACTCCCAGGGCAGGTACAGCACGGGGTTAGATACAGAGTAAAGCTCCCTCAACACTGTCCCCATCAAACACTCCCAGGACAGGTACAGCACAGGGCTGGATACAGAGTAAAGCTCCCTCTACACTGTCCCCATCACACACTCCCAGGACAGGTACAGCACGGGGTTAGATACAGAGTAAAGCTCCCTCGACACTGTCCCCATCAAACACTCCCAGGGCAGGTACAGCACGGGGTTAGATACAGAGTAAATCTCCCTCTACACTGTCCCCATCAGACACTCCCAGGACAGGTACAGCACAGGGTTAGATACAGAGTAAAGCTCCCTCTACACCGTCCCCATCAAACACTCCCAGGGCAGGTACAGCACGGGGTGAGATACAGAGTAAAGCTCCCTCAACACTGTCCCCATCAAACACTCCCAGGACAGGTACAGCACAGGGCTAGATACAGAGTAAAGCTCCCTCTACACTGTCCCCATCACACACTCCCAGGACAGGTACAGCACGGGGTTAGATACAGAGTAAAGCTCCCTCTACACTGTCCCCATCAAAAACTCGCAGGACAGGTGCAGCACGGGGTTAGATACAGAGTAAAGCTCCCTCTACACTGTCCCCATCAAACACTCCCAGGACAGGCACAGCACGGGGTTAGATACAGAGTAAAGCTCCCTCTACACTGTCTCCATCACACACTCCCAGGACAGGTACAGCATGGGGTTAGATACAGAGTAAAGCTCACTCTACACCATCCCCATCAAACACTCCCAGGACAGGTACAGCACGGGGTTAGATAGAGTAAAACTCCCTCTACACTGTCCCCATCAAACACTCCCAGGACAGGTACAGCACGGCGATAGATACAGAGTAAAGCTCCCTCTACACTGTCCCCATCAAACACTCCCAGGACAGGTACAGCACGGGGTTAGATACAGAGAAAAGCCCCTTCTAAACTGTCCCCATCAAACACTCCCAGGACAGGTACAGCACGGGATTAGATACAGAGTCAAGCTCCCTTTACACTGTCCCCATTAAACACTCCCAGGACAGGTACAGCACGGGGTTAGATACAGAGTAAAGCTCCCTCTACACTGTCCCCATCAAACACTCCCAGGACAGGTACAGCACGGGATTAGATACAGAGTCAAGCTCCCTTTACACTGTCCCCATTAAACACTCCCAGGATAGGTACAGCACGGGGTTAGATACAGAGTAAAGCTCCCTCTACACCGTCCCCATCAAACACTCCCAGGACAGGAACAGCACGGGGTTAGATACAGAGTAAAGCTCGCTCTACACTGTCCGCATCAATTCCTCCGAGGACAGATACAGCACGGGGTTAGATACAGAGTAAAGCTCCCTGTACACTGTCCTCATCAAACACTCCAAGGACACGTGCATCACGGGGTTAGATACAGAGTAAAGCTCCTTCTACACCGTGCCCATTAAACACTCCCAGGACAGGTACAGCACAGGGTTAGATACAGAGTAAAACTCTCTCTACACTGTCCCCATCAAACACTCCCAGAACAGGTGCAGCACGGGGTTAGATACAGAGTAAAGCTCCCTCTACAATGTCCCCATCAAACACTCCCAGGACAGGTGCAGCAGGTGTTAGATACAGAGTAAAGCTCCCTCTACACTGTCCCAATCAAACACTCCCAGGACAGGTACAGCACGGGGTTAGATACAGAGTAAAGCTCCCGCTACACTGTCCCCATCAAACACTCCGAGGACAGGTACAGCACGGGGTTAGATACAGAGTAAAGTTCCCTCTGCACTGTCCCCATCAATCACTCCCAGGACAGGTACAGCACGGGATAAGATACAGAGAAAAGCTCCCTCTACACCATCCCCATCACACATTCCCAGGACAGGTACAGCACGGGGTTAGATACAGAGTAAATCTCCCTCTACACTGTCCCCATCAAACACTCCCAGGACTGCTACAGCATGGGGTTAGATACAGAGTAAATCTCCCTCTACACTGTCCCCATCAAACACTCCCAGGACAGGTACAGCACGGGGTTAGATACAGAGTACAGCTCCCTCTACACTGTCCCCATCAAACACTCCCAGGACAGGTACAGCACGGGGTTAGATACAGAGTAAAGCTCCCTCTACACTGTCCCCATCAAACACTCCCAGGACAGGTACAGCACGGGGTTAGATACAGTGTAAAGCTCCCTCTACACTGTCCCCATCAAACACTCCCAGGACTGCTACAGCATGGGGTTAGATACAGAGTAAATCTCCCTCTACACTGTCCCCATCAAACACTCCCAGGACAGGTACAGCACAGGGTTATATACAGAGTAAAGCTCCCCCTACACTGTCCCCATCAAACACTCCCAGGACAGGTACAGCACGGGTTAGATACAGAGTACAGCTCCCTCTACACTGTCCCATCAAACACTCCCAGGACAGGTACAGCACGGGGTTAGATACAGAGAAATGGTCCCTCTACACTGTCCCCATCAAACACTCCCAGGACAGATACAGCACGGGGTTAGATACAGAGTAAATCTCCCTCTACACTGTCCCCATCAAACACTCCCAGGGCAGGTACAGCACGGGGTTAGATACAGAGTAAAGCTCCCTCTACACCGTCCCCATCAAACACTCCCAGGGCAGGTACAGCACGGGGTTAGATACAGAGTAAAGCTCCCTCAACACTGTCCCCATCAAACACTCCCAGGACAGGTACAGCACAGGGCTGGATACAGAGTAAAGCTCCCTCTACACTGTCCCCATCACACACTCCCAGGACAGGTACAGCACGGGGTTAGATACAGAGTAAAGCTCCCTCTACACTGTCCCCATCAAACACTCCCAGGGCAGGTACAGCACGGGGTTAGATACAGAGTAAATCTCCCTCTACACTGTCCCCATCAGACACTCCCAGGACAGGTACAGCACAGGGTTAGATACAGAGTAAAGCTCCCTCTACACTGTCCCCATCAAAAACTCGCAGGACAGGTGCAGCACGGGGTTAGATACAGAGTGAAGCTCCCTCTACACTGTCCCCATCAAACACTCCCAGGACAGGCACAGCACGGGGTTAGATACAGAGTAAAGCTCCCTCTACACTGTCTCCATCACACACTCCCAGGACAGGTACAGCACGGGGTTAGATACAGAGTAAAACTCCCTCTACACTGTCCCCATCAAACACTCCCAGGACAGGTACAGCACAGGGTTAGATACAGAGTAAAGCTCGCTCTACAATGTCCCCATCAAACACTCCCAGGACAGGTACAGCATGGGGTTAGATACAGAGTAAAGCTCACTCTACACCGTCCCCATCAAACACTCCCAGGACAGGTACAGCACGGGGTTAGATAGAGTAAAACTCCCTCTACACTGTCCCCATCAAACACTCCCAGGACAGGTACAGCACGGCGATAGATACAGAGTAAAGCTCCCTCTACACCGTCCCCATCAAACACTCCCAGGACAGGAACAGCACGGGGTTAGATACAGAGTAAAGCTCCCGCTACACTGTCCCCATCAAACACTCCCAGGACAGGTACAGCACGGGGTTAGATACAGAGTAAAGTTCCCTCTGCACTGTCCCCATCAATCACTCCCAGGACAGGTACAGCACGGGGTTAGATACAGAGTAAAGTTCCCTGTATACTGTCCCCATCAAACACTCCCAGGACAGGTACAGCACAGGGTTAGATACAGAGTAAAGCTCCATCTACACTGTCCCCATCAAACATTCCCAGGACAGGCACAGCAGAGGGTTAACTACCTGTGTGTTTCTCATGACATACAGAACTGTCACTTTAACTGTACCTGCATGTTCCCTCCACTGACACACAGCACTGTCGGGTTAACCATTCCTCTGTGTTTCTCACTGATATACAGTGCTATGGGGTTACCTGTACCTGTGTGTTACTCTCACTGTCATACAGCACTGTAGGGTTAACTGTACCTGTGTGTTTCTCACTGACATACAGAACTGTCACATTAACTGTGCCTGTATGTTTCTGTCACTGACATAAAGAACTGTCACATTAACTGTACCTGTATGTTTCTCTCACTGATATACAGAACTGTCACATTAACTAGCTGTGTGTTTCTGTCACTGACATATAGAACTGTCACATTAACTGTACCTGCATGTTCCCTCTGCTGACATACAGAACTGTCACATTAACTGTCCCTGATTGTTCTCTCCACTGACGCACATCACTGTCGGTTAACCATGCCTGTGTGTTTCTGTCACTGAGATACAGAACTGTCACATTAACTGTCCCTGTATGTTTCTGTCACTGACATACAGAACTGTCACATTAACTGTACCTGTATGTTTCTGTCACTGACATACAGAACTGTCACATTAACGGTACCTGTGTATTCCCTCAGCTGACAGACAACCCTGGTGGGTTTACCATACCTGTGTGTTTCTGTCACTGACATTCAGACCTGTCACATTAACTGTACCTGTTTGTTCCCTCCACTGACACACAGCACTGTCGGGTTTACCATACCTCTGTGCTTCTGTCACTGACATACAATACTGTCAGGTTAACTGTATCTGTATGTTTCTGTTAGAGACGTACAGAACTATCACATTAACTGTAGCTGTGTGTTTCTGTTACTGACATACAGAACTGTCACATTAACTGTACCTGTGTGTTTCTGTCACTGACATACAGAACTGTCACATTAACTGTACCTGTGTGTTCCCTCCGCTGACATACAGAACTGTCACATTAACTGTACCTGTGTATTTCTGTCACTGACATACAGAACTGTTACTTAAACTGTACCTGTGTGTTCCCTCCGCTGACATACAGAACTGTCACATTAACTGTACCTGTATGTTCCCTCCGCTGACATACAGAACTGTCACATTAACTGTACCTGTGTGTTCCCTCCACTGACATACAGAACTGTCACATTAACTGTACCTGTGTTTCTGTCACTGACATACAGTAGTCACATTAACTGTACCTGTGTGTTTCTCTCACTGACATACAGCACTGTCACATTAACTGTACCTGTGTGTTTCTGTCACTGACATACAGCACTGTCACATTAACTGTACCTGTGTGTTCCCTCCGCTGACATACAGCACTGTCACATTAACTGTACCTGTGTGTTTCTGTCACTGACATACAGAACTGTCACATTAACTGTACCTGTGTGTTCCCTCCGCTGACATACAGCACTGTCACATTAACTGTACCTGTGTGTTTCTGTCACTGACATACAGCACTGTCACATTAACTGTACCTGTGTGTTCCCTCCGCTGACATACAGCACTTCACATTAACTGAACCTGTGTGTTCCCTCCGCTGACATACAGAACTGTCACATTAACTGTACCTGTGTGTTCCCTCCGCTGACATACAGCACTGTCACATTAACTGTACCTGTGTGTTCCCTCTGCTGACATACAGAACTGTCATATTAACTGTACCTGTGTGTTCCCTCCGCTGACATACAGAACTGTCACATTAACTGTACCTGTGTGTTCCCTCTGCTGACATACAGAACTGTCATATTAACTGTACCTGTGTGTTCCCTCCGCTGACATACAGAACTGTCACATTAACTGTACCTGAGTGTTTCTCTCACTGACATACAGAACTGTCACATTAACTGTACCTGTGTGTTTCCTCCGCTGACATACAGCACTGTCACATTAACTGTACCTGTGTGTTCCCTCCGCTGACATACAGAACTGTCACATTAACTGTACCTGTGTGTTCCCTCCGCTGACATATAGCACTGTCACATTATCTGTACCTGTGTGTTCCCTCCGCTGACATACAGCACTGTCATATTAACTGTACCTGTGTGTTCCCTCCGCTGACATACAGAACTGTCACATTAACTGTACCTGTGTGTTTCTGTCACTGACATACAGAACTGTCACATTAACTGTACCTGTGTGTTCCCTCCGCTGACATACAGAACTGTCACATTAACTGTACCTGTGTGTTCCCTCCGCTGACATACAGAACTGTCACATTAACTGTACCTGTGTGTTTCTGTCACTGACATACAGAACTGTCACATTAACTGTACCTGTGTGTTTCTGTCACTGACATACAGAACTGTCACATTAACTGTACCTGTGTGTTTCTGTCACTGACATACAGAACTGTCACATTAACTGTACCTGTGTGTTTCTGTCACTGACATACAGAACTGTCACATTAACTGTACCTGTGTGTTTCTGTCACTGACATACAGCACTGTCACATTAACTGTACCTGTGTGTTCCCTCCGCTGACATACAGAACCTTCACAATAACTGTACCTGTGTGTTCCCTCCGCTGACATACAGCACTGTCACATTAACTGTACCTGTGTGTTCCCTCCGCTGACATACAGCACTGTCACATTAACTGTACCTGTGTGTTTCTGTCACTGACATACAGCACTGTCACATTAACTGTACCTGTGTGTTCCCTCCGCTGACATACAGAACTGTCATATTAACTGTACCTGTGTGTTCCCTCCGCTGACATACAGAACTGTCACATTAACTGTACCTGTGTGTTCCCTCCGCTGACATACAGCACTGTCACATTAACTGTACCTGTGTGTTCCCTCCGCTGACATACAGAACTGTCATATTAACTGTACCTGTGTGTTCCCTCCGCTGACATACAGAACTGTCACATTAACTGTACCTGTGTGTTCCCTCCGCTGACATACAGCACTGTCACATTAACTGTACCTGTGTGTTCCCTCCGCTGACATACAGAACTGTCACATTAACTGTACCTGTGTGTTCCCTCCGCTGACATACAGCACTGTCACATTAACTGAACCTGTGTGTTTCTGTCACTGACATACAGAACTGTCACATTAACTGTACCTGTGTGTTCCCTCCGCTGACATACAGAACTGTCACATTAACTGTACCTGTGTGTTCCCTCCGCTGACATACAGAACTGTCACATTAACTGTACCTGTGTGTTTATGTCACTGACATACAGAACTGTCACATTAACTGTACCTGTGTGTTTCTGTCACTGACATACAGAACTGTCACATTAACTGTACCTGTGTGTTCCCTCCGCTGACATACAGAACTGTCACATTAACTGTACCTGTGTGTTTCTGTCACTGACATACAGAACTGTCACATTAACTGTACCTGTGTGTTTCTGTCACTGACATACAGCACTGTCACATTAACTGTACCTGTGTGTTCCCTCCACTGACATACAGATCTGTCACATTAACTGTACCTGTGTGTTCCCTCCGCTGACATACAGCACTGTCACATTAACTGTACCTGTGTGTTCCCTCCGCTGACATACAGCACTGTCACATTAACTGTACCTGTGTGTTCCCTCCGCTGACATACAGCACTGTCACATTAACTGTACCTGTGTGTTCCTTCCGCTGACATACAGAACTGTCACATTAACTGTACCTGTGTGTTCCCTCCGCTGACATACAGCACTGTCACATTAACTGTACCTGTGTGTTTCTGTCACTGACATACAGAACTGTCACATTAACTGTACCTGTGTGTTCCCTCCGCTGACATACAGCACTGTCACATTAACTGTACCTGTATGTTTCTGTCACTGACATACAGCACTGTCACATTAACTGTACCTGTGTGTTCCCTCCGCTGACATATAGCACTGTCACATTAACTGTACCCGTGTGTTCCCTCCGCTGACATACAGAACTGTCAGATTAACTGTACCTGTGTGTTCCCTCTGCTGACATACAGAACTGTCACATTAACTGTACCTGTGTGTTCTCTCCGCTGACATACAGAACTATCACATTAACTGTACCTGTGTGTTCCCTCCGCTCACATACAGAACTGTCACATTAACTGTACCTGTGTGTTCCCTCCGCTGACAAACAGCACTGTCATATTAACTGTACCTGTGTGTTTCTGTCACGGACATACAGAACTGTCACATTAACTGTACCTGTGTGTTCCCTCCGCTGACATACAGAACTGTCACATTAACTGTACTTGTGTGTTCCCTCCGCTGACATACAGAACTGTCAGATTAACTGTACCTGTGTGTTCCCTCCACTGACATACAGCACTGTCACATTAACTGTACCTGTGTGTTCCCTCCGCTGACATACAGAACTGTCACATTAACTGTACCTGTGTGTTCCCTCTGCTGACATACAACACTGTCATATTAACTGTACCTGTGTGTTCCCTCCGCTGACATACAGCACTGTCATATTAACTGTACCTGTGTGTTTCTGTCACTGACATACAGAACTGTCACATTAACTGTACCTGTGTGTTCCCTCCGCTGACATACAGAACTGTCACATTAACTGTACCTGTGTGTTTCTGTCACTGCCATACAGAACTGTCACATTAACTGTACCTGTGTATTTCTGTCACTGACATACAGAACTGTCACATTAACTGTACCTGTGTGTTCCCTCCGCTGACATACAGAACTGTCACATTAACTGTACCTGTGTGTTCCCTCCGCTGACATACAGAACTGTCACATTAACTGTACCTGTGTGTTCCCTCCGCTGACATACAGCACTGTCACATTAACTGTACCTGTGTGTTCCCTCCGCTGACATACAGCACTGTCACATTAACTGTACCTGTGTGTTCCCTCCGCTGACATACAGCACTGTCACATTAACTGTACCTGTGTGTTCCCTCCGCTGACATACAGCACTGTCACATTAACTGTACCTGTGTGTTCCCTCCGCTGACATACAGAACTGTCACATTAACTGTACCTGTGTGTTCCCTCCGCTGACATACAGCACTGTCACATTAACTGTACCTGTGTGTTCCCTCCGCTGACATACAGCACTGTCACATTAACTGTACCTGTGTGTTCCCTCCGCTGACATACAGCACTGTCGGATTTATCGCTCCTGTGATTAAACGGCCCATCTCGATGTGTCCGATACAGTGGTTTATCCCCAGGAGCGGTTTCTTCCAAAGCTGGGATAATGTTCGGGCAACGATTGCGACACAAACCAGGGGTGCTCCCATCCCGGGGCCTGTCGAGACAAAGAAGCGCTCTGATAATTCCCAGCAGGAGAATGCGGAGCAATGATCCCATTCCTTCCAAGGTGAAGACCCCAAACGCTTCCAATGCAGCACATCCATTCGACACATCCACTACAATATTTAAACCCATCCCTGTCCATTTTTTCCCCATTATTTTTTCATGGGAAGGGGGCATCCCTGGCAAGGCCAGCATTTGTTGCCCATCCCTAATTGCCCTTGAACTGAGCGGCTTATTGGCCATTTCAGAGGGCAGTTAAGGGTCAACTACATTGCTGTGGGTCTGGAGTCACAGCTAGGGAGACCATGTAAGGATGGTAGATTGCCCTCCCTCAAACACCCAGGGTTTTATCAATGGTAGTTTCATGGTCACCGTTACTGAGACAAGCTTGATATTCCAGATTTAAACAATTGAATTTAAATTCCACCAGCTGGGACTTGAACCCATGTCCCCACAGCCTTGGCCTCTGGGTTACTAGTTCAGTGACATTACTACAATGCCATCATCGCCCCTGTAAAGGAAATATAATGTTTTCCAGAATATTACTGTGAGATACCGAAGCAGGCTTGTGGGGGCTGTGCGAGTGTGTATGCATGTGCATGTGTGTGTGCGTGTGCGTCTGCCTATGTGTGTGTGTGTGTGTGTGCGTCTGCCTGTGTGTGTGTGTGTGTGTGTATGTGTGTGTGTGCGTCTGCCTATGTGTGTGTGTGTGTGCGTGCGTCTGCCTGTGTGTGTGTGTGTGTGTGTGTGTGCGTCTGCCTATGTGTGTGTGTGTGCATCTGCCTGTGTGTGTGTGTGTGTGTGTGTGTGTGTGTGTGTGTGTGCGTCTGCCTGTGTGTGTGTGTGTGTGTGTGTGTGCGCGCGTCTGCCTATGTGTGTGTGTGTGTGTGTGTGCGTCTGCCTGTGTGTGTGTGTGTGTGTGTGCGTCTGCCTATGTGTGTGTGTGTGTGTGTGTGTGTGTGCGTCTGCCTGTGTGTGTGTGTCTGTGTGTGTGTGCGTCTGCTTATGTGTGCATGTGTGCGTCTGCCTGTGTGTGTGTGTGTGTGTGTGTGTGTGTGCGTCTGCCTGTGTGTGTGTGCGCGTCTGCCTGTGTGTGTGTGTATGTGCGTGCGTCTGCCTGTGTGTGTGTGTGTGTGTGTGTGCGTCTGCCTATGTGTGTGTGTGTGTGTGTGTGTGTGTGTGTGTGCGTCTGCCTATGTGTGTGAGTGTGTGTGTGCGTCTGCCTGTGTGTGTGTGTGTGTGTGTGCGTGTGTGTGTGCGTCTGCCTATGTGTGTGTGTGTGTGTGCGCGCGCATGTGCGTGTGCATGTGACTAGTTTAATTGAACTGTAGACAGTCAGACTGCAAGGTTTGAATCATCAAAAGGGTTTAGGTGTAAACAGGCATTTTTGACATGGAGACAGGTAAGCTAGGATGAGGCCCCAGCAGATACAGTGTGAATGGAATTTGCAATTTTTAGGGAAGTTGAGAGGTTGTGCGATTTTCAAAGGGACAATATACGATGTTCACAACTGGCAAGGTAAATAAGGCAAAGTGATTAAGTTTATATTGCCCCAAAGTGCTGCTGGCCGTAATGACAACATGAAACGTTCTTACATTCTGGGAAGAGTAGCTTCCAAATAGGTTGGAAACAATGGGATTTACAGATCAAAAGGGGGGAAATATATTTAAGGAAAAATGGAAAGCTGTATGGGTGTGGCTGTGTGAGGTCTTGACTGTGTAAAACAGACTTGTGATGAAACAGTCCTTAACCATCCGGGAGAAGTTTGCTGTTCCAGTAGCCAAGGTTTTGTTAAAAGCCTTTGGAGCTCCATTGTTGAGTAAGAGGGAATAAAGAAACTGTGAAATATCTCCCTTACAACGACAAGGCGTGCTTGTAGTAATATTGCTGGATGTTATATAGATTAAGAATCTATTTGGACTGTTGCCTGAAAGGATTGTGTAGTTGGGAGTCTAGTTAAGTAGAAATCTTGTGGGAACTGTTATAAGACTAAATGTGACTATAATCTTATGTGGTTTAAGTTTTCTTTTCTTTTGTTAATAAATGTTTAAATCTTTAAACTTTCTAAAACTTCTGGTTTCTGTGCACAAACCTTCTTGTAATAAATACAAATTGCAAAATTGCTGTGATAGCTTGGCCAAGTTTCACTTTAGGATTTGGTCAGCCTAGCAATTACCGCCTGTCCTATCATTACACCCCTCACTAACAAATTACCGCCTGTCCTATCATTACACCCCTCATTAACAAATTACCGCCTGTCCTATCATTACACCCCTCACTAACAAATTACCGCCTGTCCTATCATTACACCCCTCACTAACAAATTACCCCTGTCCTATCATTACACCCCTCACTAACAAATTACCGCCTGTCCTATCATTACACCCCTCACTAACAAATTACCACCTGTCCTATCATTACACCCCTCACTAACAAATTACCCCTGTCCTATCATTACACCCCTCACTAACAAATTACCACCTGTCCTATCATTACACCCCTCACTAACAAATTACCGCCTGTCCTATCATTACACCCCTCACTAACAAATTACCGCCTGTCCTATCATTACACCCCTCACTAACAAATTACCGCCTGTCCTATCATTACACCCCTCACTAACAAATTACCGCCTGTCCTATCATTACACCCCTCACTAACAAATTACCGCCTGTCCTATCATTACACCCCTCACTAACAAATTACCGCCTGTCCTATCATTACACCCCTCATTAACAAATTACCGCCTGTCCTATCATTACACCCCTCACTAACAAATTACCACCTGTCCTATCATTACACCCCTCACTAACAAATTACCGCCTGTCCTATCATTACACCCCTCACTAACAAATTACTGCCTGTCCTATCATTACACCCCTCACTAACAAATTAACAACTGACAAACTGTCAATTCACAAAACTTTAACGCTGGCAACATAACCGTCCCATCGAAGACTATTCCTCTAATCCCCGACTCTCCCATCGAAGACCATCCTTCTAATCCCCTAAATCTCACATCGAAGACCATCCTACTAATCCCCTGACTCCCCCATCAAAGACCATCCTTCTAATCCCCTAAATCGCCCATCGAAGACCATCCCTCTAATCCCCTGACTCTCCATTGGAAGACCGTCCTTCTAACCCCCTGACTCTCCCATCGATGACCATCCCCCTAATCCCCTAACTCTCCCATCGAAGACCATCCCTCTAATCCCCTGACTCCCCCATCAAAGACCATCCCTCTAATCCCTTGACTCTCCATTGGAAGACCGTCCTTCTAACCCCCTGACTCTCCCATCAAAGACCGTCCTTCTAACCCCCCGACTCTCCCATCAAAGACCATCCTTCTAACCCCCTGACTCTCCCATCGATGACCATCCCTCTAATCCCCTAACTCTCCCATCGAAGACCATCCTTCTAATCCCCTGACTCTGCCATCGAAGACCATCCCTCTAATCGCCTGACTCTCCCATCGAAGACCATCCTTCTAATCCCCGACTCTCCCATCGAAGACCATCCTTCTAACACCCTAACTCTCCCATCGAAGACCATCCCTCTAATCGCCTGACTCTCCCATCGAAGACCATCCCTCTAATCCCCTAACTCTTCTAATCCCCTGACTCTCCCATCAAAGACCATCCCTCTAATCCCCTAACTCTCCCATCGAAGACGATCCCTCTAATCCCCTAACTCTCCCATCAAAGACCACCCCTTTAATCCCCTAACTCTCCCATCGAAGACCATCCCTCTAATGCCCCAAGTCTCCCATCGAAGACCATCCCTCTAATCCCCTAACTCTCCCATCGAAGACCACCCCTCTAATCCCTTAACTCTCCCATCGAAGACCATCCCTCTAATCCCCTGACTCTCCCATCAAAGACCACCCCTCTAATCCTCCATTTCTTCCATCAAAAATGACCCCTAACTTTCCCATCAAAGACCATTCCTGTACCAGCCTAACTTCCCCATTGCAGATCATCTCTCTAGTCTCCTAATCCGCATCTTGAAATCAACCCTTTACACACCCTGACAGTAATACTCATTCTTCACCCACCCTGAAAGTGATACCCATTGTTATGATGGGGCAGGTGGTTTGTGCTGACCAAACCCATAGTGTAACTTGACTATGCTATCACAATGACTTTGCAATGATTTATTTATTACAAGGTTTGTGCATTGAAGTCACAAGTAATGAGTCCACTACCCCTTTAAAGATTTTAAAAGATTAAATTAAAACATTAACAAAACAAAATTAAAACATAAACACACAGAAGCTTCCAGTTGCACAGTTATTTAGTCTTATAACAATTCCCAAAATTTCTATTTAACTAGACTCCCAACTACACACTCCTTTCAGGCAACAGTCTAAATAGATTCTAGATCTTTAAAACATCCACCAATATTACCACAAGCACCCACTATTGCTGTAAGGGAGGTATTTCACAGCTTCTTTTCCCCCTCTCACTTGACAATGGAACTCCAAAGGCTTTTAACACAACTGTGGTTACAGGAACAGTAAACTTCTCCAGGATGGCGAGAGGCTTTTCCCACCCGTCTGCTTCACACAGTGCACATTTCAAGATCTCACGTGGCCAACCACATACAGCTTCCATCCTTCTTTAACTATTGTTATGACACAGCCAATGGTAAATGCTGAGCTACTCCAATCCCAAAGGGAAACTTGAAACAAATGCCACAACTGTTTGAAACTTGTATAACTTTCAAGATGTGGGCCTTGAATTCAGTACTAATAGGACCACCAAGTCGTATAGGTTTCTTACAAGACTAAATTAAACCTTTATTAATAGAAGAAATTATTTTAAGTACATACGTAGATCTACAAATTACTAATATGATAACTTCTAAATCCCCTTGTTAATCTAACACACAGTTCATTAAGGCAACAGTAAGACACATAGATTTCTAAAGGCCCAGGCAAAGAAACATGATACCCTGACCAATCTAATTCAAAGTGAGTTTTCTTAACTTCATCTCTTTGTAGACGGCAGCTTCAGACTTTGATGCTGAAGGCTTTTCGCACTAATTTAGATCTTAGAATGTCTTTCCTTACACACAACCTTCACTCCTTTATACACATTTTCCTCTTTGAACGCAAATTCCCACTGTTTCACTATGTCTTTGGACTTTACCTCTCTGATCATAAAAAAATCCCTCATAATACCAATTCTACCGGTAATCTTTGGGAAAAATAAACACACTGTTTCTGAACTTCACCTGGCTGGGTGACACATTTCACCCCTCATTTGAAATCAATCAAGTCTGGTTTACTTAAAAATGCAAATGTTCCCTTCACACCTATGTCTACCTACCTAATATTTCAAACCTCGCTTATCTTCTGATACATCAAAGCCTTCAGACCAGCTGCGTTTAATGCAATTAAGGCAAGTGCACACATGCACACGACTATTGCTCTACTTTACAATAAATTCCAACAACATTATGAGAACTATTATATCTTCTTGACAATATATTTCCTCATTTTTGATTTGTAAATCCCATTGTTTACGCCTGTCTTTGGAATTTACTTTTCCCAGAATATAAAAATTATTCATGTTGTTTTTACGGCCAGCACTTGGGGAAAAGTTAACGTAAGAACTTTGTCTTATTTATTTTGTCAGGTGTAAACATCTTCTCATGTCCCTTTTGAAAAGCCAACAGCCTCTCCACTGATATAAAAATGCCAATTCCATTGTCCATTAGCATTTCAAATACCTGTTTTTAACACTTAACCCCTTTCATGATTCAAACTTCAGAGTCTAACTGTCTGCAGTTTATTTCAATTATTCACATACACGTACACAAACATAAGCCTGCTTTAAAGTGTCCCACAGTAATATCAGGAAAAAATATGATAGTTCCTTTATACCATTATTCACCGACTCTGACAGTGATACCCATTCTTCACCCATGCTGACAGTGATACCCACCCTTCACCCACTCAGGCGGTGATAACCATTCTTCACCCACTCTGACAGTGATACCCACTCTTCACCCACTCAGGCCATGATAACCATTCTTCACCCACCCCGACAGTGATCCGCACCCTTCACCCACTCAGGCGGTGATACCCACCCTGACCCTCCAAGTGGGAATTGTGCTAATCTTGTAGATCCATCAAGCTTGTAATATTCTACTGAAGAGGACTGATGCCAGCCTGGGTCAAATTCTTACCTTTTGTGTAAGCAATACAATCAATCTCCTGCGGTTTGATACCTGCCAGATCCAACGCCTCACTCGTCACATCCAGAACACAGGCCTGGTGATGTTTTGCTGTGTCCCTGGGGAGGAAACCTTCAACAAAGAATGAGATCAGCTTCCAGCCCATAGCTCCCACCCAGGTATCTGTTATTCCATATGTGATCCCACCCTCCCGCTGACCACCTCGATTAGATTCTAACCCGTAATTCACACCCGGTTTTCCAGGTGTAACCCCTCAATTAGATTCCAGTCTGTAACTCACTCCCAGGTATCTGTTATTCTATACATAAACCCCCCCGAACCCCTCGATTTGATTCCAGTCTATAACTCACTCCCGGGTATCTATGATTCTATATATAAACCACCCCGAACCCCTCGATTAGATTCCAGTCTGTAACTCACTCCCAGGTATCTGTTATTCTATATATAAACCACTCCGAACCCCTCGATTAGATTCCAGTCTGTAACTCACTCCCGGGTATCTGTTATTCTATATATAAACCACCCTGAACCCCTCGATTAGATTCCAGTCTATAACTCACTCCCGGGTATCTGTTATTCTATATATAAACCACCCCGAACCCCTCGATTAGATTCCAGTCTATAACTCACTCCCGGGTATCTGTTATTCTATACATAAACCACCCTGAACCCCTCGATTAGATTCCTGTCTGTAACGCACTCCCGGGTATGTTATTCTATATATAAACTCCCCCGAACCCCTCAATTACATTCCTGTCTGTAACTCACTCCCAGGTATCTGTTATTCTATATATAAACACCCCCGAACCCCTCGATTAGATTCCAGTCTGTAACTCACTCCCGGGTATCTGTTATTCTATATATAAACCCCCTCGAACCCCTCGATTAGATTCCAGTCTGTAACTCACTCCCAGGTATCTGTTATTCTATATATAAACCACCCCGAACCCCTCGATTAGATTCCAGTGTGTAACTCACTCCCGGGTATCTGTTATTCTATACATAATCCACCCCGAAAACCTCGATTAGATTCCAGTCTGTAACTCACTCATGGGTATCTGTTATTCTATGTATAAACCCCCTGAACCCCTCGATTAGATTCCAGTCTGTAACTCACTCATGGGTATCTGTTATTCTATATATAAACCCCCCCGAACCCCTCGATTAGATTCCAGTCTGTAACTCACTCCCGGGTATCTGTTATTCTATATATAAACCACCCCGAACCCCTCGATTAGATTCCAGTCTATAACTCACTCCCGGGTATCTGTTATTCTATACATAAACCACCCTGAGCCCCTCGATTAGATTCCAGTCTGTAACTCACTCCCGGGTATCTGTTATTCTATATATAAACTCCCCCGACCCCCTCAGTTACATTCCTGTCTGTAACTCACTCCCAGGTATCTGTTATTCTATGTATAAACACCCCCGAACCCCTCGATTAGATTCCAGTCTGTAACTCACTCCCAGGTATCTGTTATTCTATACATAAACCACCCCGAACCCCTCGATTAGATTCCAGTCTGTAACTCACTCCCAGGTATCTGTTATTCTATATATAAACCACCCCGAACCCCTCGATTAGATTCCAGCCTGTAACTCACTCCCAGGTATCTGTTATTCTGTATATAAACCCCAACGAACCCCTCGATTAGATTCCAGTCTGTAACACACTCCCGGGTATCTGTTATTCTATATATAAACCCCACCGAACCCTTCGATTAGATTCCAGTCTGTAACTCACTCCCGGGTATCTCTTATTCTATATATAAACCACCCCGAACCCCTCGATTAGATTCCAGTCTGTAACTCACTCCCAGGTATCTGTTATTCTATATATAAACCACCCCGAACCCTTCGATTAGATTCCAGTCTGTAACTCACTCCCGGGTATCTGTTATTCTATATATAAACCCCCCGAACCCCTCGATTAGATTCCAGTGTGTAACTCACTCCCGGGTATCTCTTATTCTATATATAAACCCCCCGAACCCCTCGATTAGATTCCAGTCTGTAATTCACTCCCGGGTATCTGTTATTCTATATATAAACCCCCCCGAACCCCTCGATTAGATTCCAGTCTGTAACTCACTCCCGGGTATCTGTTATTCTATATATAAACCCTCCCAGAACCCCTCGATTAGATTCCAGTCTGTAACTCACTCCCGGGTATCTGTTATTCTATATATAAACCCCACTGAACCCTTTGATTAGATTCCAGTCTGTAACTCACTCCCGGGTATCTGTTATTCTATATATAAACTCCCCGAACCCCTCAATTAGATTCCAGTCTGTAACTCACTCCCGGGTATCTGTTATTCTATATATAAACACCCCGAACCCCTCGATTAGATTCTAGTCTGTAACTCACTCCCGGGTATCTGTTATTCTATACATAAACCACCCCGAAACCCTCAATTAGATTCCAGTCTGTAACTCACTCCCGGGTATCTGTTATTCTATACATAAACCACCCCGAACCCCTCGATTAGATTCCAGTCTGTAACTCACTCCCGGGTATCTGTTATTCTATACATAAACCCCCCCCTCCGAACCCTGAATTGGAATGCTTCGTCTATGTCTGTGCTGCTGACCTTGTCCGGGTGGTGTAATGTAAGTCCTTCTTGGGTTGGACAACACTACCCCATCCTTGATGATGCCGACGCCAATTTTATTGGCACTCCCCTCAAATCCGATAACGATCGTCATGGCAAAACTCTGAAGGGCAGGAGATCAACAGGTGGAGAGGTTAGCATTTCTGCTCCAGGAACACTCTCTATCGTCGCAACTCCCACCATCCCACTGGCCTCTCTCTCTATGTCACTGGCCTATCTCCTTCCATCATGATTGCCTCTCTCTCTCTCATGGCGGCCTCTATCATGGTGGCCCCTCACTCTATATCAGGGTGGCCCCTCTCTCTCTCTGTCACAGTGACCCCTCTCTCTCTCTATCATGGTGACCCCTCTCTCTCTATATCACGGTGGCCCCTCTCTCTCTCTCTCTGTCACAGTGGCCCCTCTCTATCACGGTGGCCTCTCTCTGTCACAGTGGCCTCTGTCTCTCTCTCTATATCATGGTGACTTCTCTCTCTCTTGTGGCAGCCTCTCTCTCTCTCTCTCTCTCTCTCTATCATGGTGGCCTCTGTCTCTCTCTCTATCACAGTCACATCTCTCTCCAATAGTCACATTTCTCTCGAGCACACTTTCCACATTTGCTCTACAGCTTAGGCTTCTGTGTCCCTGAACACTGTTTCCCTTTAACCTTTAACCAATTGTAAGGGGAATGGGATATAAAAGAAGGGAAGTTTTACTGCAGCTGTACAGGGAATTGGTCAGGCCAGATCTGGAATACTGTGTAAAGTTTTGGTCTCCATATTTGAAAAAGGATATAAAACATTGGAAGCAGTTCAGAGGTCAACTGGGCTGATTTCTGGGATTAAAGCATTGTCTTATTAGAATACATTGAACAGGTTGTGTCTATAATCATTGGAGTGGAGAAGAATCAGAGGTAATCTTACTGAAACATATAAGATCCTGAGGGACTTGACAGGGTGGATACAGGGCGGATGTTTCCTCATGTCAAGGAAACCTGAACAAGGGGGCATAGTTTAATAGGTCTCCCTTTCAAGGTGGAGATGAGGAGAATATTTTTCTCTCCGAGGGTCATCGGTACAGGGAATTCTCCTCCCCAGAGAGCAGTTGAGGCTGGGTCATTGAATTTATTCAAGGCTGAGTTAGATAGATTTTTGATAGCCAAGGAAATCAAGGGTTATGGTGCAGACAGGAAGGTGGGGTTGAGGTGACAATCAGATCAGCCATGATCCTATTGAATAGCGGCGCAGACTTAAAGGGCTGAATGACCTACTCCTGCTCATAAGTCCTATCTTCCTGTGGTGTGACTCTCCAATCGCTAAAGCAATGCAGGGATTGTAAACAAAATACCCATAGCTCATAACACTGGCTAACAAAAGCAGAGATACATTTAGCGTTGCAAAGCCCTTTTATAGAGGCACATACGTCATCCAATAATCAATCTAGTGCAGGAAGGTACATGGCAGAACATAAAAGCATAAACACAACAGAATAGGAGCGGGAGTTGACCGCTCGGCCCCATCGAGCCTGCTCGGCCGCTCCACACAATCGTGGCTGACCCTGGGCTTCAGGCCCCCATATCCCTCCATTCCCAGAGAGACCAAAAATCTGTCCGTCCCAGCCTTGACTGTATTCAACGCTGGAGCATCCCACAACCCTCTGGGCTGGAGAAAATCCCAAAGGTTCACAACCCTTTGACTGAAGAAAGTTCTATCAAACTCCTAGAGGAATGTGTAAGTTTCAATGGGATCACCTCTTCTCCTTCTAAACTCCAGGGAATACAAACACAATTTACTCATCCCCTCATCATAGGATCCCCTCAGCCCAGAGTCTCCTCCCCTTTGGCCCAGTCTTTATATTTAACTTCATTGAAGGTTCACTTCCTCACCCAGTTCCTCTCATCAATTCCAGTTTCCGGGGGACCGTTTGACCCGGGCGATTTTCTGTTCCGCCGCTTTTCCTTTCCCCCACGGGTTTCCGGTCCGTCAGGCTCACCACTCCCCCGGTCTCCCCCATGGGTTTCCGGTCCCGCGGGCTGCAGCGCTCCGCCGGGGATTCGCTCCCCGCACTCTGGTGCCACTTCTGGGGGAGGTGTCCGGACCAGCGGCCGGAGCATGCGCATGTCTGGCCTCGCCCTTGCCGCCCGAGCCGCGGAGACCCCGTGTGCCAGCCGCACGAGCTCCCAGCTTGGAGCTCCGCCCCGAGGCCCCGGCTCCAGCTCGGAGCTCCGCGTCCGGGCCGCCGTGGCCCCGGCCCCAGCTCGGAGCTCCGCCCCCTGGGCCCGGCCCCAGCTCGGAGCTCCGTGTCTAGGCCGCTGCTGGCGCGCTCCCTGCTCCTCACTCGCTGCTTGTGGAAGATGCCGAGACGGGCGCGGAAAGAGGTGGCGGCGGAGAAAGAGGAACAGGAAGCGGGTAAACACCGGGCATGAGCGGGAAAACCGGGGATGCACCCGGGATAAACCCCCCCCCCCACAGCCCCGGGTAACACCCCCCCCCCACCCCCCCCTCCCCCTCCCCCTGACTAACCCCCCTCCCCCTCCCCCTCCCCCTGACTAACCCCCCTCTCCCCCCCCCGGGTAACACCCACCCGGGATAAACCCCCCCACACCCCCCGGGTAACACCCCCCCCCCCCCCCCACAGCCCCGGGTAACACCCCCCCCACCCCCCCTCCCCCTCCCCCTGACTAACCCCCCTCCCCCCCCCCCCCCCCCCCCCGGGTAACACCCCCCCCCACCCGGGATAAACCCCCCTCCCCCCCCCACAGGCCCGGATAACACCCCCCTCTCCCCCCCCCCCCGGGTAACACCCACCCCCTCCCCCTCCCCCGGGATAAACCCCCCTCCCCCTGACTAACACCCCTCCCCCCCCCCCCACAGCCCCGGGTAACACCCACCCCACACCCCCCACCCGGGATAAACCCCCCCTCCCCCTGACTAACACCCCTCCCCCCCCCCCCCCCACAGCCCCGGGTAACACCCACCCCACACCCCCCACCCGGGATAAACCCCCCTCCCCCCCCCCCGGGTAACACCCACCCTGGGATAACCCCCCCCCAGGATAACCACCCCCCAGGATAACCCCCCCCCCAGGATAACCCCCCCCCCCCAGGATAACCCCCCCCCCAGGATAAACCCCCCCCCAGGATAAACCCCCCCCCCAGGATAACCCCCCCCCCCAGGATAAACCCCCCCCCAGGATAACCCCCCCCCCCCAGGATAAACCCCCCCCCCCCAGGATAACCCCCCCCACCCAGGATAACCCCCCCCCCCCCCAGGATAAACCCCCCCCCCCAGGATAAACCCCCCCCCAGGATAACCCCCCCCCCCCCCCAGGATAAACCCCCCCCCCCCCCCCAGGATAAACCCCCCCCAGGATAAACCACCCCACCCGGGATAAACCCCCCCCCCCCCCCAAGGATAAACACCCCCCCCCCCCCACCCCCTGGATAACACTCCCTCACCCACCCCGGGATAAACCCCCCCCACCACAACCGACCCTGGGATAAACCCCCCCAGCCCAACCCACCGACCCCAGGATAAACCCCCCCTGCCCCCGACCCTGGGATAACCCCCAGCACCGCCCCCCCCCCCCCCACCGATCCCGGGACAAACAAATACCCACCTCAATCCCTATAAATGAACTCTGCAGTCGCCCTCATCCCACCCGTGGCTGTCAGCACTCGCCCTGCTCAGTGAACACATTACTTTTCACCGGCCTTCGTTACATGGCCACCGTAACCCTGAACCCTGAACCCTAACCTCTCTCTGTTTGGACTCTATTCTATCTGTCTTGGTCTGTCCCTCAGAACCTGTGCCCAAGAAGGCTAAACGTGGTGGGGGGAAGGCTGCTGATGGAGCTGTGAAGGATGGCGAAGCTGTTTCTTCTGCCTTTGAGGATACGCCAGACAAGCTGGTGACAGAGGATGGGAAAAAGAGTGACCTAAAAATCAGCTCGTGGAATGTCGATGGGCTTCGTGCCTGGGTGAAAAAGAAAAGCCTGGAGGTAGGGACTGCATTCTCACGCTCTGACTCTGAACAACAGTGTCCCTTACCCATTGCAATACTCCCTACTGTCCTCCCTCCCCATTTCCCAGTGATTCCTCCCCCTCGGTTAAAGGGGCACGTGTCTTGAGGGATCAAAAAACTGTGAGCGACTTATCTGTAGCTAGGCATTGAGAAGGTGACCAAAGCTATTGGCTGTAACCCCTGCCTGGGCAACGATTGTGTCTAAAGTTATGGATAAATTAGTCAGTCTAATAAATAGAGGCATGGCAAGGCACCTTAGTCCTGTGGAGTGCGCATCCTGTTCCTTGTCGGAACTGCAGGCTACTTCTTGTGTCCTGGATAACTACATGTGCAGAAGTCCCAGCAGCTGGAGGAGCCCAAGCTCCAGGTTTTGAAAGTCCAGCAGCAGCTGGAGTCACTGCGTAGTTACGTGGATAGTAGTTTCTAGGTCTGATCACCCTGTGCAGGGAGAGCGGGAATAGATGACTGCTAAGTGGTCACGGAGGGCCAGGCAGGTAGTGCAATAGACCCCTGAGTGCATCCCACTCTCCAACCAGTATTCAGTTCTGAATACTGATGAATGAGGGTGATGGTTCATCTGGGGGGGTGTAGCGAGAGCTAAGTCCATGGCTCAGATGCACAGGGGTGTGTGGGGGCGGGCGGTGGGGCAGGGTACCAAGAAGATTGGAGGAGCTAAAGCAATAAGTGATTTGTTAGGGGAATTGACGTGTGTTTCTGCAGCCTCAACGTGGATCCAGGATGGCATGGTGCCTCCTTGGTGCCAGGGTCAAGGATATCACTGAACGGCTGCAGGGGGGGAGGGGGTGACCAGCCAGCAGTCGTGCTCCACATCAGTGTGGATGACATAGGTGGAACGAGGGATGTGGTCCTGCAATCAGAGTTTAGGGAGCTGGGTGGGAAATTAGCAAGCAGGACCTCAAATGTAGTAATCTCTGGATTACTCCCAGTGCTACGCACAAATGAGTGTAGAAATCGGGGTGGTGGGGGTGTAAAACAGATGAATGTGTGGCTGGAAAGGTGGTCAGGAGGGAGGGCTTTAGATTCTTGGGATGTTGACACCGGCTCTGAAGGAGATGGGACCTGTACAGGCCGGACACGTTGGTCCCAAGCTCTGCTGAGGTGTAATGTCCTTGTGGGGGGAATCTGCTGGTGCTTTTGTGGAGGGTTGAAGCTAATTTGGCTAAAGTGGGGTGGAAGGGTAGTAGCAACCAGAATGGAGCATTTGAAAGGTGTAACAAGATGGTAAAGGATTTAGGAGGGACAGATAGTATATGAGTGAGAAATAGTAAGATGTGAGGTGAGGTCAGAGCAAGAGGGGCTGTAGTCACGTCTAAATGAGGTCTACATTTGATATATATATAAATGCAGGAATTGTGGTAAATTTAGTTACGTGGGAATGCAATGCAATGGCAATATTGTAGAATTAATTTAAAAAACAGGCAGCACAGGCTATTAAATATTCCTGGATACAAAGTATTTTGTAAACAACAGCTCAGTGGGTTTGGGGGCTGGGACGTGGCAGTATTGATACCAGAGAATTTCCTGTTTCGGCTAAACAAAATAAGTGACAACTATCTGCTGACTCATTCCTCGGGGCAATGTCTTGACCAATCAGGCTCAAGCTGCCTGGTTTAAAATTTCAACAACGCTTGGCAGTTAACTATCAGTCACCATCACTGGTGCATTCTCCATGGCAACACTGTTACTCGCAACAAGAGGTTGTGGTGGAAGAATTAATCCAGGCAGGTCTCTTGGTTAAAGCTGGTTTATTTCCAAAACAATTCCTCAGTGCTACAAACTTCCTAGTCACTTCCACGCAAAGTGTTGCAGCTGTACCTTCTTATTCTATTCAGTTTGGGATAGTTAATGCCCATCACCCGTTTAACTACCAGTTGGTTTTAATAAGACAATTGCCATATTAACAAACGCCTCTGCCAATCAGAGTCCACCAATCAGCACTCTCTTCACATACAGTATAAATTGTTGTTTTCTCCTTATATTGGTAATTCTTGCGAAGTGTCCTGATGAGTGCAAGATGAAAAGCTTCAACATGTCTCCTGTTTCGGCAGCACTCAAGCTCTGTACTATCAAACAACGAGAAGGAGAATTTGATAGTGTGGGAGAGTGAGGATGTCCTACAGGGACCAAGGACAGAATTTCTTTGGTTCAAGTTAATAAACATTACAGGTACCATTACACTGCTGGGTGTATTCTATCCTTTGTGTGGTGTGGGCTTCGCTGGCTGGGCCAGCATTTATTGCCCGTCCCTAATTGCCCTTGAGAAGGTGGTGGTGAGCCAGCTTCTTGACGCGCTGTGGTCCTTGTTCGAAAAGAGTTTCACCTCCGGGATGGGAAAGCTTCTAGCAGCGATAGTCCGAGACAAAATTTGCAATCACTTGGACAAACACGGATTAATTAACAACAAAACACCAGTTTGTTAAGGCCAAATCATGTTTAATTAAATTGCTGGAGCTTTTTCTTTTGACGAGGTAACAGAGAGGGTTATGCTGTTGTTGTGGTACTTCTGAAAGGCATTTGATATAGCGCTGCACAACAGACCTGGAATAAAAGGGACAACAGCAACGTGGACATCGAGTTGGTTGAGAGTAGTGGTGAACGGTTGATTTTCGGATTGGACCAAGGTGTATAGCGAGGCTCCCTGGGTGACGGTGCGAGGGCCAGCAGAGAGACGATGAGCTGAATGGTCTCCTTCTGTGCTGTAACAATTGTATGACTGTATGTTTGCCCCTGTTGCAGTGGGTGAGTACAGAGACTCCCGACATCCTCTGTCTCCAGGAGACCAAGTGTGCAGAGAAGCAGCTGCCAGGTGAAGTGAAGGACATGCCAGACTATCCTTACCAATACTGGAGTTCATCCCAGGACAAGGAGGGCTACAGTGGAGTGGGAATGTTGTGCAAGATTAAACCACTCAATGTCACCTTCGGAATCGGTGCGTATTCCTGCAGTTTACTCTCACCGCCTTCCCCGGAAATGGGGGGGGGTCCTTTCTCATTGTTGGTACTCTTTTTTGTTCATTCACGGACAGGAGCGTCCCTGCCAAAGCCAGCTTTTATTGCCCATCCCTTACAGATTTGGCTTTACCGCCACGTTCTCACCCGAGGAGCTTGCTGGGCCAAAAGAACTTTCGAAAGGAAGTTGGTCATGTATTTGAAGACAGCTCATTGATGGGGTTATGGAGAGACAGCTGGCTTGTGAAATTAAATTGGACAACTCTTTCAAAGAGTCAGCTCAGGCAAGATGGACCGAGTGGCCTCATCCTTTGCTGTTAAGATTTTTGATTCAAAACCCTCTCTGGACTTTGCCCCCCTCCAACTCGGCTATCTTTCAACCAGATCTCTGCACTCCTCTAATTCCGCCCATCGTTGGCAGCCATGCCTCCCTCTCTCTCTCTCCCCTTAGCTCTCTCCCTCTCTCTCTCTCTCCCTTGCTCTCTCCGCCTCATGCTCACACTCTCTCGTGCTTGCTGGCTTTCATCTCTCTCAGCCCCACCTCCACCCTCACCCATCCCGAACTCGATAGACCAATCACAGCCTTTGTATATAACCCTAATGAACCAATGACAGCCTTTGTATATCACCCTAATGGACCAATCACAGCCCTTGTGTATAACCCAAATGGACCAATGACAGCCTTTGTATATAATCCTAATGGACCAATCACAGCCCTTAAGACCATAAGACATAGGAGCAGAAATTAGGCCATTCAGCCCATCGAGTCTGCTCCGCCATTCAATCATGGCTGATAAGTTTCTCAACCCCATTCTCCCGCCTTCTCCCTGTAGCCTTTGATGCCCTTACAAATCAAAAACCATCTATCTCGGTCTTAAATACACTCAATGACCTGGCCTCCACAGCCTTTTGTGGCAATGAATTCCATAGATTCACCACTCTCTGGCTAAAGAAGTTTCTCCTCATCTCTTGTAAAAGGTCTTCCCTTTACACTGAGGCTGTGCCCTCGGATCCTAGTCTCTCCTACTAATGGAAACATCTTCCCCATGTCCACTCTATCCAGGCCTTTCAGTATTCTGTAAGTTTCAATCAGATCCCCCCTCATCCTTCTAAACTCCATCGAGTATAGACCCAGAGTCCTCAAACGTTCCTCATATGTTAAGCCTTTCATTCCTGGGATCATTCCCGTGAACCTCCTCTGGACCCTCTCCAGGGCCAGCACATCCTTCCTGAAATATGGGGCCCAAAATTGCTCACAATATTCTAAATATGGTCTGACCAGAGCTTTATAAAGCCTCAGGAGCACATCCCTGCTTTTATATTCTAGTCCTCTCAAAATAAATGCCAACATTGCATTTACCTTCCTAACTACTGACTCAGCCTGCAAGTTAACCTTAAGAGAATCCTGGACTAGGACTCCCAAGTCCCTTTGCACTCCAGATTTCCGAATTCTCTCCCCATTTAGAAAATAGTCTATGCCTCTATTCTTCCTCCCAAAGTGCATGACCTCACACTTCCCCAGGTTGTATTCCATCTGCCCATTCTCCTAACCTGTCCAAATCCTTCTGCAGCCTCCCCGCCTCCTCAACACTACCTGTCCCTCCACCTATCTTTGTATCATCTGCAAACTTAGCCAGGATGCCCTCAGTTCCTGCATCTAGATAATTAATGTATAAAGTGAAAAGTTGTGGTCCCAACACTGACCCCTGCGGAACTCCACTAGTCACCGGCCGCCATCCTGAGAAGGACCCCCTTATCCCCACTCTCTGTCTCCTGCCAGACAGCCAATCGTCTATCCATGCTAGTACCTTGCCTCTAACACCATGGGCTCTTATCTTACGGAGCAGCCTCCTGTGCGGCACCTTGTCAAAGGCCTTCTGGAAGTCCAAGTAGATAACATCCATTGGCTCTCCTTTGTCTAACCTACTTGTTACCTCCTCAAAGAATTCTAACAGATTTGTCAGGCATGACCTCCCCTTGATGACACCATGCTGACTTTGCCCTATTTTACCAAGCACTTCCAAGTATTCTGAAATCTCATCCTTAATAATGGACTCTAAAATCTTACCAACGACCGAGGTCAGGTTATTCGGCCTTTAATTTCCTGTCTTTTGCCTCACTCCCTTCTTATATATAACCCAAATGGACCAATCACAGCCTTTGTGTATAAGCCAAATGGACCAATCACAGCCTTTGTATATAACCAAATGAACCAATCAGTATCTTTGTATATAACCCTAATGGACCAATCACAGCCCTTGAATATAACCCAGATGAACCAATCAGTGCCTTTGTATATAACCCTGATGGACCAATCACAGCTTTTGCATATAACCCGAATGAACCAATGACAGCCTTTGTATATCATCCAAATGGACCAATGACAGCCTTGTACATCACCCTAATGGACCAATCACAGCCTTTGTATATAACCCTAATGGACCAATCATAGTCCTTGTATATAACCCTAATGAACCAATCAGTGCCTTTGTATATAACCCAGATGAACCGGTCAGTGCCTTTGTATATAACTCTGATGGACCAATCACAGCTCTTGTATATAACCCGAATGAACCAGTGACAGACTTTGTATATAACCCGAATGAACCAATCAGTGACTTTGTATATAACCCAAATGAACCAATCACAGCCCTTGTATATAACCCTATGTCTCTGAACCTAATGGCCCATTTTCTCGTGTTTGCTAGGAGTTGCTGAACATGATAATGAAGGCCGGGTTATCACTGCCGAGTTTAACAAGTATTTCCTGGTCACTACATACGTGCCGAATTCCGGCCGGGGCCTGGTGCGCCTGGATTACCGAAAGACCTGGGACGTGGATTTCCTGGCCTACCTCAAGGGGCTGGAGGGTAAGAAGCCGGTGATCCTGTGCGGAGACCTGAACGTAGCTCATCAGGAGATCGACCTGAAAAACCCCAAAACCAACAAGAAGTCGGCCGGCTTCACTGCTGAGGAGAGGCAGGGTTTTGGTAATCTACTGTCTGAGGGCTTCGTCGACACCTATCGGCACCTGTACCCCGACACCTGCCACGCCTACACCTTCTGGACCTACCTGGGCAACTGCCGAGCTAAGAACGTGGGCTGGAGGCTCGATTACTTTGTGCTGTCCAAGGCCCTCCTCCCTCACTTGTGTGACAGTAAAATCCGCTCCAAAGCCATGGGCTCTGACCACTGTCCCATCACCTTGTTCATGGCTATGTGAAGCTGAGCCCTCGTGGCCGCTGCCCAATGCCGTCCAAAGGCAATCTTGGCTAAGGGATTCCTCACAACCCCACCTCCATTGTCCGGCAGAGCGGCTGCTTCCGGCCGCCCTTTGACCTGGCGGGGAGGTGAGCTGAGAGGCTCGCTTGACCTTTAGCTGGTCAACAGACCGCTTCCTGTCTCTGGTCAGGGGGCCTTGATCCTCTTTGGGTCACATTGGGTAGTAGATTGTTCAGGGTACATTTTATGGGTGGTTGGGGGGGGATCTGTTATCTGCTTGATGTAGGTGGCGGGTGGGGGGGGTGGGTGCTCTGTTAGATGCTCATTAGGGTGGTGGGTCATTTTGGTGCTCCTGGGGAAAAGGGAAGGGGGGTCTTTGCTGCTGGGGTTAGGGGCCTGGTAAGTGTTTGTGTATTAATAACATCACACAGCCACCTTAATGGGTACATCTGAATCAAAACTTACAGTGTCCAATCCCCAGCCCCACCCAGCCCCAGCTGCAGTGAGTTCTCTTATTTCCTTTGCTTTCATTTTGAGAAATTGTATTTTTTAATTGTTGTTTTCATCACTAAGTTCCTTTGTCCAGGATAGAGCTATTCAGCTAATCGGCTGGTCCAGGTAGGAGCTAGCAGGGGGAGGGCAGAGAAAGACTCCACCATTGGCAGGATCTTTCCAGTGGGGAGTCTGGTCTCTCACTGGGAGATTTCCACTGGGGAGCCTGGTTTCTCACTGGGAGATTTCCACTGGGGAGTCTGGTCTCTCACTGGGAGATTTCCAGTGGGGAGCCTGGTCTCTCACTGGGAGATTTCCAGTGGGGAGCCTGGTCTCTCACTGGGAGATTTCCACTGGGCAGCCTAGTCTCTCACTGAGGGTTTTCCAGTGGGGAGCCTGGTCTCTCACTGAGGGTTTTCCAGTGGGGAGCCTGGTCTCTCACTGAGGGTTTTCCAGTGGGGAGCCTGGTCTCTCACTGGGAGATTTCCAGTGGGGAGCCTGGTCTCTCACTGGGAGATTTCCAGTGGGGAGCCTGGTCTCTCACTGGGGGCTTTCCAGTGGGGAGCCTGGTCTCTCACTGGGGGCTTTCCAGTGGGGAGCCTGGTCTCTCACTGGGGGCTTTCCAGTGGGGAGCCTGGTCTCTCACTGGGGGCTTTCCAGTGGGGAGCCTGGTCTCTCACTGGGGGCTTTCCAGTGGGGAGCCTGGTCTCTCACTGGGGGCTTTCCAGTGGGGAGCCTGGTCTCTCACTGGGAGATTTCCAGTGGGGAGCCTGGTCTCTCACTGGGAGATTTCCAGTGGGGAGCCTGGTTTCTCACTGGGAGATTTCCAGTGGGGAGCCTGGTCTCACTGGGAGATTTCCAGTGGGGAGCCTGGTTTCTCACTGGGAGATTTCCAGTGGGGAGCCTGGTCTCACTGGGAGATTTCCAGTGGGGAGCCTGGTTTCTCACTGGGAGATTTCCAGTGGGGAGCCTGGTCTCTCACTGAGGGTTTTCCAGTGGGGAGCCTGGTCTCTCACTGGGGGATTTCCAGTGGGGAGCCTGGTCTCTCACTGGGAGATTTCCAGTGGGGAGCCTGGTCTCTCACTGAGGGTTTTCCAGTGGGGAGCCTAGTCTCTCACTGGGAGATTTCCACTGGGGAGCCTGGTTTCTCACTCGGGGTTTTCCACTGGGGAGCCTGGTCTCTCACTGGGAGATTTCCAGTGGGGAGCCTGGTTTCTCACTGGGAGATTTCCACTGGGGAGCCTGGTTTCTCACTGGGAGATTTCCAGTGGGGAGCCTGGTCTCTCACTGGGAGATTTCCAGTGGGGAGCCTGGTCTCTCACTGGGAGATTTCCAGTGGGGGAGCCTGGTTTCTCACTGGGAGATTTCCAGTGGGGAGCCTGGTCTCTCACTGGGAGATTTCCACTGGGGAGCCTGGTTTCTCACTGGGAGATTTCCACTGGGGAGCCTGGTTTCTCACTGGGAGATTTCCACTGGGGAGCCTGGTTTCTCACTGGGAGATTTCCACTGGGGAGCCTGGTCTCTCATTGGGAGATTTCCAGTGGGGAGCCTGGTCTCTCACTGGGAGATTTCCAGTGGGGAGCCTGGTCTCTCACTGGGAGATTTCCAGTGGGGAGCCTGGTCTCTCACTGGGAGATTTCCAGTGGGGAGCCTGGTCTCTCACTGGGAGATTTCCAGTGGGGAGCCTGGTCTCTCACTGGGAGATTTCCAGTGGGGAGCCTGGTCTCTCACTGGGGGATTTCCAGTGGGGAGCCTGGTCTCTCACTGGGGGTTTTCCAGTGGTAGTGTTTTGCCCTTCATTTCACACTGACACTGGAACCTTTGATTCCCATGTTCAAGCTACTTGTTAGCGCAAAGAATGAGCGACATCCTGAGTGAAACGCTGTAAAATTTAAAGTGCATTGGAATATGCTGTGGTCCCCAATTCAAACTCAATAAAGCTCCTTGAACCAACTTACATTTGTCTCCCTCTTTTTGTGGGTCTGCGTGTGGGTGTTTTTTCTGCACAGGCGTGTTTTTGACTGTGCCAGCCTGTGTGTGTGTGTGCCTGCCTGCCTGCCTGTGCGTATACATCTTTCTGCACGTGCACATGTCTGCCTGTATGTGAGTGCATGCCCACCTGCACGTGTCTTGGTGTGTTTTTCTCTGTCCCCCAGTGGACTGCAGTGGTTCAAGAAGGCGGTAACCGCACCATCTTCTGAAGGGTGATTAGGGGTGAGCCGCAAACGCTGGCCTTACCAGTCACGTCCACGTTCTGTGAAAGGATTTTTACAAACCCTCCTTCACTCTCGTTCTGACTCAGCACCTCTCTCCCCTCCTTCCATCCTTCGCTCTCCCTCCCTCTGTGTATCATTCTCTATATCTCCCTCCATTCCTGTCCTCTCTTCTTACCCCCTACCCTTTCCCCCTCTCCCTACCTTCTTATAACCCTCCTCTGTCCAGCTCCCCATTTCCTTCCCCTCTCCCTGTCAGAGTCATAGGGCTGCATTCGAAACCCGTCTGTCGACAGGTTATCCTGCACATGGGCTGACCTCCTGGAGCTGCCTAAGATTTTAAGGTGGGTGCTGGAGGTGTCGGCCGCCTGCCCTCAAACGTATTGAGCTCAGTTAGTGGCCAATTAATGGTCAGTTCAGGACCTCCTGCTGCCCTCCCCACACTGATAATTTGCACATGACAGGGGGGAGGCCCAGGCCAAGGGCTCGCTCCAGCCACATGAGCTGGTATCGGGCAAGGTGGGGGCTTCCACTGCGGGTCCTCCTGGGACCATCGGAGGCAGCTTCCGCCCCAATGATTATACTTCCCTCTGACCCTCCCCCATCCTTTATGGGATGTGGATGTCGCTGGCAGGGCCAGCACTTATTACCCATCCCGAATTGCCCTTTACCTGAGTGGCTTGCTAGACCATTGTAGTGAGCAGTTTAAAAGTCGCATGGAGGCCAGACCGGGTGAGGATGGGAACTTTCCTTCCCTGAAGGACACTAGTGAACCAGATGGGCTGTGAAACCAATAGTTAATAGTCACTATGGTCACCCAGACTGGGACTAGGCTTCAGTCCCGGATTTACTAATTGAATTTAAATTCCCCAAGGTGGCATTTGAATCCATATCCCAGCAGCATAACATGGGCCTCTGCGTTACCAGTCCAGTGCCATTACCACTATGTCACCGTCTTCCCCAGCCCCTGTATGACCCGGTGTTTTTTATGTCCTTAAGTCAACTTTTTACCCAGTTGAACACTCACCCTCCTGTTCCATGGGCCTCCGTTTTAACTAGACTTCTATATGATATCTCGTTGAACGCAGTTTTAAAAACTATAGACAACGTCCACCGGATTCCCTTCATCAACCTTCTGTTACTTCATCAAAGATGAATTTAGTCAAGAGCGATCTGAGTTTTATAGATCCGTACTGCTTATCCTTAATTAACTCAAACCTCTCCAAGTGCCTGTGGATTTTTTTTTTAAACCTCATTTTTGTTTCTAAAACCTTTCCCACTGTTGATGTTAAACTAGCTGGCGGTTAGTTGAAGGAGAGGGTCACATTTGCCACGCTCCAATCCCCTGGCACCTCCCCTCCTCCCCATATCACGGAAAGATTGGAAGGTTTTGGCAAGCTCTTCCACCATCTCTACACCCATTATCTTTATAGCAACCGGTGGTGCAGATCATCAACTTTAAGCATAGACAGCCTTTTCAGTATCCTCCTCCCTCTCAAGTTTCATCCAATCCATTGCCTCTGTTATCTTTGCCTCTTGCAATATTTTGTCAGATTCCTCATCCTTAGTAAACACTGATAACATTATGTATTCTCAACATACCCCACATCTCTAAGTATCACCCTCCCCGGGCCCCCCCCCCCCCCCCCCCCCCCCGATAGGATCTTCTACACCTCCTTCTACACGTTTACTCTTTACATGCTAGAAGATTTTTGGGTTTTCTTTAATGTTGACTGCCATTCTATTTTCACATTCTCTCTTTGTCAGTCTTATATTCCTCTTCACCGCCTTCACAATCGGTTGTACCTGTCCTGACTATCACTTGAATAATTCATTTGGTGTGCAAGTGAATTATCCACCCAAAGGTTCCTGTTGCTTTTGCACTTATTGCAATCTTCCTAGCCTGATCCTTAATTTCTTTCTTAAAGATCACCTTTGTTCCATTCCAGTTCTTCCTGCCAATCTTTGGTTCAATTTTGCCCTGGCTAGATCCCTTCTCTCTTTATCTGTAGACCTCACTTGCTATCTCGCTCTTTTTAATGCCTTCTCTCACTTTCACTCCATGACTGTGTTTTCTCCCTCCCTGCCTCTCTATCTCCACTGTCTCTCACTACACACACACACATATACTTTATAAATATCACCGATTCTGATTGTGTTCCTCTTTCTTTCTATTTCACTGCTAGCACATATGGCTCTTATTCTGTTCACTGCTCTCTGACTCTCTGTGTTTTGCTGAAAAAAACAGACCAATCAGAGTCAAGCTGCCTGGTTTAAATTTCAAACAATGCTTGGCAGTTAATTATCAGTCACCATCAACTGGTGCATTTGCCATGGCATCACCTCTACCAATCAAGAGTCCACTTGCCAACCAATCAGCACTCTCTTCTCATACAGTATAAATGTGTTGTTTCCCCTGACATTGGTATTTTCTTGCAAATTGTCCTGATGAGTGCAAGATGAAAAGCCTCGACAAAAAATGTCTTTGTTTTCAGCAATTTTATCCAAGTTCTGTACTACCAAATAACTCTGCTTCTCAATTTTCTCTCTGTATCTGCAACTCTGTATCCTAATTCATTTTTCTCTAACTTCTTGCCTGGCTATATTTCTCTGTCCCTCCCTACCTCCTCGCTCTTTCCCTATATCTCTCCTGTTATGACGTGGCAGATCATGTGTGCCAGGCTGACCAAATCCACAAGGGAACTGGATCTGGAGTGCAAATTAAATAATTTACTTCACTCAGTTTCTTTTCAATCCTGTAAAGCCCACTAAACCTTGCCTTTAATAATTCACCCAGTACTGGTAACAAAACTAACACTTTCTTTTCCCCAGCAACAAAACTACGAGCTGTGGGTCCCCTATCTGCCTTCACTTGCATCACTTGCTGTGATATCTTTAAATGTTCCCTAGTTAGCTCACATGCTCTGTTCAATCTTTCTATGACATTTCATACATAATCCAGGAGAGTAGTTTCCGAATTTTGACCCACCAATTTCTCATGAATTAACTTTAGTGGCCCCTGACCTCATGACCATAGAATAATTAAAAAAGACTAAATCCAGTTGATGCATTAGGAGCATCCCTAATAATAAATAACAAGAATGGAAACCCCCTTTGCCAATCCTGTGTTTAATCCTGACTATAAGCCTTCATCATGGTTTTTAAATTTTGATGCCATCTTTCCAAAGCCCTTTGTGATTCAGGATGGTGAGCTGTTGACTCAGCAAGCACTGATTTCCACTTTTAGTTTTAGGGAGGGGTCCTACACAATCAAACATGAGCATAGTAAAAGGTCCTTCAAATGCTTAAATTGGAATTAAAGGTGCCGGCTTAATCACTGCTTGTGGTTTCCCTATCACCTGACGTGTGACATGTTCTACAGAATTCGATGACATCTCTGTGCAATCCAGGCCAATAAAAATATTTTTGTATTTTCACCTGTGTCTTGCTAATTCATAAATGTCCCCCTATTGGAATTTCATGAGCTACTCTTAGTATCTCATTTCCATATCCAGATGGTATAATAATCTGATGCACTTCCATCCATTTTTCATCTGCTGAAATATGATACAGCCTCCACTTCCTCATTAACACATTATGCTTAATGTAATAACATTCTGGAATACATTCTGCCTCTGTTTCTGAGTAAGCCGACTGACATAACTGCTTTATTCACGGATCCTTTTGTTGTGGCTTTGATCTAAACACTTTAGCTTCACTCTCTTCCGTTCTTTCTCCCTGAACAAACTTATCAAAATTAATATCAATTAATTGGACTTCAACACCTTTTCCCAGCTTTTAACTTCCTCTTTTTCCTGTTTCAATCTTTGAGCTTGTGAACCCATTACTAAACAATCTGAAAACAATCCAGGATGCTCTTTCTGCAACATTCAACACACACGTCTACTGGCTGCTCAACTACCTGCATCTGTGACCCAGCTATATCATTACCCAAAATAAATTGACCACCTACAATGGGCAAGTTTCCCACAACTACAACAATCACCTCACCTGTTTTCCACTTACTCTTTAAACTTACCCTCCACAACGGAATTGGTTTAGCATCTCCATGACCCCCACTTATCATCACCTGTTCCTGCAATACTCCCTCTAAACAACAAATGTCACTCTCCCATAACATTAAAGATTGACTAGTCCTTGTGTCTCTGAAAATTTTAATATCTCTACCTGCTCCATCCTGTACACGTGGAAATCATTCCCTTTCACATGCAAAATCCTTAAA
Source organism: Isurus oxyrinchus (assembly GCA_026770705.1). NCBI lineage: Eukaryota > Metazoa > Chordata > Chondrichthyes > Lamniformes > Lamnidae > Isurus > Isurus oxyrinchus. Next base: position 5,098,840 of record JANJGN010000044.1, read on the forward strand.
TATTTCTGCAACCTGTGGTTACTCCCTTGAGTAAATTGTGAACACATTCCCACTTCTTTACCTATCACTGATTCTTCCTGCTTTACCTGTACAAAAAGCACTGTTTTTTTCCTGTGTCCGGACCTCAGAACCCACAGTGCTTTACTTCCAGAACTTGTCTGCATTCCAATTATTCCAACGCTTTTGCAATTTGTATTTATCACAAGATGTGTGGACTGAATTCAAAAGTAATAAGTCCACCAAGAATTTTGGAGATTTTAAATTTTAAATTGAAATATTAATGAACAAAATATAAAAGATTTCAAATATTTTTTCGGGCATGGATTTTTTTTTTCAAACCCATAAACCACCTTGTAACCCCTTCCGTAAACAGTCCACTGGGGTCAAGAGTTTTCCAGTTTCTCTAACGCTGCTTAATTCCCTTTTCTTGCAAAATCTTGTCTTTTCCAGGAACAGCAGCAACCAGAGTCCTTGCATTAACCCTTTAAGGGCTGGTATCTTAAAAAAACATTCTTTCAGAATGTTCCTATTCTTGAAGATAAATTATTTTCCATGATTAAAGTGTTTTTTGGCAATATTTACAGTAGAGGGTACAGGTATGGAGAGGGCTCCATGCCCTTACATGTGGTTCCCTAGATCTACACTGCTGCCCTAAACTCTAGGTCAGCCGCCTTCTTACATCACCGTGGGCAGTACTGTACTCAGTGCCAGGTTAACTCTTAATGTGCCAGATAATTCTACTACACCTCCCCCAAGTCTTTATCCCCTGCCTATGGGCTGTCAGTTGTTACTTACAGTTTGATTCAAGTCTTGTGTTGTCATAAGGCTTATGTAATTCACTCTAGTGTTGCAACCCTAACTATTCCAACTCTAAACTACTTTGTGCAAGGAATGTATCTTTTTATTTCTGTTGGACTGTTGTAAAACACATATCTTTTTATTTTCTGTTGTAATGTGAATTAAAATTACAATGGCTGCAGTTTGAAATACATGCACAGGATGAGAGATATACAATGTTGCAGTCCTGGAATAGAGTGTGCCATGAAAGAAAGGATGGTGCCAGAAAGGAGTCCTGGACCAAGGGAGCTGCCTGACAACATTTTAATTTACTCCTGACCAGGTGACCAGGTTTTTGTGTGAGGGAAGTGCAGCAGAATAGCTCCCAGCCTGAAAGGAACAAGACCTAAAACCTCTTTCTCCTGGGAGTGGAAGATTCCAGTAATTCCACAAGAATAGCTAGCTGGCTTTTTCTCCTCTTATCTATAGCCTGCTCTCTGAAAACCCCTGTCAAAAGGCAAAGGGGAAAATCACATCGAAAGGCATGTGCCCAACCAGTGAACTACAGATTGAAAGTGCTGGAAGACCACTTCGTATCAACAACAAAGAACTAAAAGGAATCAAGATCAACCCATCGAATCCTATATTCCAGATTGGTGCAATTGAACCGTTTTATCCCACCTTAAAATCCATGTTTTATGTGCCTTGTTTGTGAGTATAGGGATTCAAGAAGGGGGTAGGTTTTAAGTTATAGTGTTAAAAGTTAGCAGCTCATATTTCTTTCTTTTCCTACAGGTTAAAGAGAATTTGTTCAATAAACAGTTATTTATTTGTTAAGTTTACAAACCTGGTGCTTGTATTCTGATAAACTAAATTAAACAGTTAGGTAGAATTGGGAAAATCTGGTGGCTTGATCAAACCTTCCACGTCTGTTGTGGCTTGGAGACAAGTGGGACTTGATATTATAGCGCACTATCCCCAGTGAGTTGTGACATTTGTGATTAACATTACACCGCTAATAGCATGCATTAACAGAGTTCATGCTACCCCATTGCCCCACCCTTCAAGCATTTGAAATCAGGGTTTAAGGCAGTCTGCAAGTCTTGTACCACTGCAACGTCTTGATTCTGGCTGGTCAGGAGAGTGGTAGGATCAAGGGTTTGTTGACCCTTAAACAAAAACAGAATTACCTGGAAAAACTCAGTAGGTCTGGCAGCATCGGCGGAGGAGAAAAGAGTTGACGTTTCGAGTCCTCATGACCCTTCGACAGAACTTGATTTCGAGTCCAGGAAAGAGTTGAAATATAAGCTGGTTTAAGGTGTGTGGGGGGGGGGGGGGGAAGGAGAGAGAGAGAGAGACAGAGGTGCTTGTGTAGACAAACAAGCAGTGATAGAAGCAGATCATCAAAAGATGTCAGTAACAATGGTACCAAAGAACACATAGGTGTTAAAGTTAAAGTTGGTGATATTATCTAAACGAATGTGCTAATTAAGAATGGATGGTAGGGCACTCAAGGTACAGCTCTAGTGGGGGTGGGGGGAGCATAAAGGATTTTAAAATATTTAAAAATAATGGAAATAGGTGGGAAAAGAAAAATCTATAAAATTTATAGGGAAAAAAAAGGGGGAAAAAAAGGGGGAAACAGAAAGGGGGTGGGGATGGGGGAGGGAGCTCACGACCTAAAGTTATTGAATTCAATATTCAGACCGGAAGGCTGTAAGGTGCCTAGTCGGAAGATGAGGTGTTGTTCCTCCAGTTTGCGTTGGGCTTCACTGGAACAATGCAGTAAGCCAAGGACAGACATGTGGGCAAGAGAGCAGGGTGGAGTGTTAAAATGGCAAGCCACAGGGAGGTTTGGGTCATTCTTGCGGACAGACCGCAGGTGTTCTGCAAAGCGGTCGCCCAGTTTACGTTTGGTCTCTCCAATGTAGAGGAGACCACATTGGGAGCAACGAATGCAGTAGACTAAGTTGGGTGAAATGCAAGTGAAATGCTGCTTCACTTGAAAGGAATGTTTGGGCCCTTGGACGGTGAGGAGAGAGGAAGTGAAGGGGCAGGTGTTACATCTTTTGCGTGGGCATGGGGTGGTGCCATAGGAGGGGGTTGAGGAGTAGGGGGTGATGGAGGAGTGGACCAGGGTGTCCCGGAGGGAGCGATCTCTACGGAATGCCGATAAGGGGGGTGAAGGGAAGATGTGTTTGGTGGTGGCATCATGCTGGAGTTGGCGGAAATGGCGGAGGATGATCCTTTGAATGCGGAGGCTGGTGGGGTGATAAGTGAGGACAAGGGGGACCCTATCATGTTTCTGGGAGGGAGGAGAAGGCGTGAGGGCGGATGCGCGGGAGATGGGCCGGACACGGTTGAGGGCCCTGTCAACGACCGTGGGTGGAAAACCTCGGTTAAGGAAGAAGGAGGACATGTCAGAGGAACCGTTTTTGAAGGTAGCATCATCGGAACAGATGCGACGAAGGCGAAGGAACTGGGAGAATGGGATGGAGTCCTTACAGGAAGCGGGGTGTGAGGAGCTGTAGTCGAGGTAGCTGTGGGAGTCGGTGGGTTTGTAGTGGATATTGGTGGACAGTCTATCACCAGAGATTGAGACAGAGAGGTCAAGGAAGGGAAGGGAAGTGTCAGAGATGGACCACGTGAAAATGATGGAGGGGTGGAGATTGGAAGCAAAATTAATAAATTTTTCCAAGTCCCGACGAGAGCATGAAGCAGCACCGAAGTAATCATCGATGTACCGGAGAAAAAGTTGTGGAAGGGGGCCGGGGTAGGACTGCAACAAGGAATGTTCCACATATCCCATAAAGAGACAGGCATAGCTGGGGCCCATGCGGGTACCCATAGCCACACCTTTTATTTGGAGAAAGTGAGAGGAGTTGAAGGAGAAATTGTTCAACGTGAGAACAAGTTCAGCCAGACGGAGGAGAGTAGTGGTGGATGGGGATTGTTCGGGCCTCTGTTCGAGGAAGAAGCTAAGGGCCCTCAGACCATCCTGGTGGGGGATGGAGGTGTAGAGGGATTGGACGTCCATGGTGAAGAGGAAGCGGTTGGAGCCAGGGAACTGGAAATTGTTGATGTGACGTAAGGTGTCAGAGGAATCACGGATGTAGGTGGGAAGGGACTGGACAAGGGGAGAGAGAAGGGAGTCAAGATAACGAGAAATGAGTTCTGTGGGGCAGGAGCAAGCTGAGACGATCGGTCTACCAGGGCAGTTCTGTTTGTGGATTTTGGGTAGGAGATAGAAGCGGGCCGTCCGAGGTTGGGCGACTATCAGGTTGGAAGCTGTGGGAGGGAGATCCCCAGAGGAGATGAGGTCAGTGACAGTCCTGGAAACAATGGCTTGATGTTCAGTGGTGGGGTCATGGTCGAGGGAGAGGTAGGAGGAAGTGTCTGCGAGTTGACGCTCAGCCTCCGCGAGGTAGAGGTCAGTGCGCCAGACAACAACAGCACCACCCTTGTCAGCGGGTTTGATGACAATGTCAGGGTTGGACCTGAGAGAATGGAGTGCAGTAAGTTCAGAGAGAGACAGGTTAGAATGGGTGAGAGGAGTAGAGAAATTGAGACGACTAATGTCGCGCCGACAGTTCTCAATGAAAAGATCAAGAGAAGGTAAGAATCCAGAGGGAGGGGTCCAGGTGGAGGGAGAATATTGGAGATGGGTAAAAGGATCTGTTGAACTGGGAGAGGACTCCTGCCCAAAGAAGTGAGCCCGGAGACGAAGACGGCGAAAGAAGAGTTCAGCATCATGCCGAGCCCGAAATTCATTGAGGTGAGGGCGTAAGGGTATGAAACTAAGTCCTTTGCTGAGCACTGAACGTTCAGCATCGGAGAGGGGAAGGTCAGGGGGTATAGTGAATACACGGCTGGGGCTGGGATTGGAAGATGGGGTGGGGACGGAGGGACAGGCTGGGGTGGAGGGTCCTAGATGGGTGTTGGTGTCGATGAGTTGTTGGAGCTTGCGTTCCTTAGCAGTTGAGAGAAAGAGAAAAAGTTTCTTGTTGAGGCGTCGGATGAGCCGAAGGATAAAATGAAACTGAGGGCACGCGCAGCTTTGAAAAAGGGTACGGCGGTGCTGCTGGAGGGAAAGGTCGAGTGTGTTCATATGGCGGCGCATGGCACTGAGTGTGGATTTCAGAATGTGACGGGAACAGCAGTCTGAGAAACGTTTTATGTCCCGGAGATACCGGTAATCCTGGGTGGGTTCGAAAGATGAGGGGTGGAATTTCAGTTGAAATCCACGTGGGGTAAGTCGGAGACGGAGGCAGTCACTGAGAAAGGAGATATGGCTGTGAAAGCGGGTTTTAGTAAACACCTTGTCAAACACTAGGAGGGAAATGGAAAGCAAAGAAGGTGAACAAGGCAACAGAGAGATACGGAAATCTTGTCGCAGAGAGGAACAGAACTTCTTCAAGGAGATAGGCATTTCTTGAAGAGCAGTGGCAGTCAATTAAACACAGAGTTGAAAACAAAGAAAACTGCGGATGCTGGAAATCTAAAACAAAAACAGAATTACCTGGAAAAACTCAGTAGGTCTGGCAGCATCGGCGGAGGAGAAAAGAGTTGACGTTTCGAGTCCTCATGACCCTTCGACAGAACTTGATTTCGAGTCCAGGAAAGAGTTGAAATATAAGCTGGTTTAAGGTGTGTGGGGGGGGTGGGGGAAGGAGAGAGAGAGAGAGACAGAGGTGCTTGTGTAGACAAACAAGCAGTGATAGAAGCAGATCATCAAAAGATGTCAGTAACAATGGTACCAAAGAACACATAGGTGTTAAAGTTAAAGTTGGTGATATTATCTAAACGAATGTGCTAATTAAGAATGGATGGTAGGGCACTCAAGGTACAGCTCTAGTGGGGGTGGGGGGAGCATAAAGGATTTTAAAATATTTAAAAATAATGGAAATAGGTGGGAAAAGAAAAATCTATAAAATTTATAGGGAAAAAAAAGGGGGAAAAAAAGGGGGAAACAGAAAGGGGGTGGGGATGGGGGAGGGAGCTCACGACCTAAAGTTATTGAATTCAATATTCAGACCGGAAGGCTGTAAGGTGCCTAGTCGGAAGATGAGGTGTTGTTCCTCCAGTTTGCGTTGGGCTTCACTGGAACAATGCAGTAAGCCAAGGACAGACATGTGGGCAAGAGAGCAGGGTGGAGTGTTAAAATGGCAAGCCACAGGGAGGTTTGGGTCATTCTTGCGGACAGACCGCAGGTGTTCTGCAAAGCGGTCGCCCAGTTTACGTTTGGTCTCTCCAATGTAGAGGAGACCACATTGGGAGCAACGAATGCAGTAGACTAAGTTGGGTGAAATGCAAGTGAAATGCTGCTTCACTTGAAAGGAATGTTTGGGCCCTTGGACGGTGAGGAGAGAGGAAGTGAAGGGGCAGGTGTTACATCTTTTGCGTGGGCATGGGGTGGTGCCATAGGAGGGGGTTGAGGAGTAGGGGGTGATGGAGGAGTGGACCAGGGTGTCCCGGAGGGAGCGATCTCTACGGAATGCCGATAAGGGGGGTGAAGGGAAGATGTGTTTGGTGGTGGCATCATGCTGGAGTTGGCGGAAATGGCGGAGGATGATCCTTTGAATGCGGAGGCTGGTGGGGTGATAAGTGAGGACAAGGGGGACCCTATCATGTTTCTGGGAGGGAGGAGAAGGCGTGAGGGCGGATGCGCGGGAGATGGGCCGGACACGGTTGAGGGCCCTGTCAACGACCGTGGGTGGAAAACCTCGGTTAAGGAAGAAGGAGGACATGTCAGAGGAACCGTTTTTGAAGGTAGCATCATCGGAACAGATGCGACGAAGGCGAAGGAACTGGGAGAATGGGATGGAGTCCTTACAGGAAGCGGGGTGTGAGGAGCTGTAGTCGAGGTAGCTGTGGGAGTCGGTGGGTTTGTAGTGGATATTGGTGGACAGTCTATCACCAGAGATTGAGACAGAGAGGTCAAGGAAGGGAAGGGAAGTGTCAGAGATGGACCACGTGAAAATGATGGAGGGGTGGAGATTGGAAGCAAAATTAATAAATTTTTCCAAGTCCCGACGAGAGCATGAAGCAGCACCGAAGTAATCATCGATGTACCGGAGAAAAAGTTGTGGAAGGGGGCCGGGGTAGGACTGCAACAAGGAATGTTCCACATATCCCATAAAGAGACAGGCATAGCTGGGGCCCATGCGGGTACCCATAGCCACACCTTTTATTTGGAGAAAGTGAGAGGAGTTGAAGGAGAAATTGTTCAACGTGAGAACAAGTTCAGCCAGACGGAGGAGAGTAGTGGTGGATGGGGATTGTTCGGGCCTCTGTTCGAGGAAGAAGCTAAGGGCCCTCAGACCATCCTGGTGGGGGATGGAGGTGTAGAGGGATTGGACGTCCATGGTGAAGAGGAAGCGGTTGGAGCCAGGGAACTGGAAATTGTTGATGTGACGTAAGGTGTCAGAGGAATCACGGATGTAGGTGGGAAGGGACTGGACAAGGGGAGAGAGAAGGGAGTCAAGATAACGAGAAATGAGTTCTGTGGGGCAGGAGCAAGCTGAGACGATCGGTCTACCAGGGCAGTTCTGTTTGTGGATTTTGGGTAGGAGATAGAAGCGGGCCGTCCGAGGTTGGGCGACTATCAGGTTGGAAGCTGTGGGAGGGAGATCCCCAGAGGAGATGAGGTCAGTGACAGTCCTGGAAACAATGGCTTGATGTTCAGTGGTGGGGTCATGGTCGAGGGAGAGGTAGGAGGAAGTGTCTGCGAGTTGACGCTCAGCCTCCGCGAGGTAGAGGTCAGTGCGCCAGACAACAACAGCACCACCCTTGTCAGCGGGTTTGATGACAATGTCAGGGTTGGACCTGAGAGAATGTTGACCCTTTGTTGGAGCCGGGTACAGACATGGCTTCATGTACTATTTCCATTGGCGAGTGTTGCACCATGCCTGGTCAGTCAAGTTGCTGCAGCCGTATTTTGGTACCATGAGTGGTGGCTGTTTCTTTCTGGGTGGACAGGACTGCTATTCATCCGGCTGTCACTTGCATCCCTTCATCTTCATTTTCTGCCTTTTCTGACATCTGGAAGCCCTCTGGGGTTGAGGTGGAGCTGTCCTGTGAATGGAGGAAGAGTGTAGAAGCGGCTCACCTTTGTTGAGCAGTGTTTGCGTCGGGCTGCTACCTGGTTCCAGTCGGCTCTGTGGCTCCATCACATTGGCTGGTTGTTGCTGGGACCGTGTGTAGGTCATCACCTCTACCGACTGCAGCGTGGTCGCTGGTGAAGGCAGAGGCTCTGCTGGAATCGTTCTGGCTCTGGCGTCACCTCCACTGGGGGTGCTGTGGTAACCGCCTGCACTGTGGGCTGTTCTGGCCCTTGGTTCAGCTCGAGAACCTAGAATGAAGCAGAACAGACCTGCTCCACGAACAGGGAAGAGAGGCTACAGACAAAGCCAGCATTGCATTCCTGCTTTGTAGTTGGGCTTTTGGGAGGCTGCATAGGGACTGTGGTTATCTTCACATTTTCTGCTGGGTAAGCATGTCCAGAGCTATGCAGGCATCTCTACTGAGGAGTGAAAAGGGCTGATTTTGCACCATGTACATAACTTCTGTGATCCATTTGTCCCTGTACCTTAATAGCTCTTGAATCATACCAATGACTGGGAGTTGGATCCTCCATCTCCTGCACAGTACAGTGGGGTTTCCATGGTTTGGACCCAGCGGCTTCAGAACCACGGATCTTTGTCCGATAAGGCGGTCACTCTGACGCCGGAATCTAACTTGAAATTGGTTAGATGGTCACCCACGTTCCAGAAGGAGGAGCCGTGTCATCTGCTGTTGCTCAGGAAGAAGGGCTGTGTGACTTCTGGTTCGGTAGCCCCAGCTCCGAGGATGGATTTCAGCTGGCCCGCGCGATGCAGAGGGCAAGACTGGCATAGCCCTTGTTTGTGACAGCGGAAACATTAGCCGCACTGGCCAGACGTTGGACCTTCCTGTGAGTGCGTTTCAACCCACAGCGCTGGCACGGTCGCTCAGCAGGGTGTTTTAGGGGCTGGCTTATCCTGGCTCGGATGGTCTCCGTGCTTCTATGGCCAGATGTGGTGCACCAAGTTGTGGCTTCTGCCCCATGAAGTGCCCTTACTTCTAAGAACGGTCCGATGTCGGTCCTGCAGCTCGAACTGCCTGGCTAGCTGGACAGCCTTGTCGAGAGCGAGGCCTTCCTTGGCTTGGAGAAGGTTGGAAAGCAAATTGACCGTAACACCCAGCACGATTCTGTCTCTGATGAGTTCTGATTTCAGATCTCCATATTCACATCCTTCTGCCCTGCAGTAGAGGTCGTTGTTAAAGGAATCGATGGGCTCCGCAGGCTGCTGGACTCTCCTGTTAAATTTGGTGCATTCCAAGATCTTGATGGATTGCAGGTTGAAAAAGAGATCAAAATATATTAAAACATCTTCAAATTTAGCAGATGATTCATCTATGTCTTGCCTGGGGATGATATCATCTGTTATTGGCCCAATTGAATAAAGTGCTAACTTCTTCTGCCTCCGACTTTTTAATTTAATCCTGCAGCTGTGCTATATCTGAGGAACCTTTCCCTCCAGTAACTCCAATTGTGAGATTGGTCCGGGTCATATAAGTTAGGCACATTGGGAGCGGCAATGATGAATTGAAATCCATGGTCAAAAAATTTTTAAGTGTGGGTGTCCCTTAAGAGATCGGAGGATTTCAAAATGGCGCCACTGGCATTGACCTGAGAAGGGTTTTGTGCCGTTCGGACTTTTGCCGTAACTTTTAAAATGGAGGCGTTAGGCAGGGAGGAGGAAGGAGCTGCAAAATGGCCACGGGTCAGGGCGTGACTGTGGGTCAGTTGAAAGGCATCAGTCTGCCATGGGTTAGATCCGTGTCAGGAGGGCAGAAGTCTCACTGGCTGGGATGCCAAAAATTTTGCGAGGCACTCAGGCTTTCATTTAAATGGGGATTTCTGCATGTTCGATTTTTCCCCCCCCCCACTTTGCTGTGCTCCAGACCTGGGGGCCACATGAAGGGAGTGTTCAGTCTGAGGTCGAGCTAGTGACAAATGTGCAACTGTGTTTTCTGCCTGACTGATCTTTAAAAGAAATAGTTCACAGGCCTGGCTTCCCTAGAACTTTAAAGAGGTTGTATCTCACACTGCAGGCTGCTGGCCTGCTAGCTCTGCTTTGTTGAAGCTGCTTCCACAGAGGCACGCTAGAGATTTTAGCTTGAGCTTAACTTCTGCCATTTTTCCGCTGCCAGGCTCTTCTGTCTCTGGAGCTTTTCAGCTGAGTTTTCTCGGCTTCTTGAGTGAGGTTTCTCTTGGGCAGAAATTAATTGCTGGTGTCATTTTCTTGATTTCTTCAATCTTCTTACAGAGGATGTGGCTTTTGATCTCCAGCTGCCACCATGTTTTGTTGGGTTGTCACTACCTGTGGCGTATATTGCTTAGATACCATTAAGCAGTCTTGTAGAAGTTACCAAGAAGCCTTGATTAACATTACTGAATTATGTACAGGTTTACAGTAGGGGGTACAGGTATGGAGAGAACTCCACGTCCTTAACGCTGCTGACCCAAGCTCCAGGTCAGGTTCCTTCTTACTTCATTGGTGGTGGACAGTACTGTACTCAGTCCTAGGTTAATATACAGGATCATTCTTCTATACTCTGTCCCCGTCTCTTTGTCCCTCTCCCTCTTTCCCTCTCTCTATCCCCATTCCTAACTCCCTCTTTCTGTCCCTTCCCCTGCCCCTCTTCCCCTGTCCCTCTCTCTCTGCATGTCTCTGTCTGAATGGCATCTATCTCTGTCATTCGGCCTCTGTCTCTCTCCTTCTGTCTCTCCCCATCTGTCCCTCTCCCTCTCCCTCTGTCTACTCTCTCAGTCTCTCTCTCTCTCTCTCTGTCCCTCTGTCCCTAACTCCATGCCTCACTATGTCTGACCTGCTTCCTATCTCCCTCTCCGTCTGCCTTTTTCTCTGTCGACTTCTATGTTTCTTCCCCCATCGCTACATGGCATCCCTCTGTCCTTGTGCAGCTCTCTCAGTCCCTATCTCTCACTTTGTCCCTCTGTCCGTCACTCTCTGTCTCTCTCCCTCTGCATCTTCTACTCTATCCCTCTCCCTCTGTCCTGTCCTCTCTGTTTTTCTTCCTGTCTCCCTCTCTCTGTCCATATCTCATTGACCCTTTTCTTTTATCTGTCTCCCTCTCTCCCATTCTCTCTATCTACAAGATGTACTGCAGGTCAGAGGCTAGGAATGCCACAGCAAATAACTCACCTCCTGACTCCCCAAAGCCTGTCCACAACATACAAGGCACAAGTCAGGAGTGTGATGGAATACTCTTCATTTGCCTGGATGAGTGCAGCTCCCACAACACTCTGTCATGAAGATATTAATGTATATAATGGTATTGGAAATTATTTTAAATTGGACTTGTAGTAGAGTCTGTGTCTGTGGGTGTGAACGTATAGGTGTGAGTGTATGTGTCTTAATTGATTAAAGCCAGCCAGTCTGGGTGCTTTGATAAATAGTAGTCTTGAAATGTTAGACAGAAAGGAAGTTAAGGTAAAGGATACATTTGCGTTTTGTTGAATAAACCATTCAAAGACTGGAGTGAAATTTTGCACCTAACTTGGAGAGACCAAGCTATATGTTTATATTACTATTAAAATTGATACTGTGAAAGAGGTTTTTTTGTTAGAAGAGGTGAAGTTCAAAGGGCCTGGTGATACAGTGAGAATTTACATTCAAACGGAAGGCTAGGTATATACAAAAGAGTTCTGTGTATGGAAGTCAGGAGCATGGAAGATCTAAACCTGTAAGGCTATGACGGTGCAAAGGAACCAATTGATGGGAACATCATTTTAAATTTGTCAGATTAAATGTGCTTTTTTTGCCTGGTATCTGTTTAGGTCTATGGGTTATTGCTGCCTTGTGGAAGTTTTACCTGGGAGTGATTAATTTGGGGATTGTTTAATAGTTATTATTGTAGTAATTTGTAGGCATGACTATGTGTTTAAATGTGTTGTTACATCAATAAATGTTTAATTTCATTTATATAGAAAACGTCTTGAGGCTTGGTGGATTTTATTCCTGAATTTAGAGCTGTATCTCAAACATAAAATTGAAAATATAGGTTATGACAGTTGTTTAAAGTTTCCCTCTGAGATTTTAAATAACTCAGTCTTTACCAACTGTTATGTCATAACAATTCATGAAGCTTGGCACAATCCAGGACAAAGCAGCCCATTTGATTGGCACCCCATCCACAAACATTCACTCCCTCCACCACCCACAGTGACAGCAGAGTGTATCATCTAAAAGGTGCACTGTAGAAACTCACCAAGGTTTCCTAAGCAGCACAATACAAACCCACGACCACTACCATCTAGAAGGACAAGAGCAGACATAGGGGGAACACCACCACCTGGAAGTTTCCCTCCAAGCTACTCGCTATCGGCCGTTCCTTCACTGTCGCTGGGTCAAAATTCAATAAGCCCCCACCAATAGCACTGTGGGTGTATCTACACCACATGCACTGTAACAGTTCAAGAAGGCAGCTCACCATCGCCTTCTCAAGAGCAATTAGTGATGGGCAATAAATGCTGGCCAAGACAATGATGCTTACATCCCATCAATGACCAAAAAGGCCCCTACAGCTCTCCCTATCCCTGTAACCTCCTCCAGCCCCAAAAAACCTCCCTAACTCTGTAACCTCCTCCAGCGCTAACAAGCGTCCCTACCTCTGTAAACTCCTCCAGCCCCTACACCCCTCCCTATCTCTGTAACCTCCTCAATCCCCTACAACCCTCCCTATCTCTGTAACCTCCTCCAGCCCCTACACCCCTCCCTATCTCTGTAACCCCCTCCAGCCACTACACAGCTCCCTATCTCTGTAACCTCCTCCAGCCCCTACAACCCTCCCTATCTCTGTAACTTCCTCCAGCCCCTACAACCCTCCCTATCTCTGTAACCTCCGCTAGCCCCAACAAACTGCCCTATCTCTGTAATTTCCTCCAGCCCATACATCCCTCCGTAGCTCTGTAATCTCCTCCTGGTCCTACATCCCTCCTGATCTCTGTAACTCCTTCAACCCTTACACCCCTCCTCCTCTCTGTAACCTATTTCAACCCCTACAATCCTCCCTAATCTCTGTAACCTCCTCCAGCACCTGCAATACACCCTATCTCTGTAACCTCCTCCAGCCCCCACAACCCTCCCCATCACTGTAATGCCCTCCAGCCCCTGCAACCCACCCTATCTTTGCAACCTCTTCCTGCCCCTTCAACCCTCCCTATCTCTGTTACCTCCTCCAGCCCCTATAATCCTCCCTACCTATGTAATCTCCTTCAGGCCCTACAGCCCTCCATATCTCTGTAACCTCTTTCAACCCCTACAGCCCTTCTTATTTCTGTAACATCCCCTAAGTTCTACATTCTTTCCTATCTCTGTAATGTTCTCCAGCCACTACAAACTTCCTTATCAGTGTAACATCATCTAAAAGCTACACCCCTCACTATTTCTGCTCCATCCTCCAGATCCTATAGCCCTCCTGACTCTGTAATATCATTCAGCTCCTACAAGGTGCAATGAATTGACTGTTATGATCCTTGGCTAGACCCCAGCACCTGGGGGGATATCCAGTTAGGGACCGATAACATTTTGTTTGAAGTTTGAGATTCGGAATGCTTTCCAAGGGAATAAAGTCACAAGATTCCATGGGTTTTGAACAAATGAAAATAAACTTTACTATACAAGTTCAGAAAGAGAAAACGATTTGCAAATATTTAATTCATACTCTAACATTCAGTGTAAGTATCAAGTACATGTGAGCCACAAGCGACATGTCATCCAGCACACCACACTACACAATAAAAGACAGAAGCAACTAAATCCAATTCCATGGATTTCTCAAAGGCCCAACCATTTATCACATTGTGAGATAACCAATCTCACTGAAGCTTCATCTTTCTCATGAGGATTTCCAGTCTCATTGAATCAAAGTGAGAGAAAAAGTGTGTGATTCAGCAAAAAGGAGTGGCAAGCCAGAAGACTGGACAGAATATAAAGAACAGCAAAGAATGCCTGAAAGCTTAACACGGAGACGCAGAGGTAGACATTGTCATTTGCTAATACAGAACTTGAGTTTTGCTGAGAAAGGTTACTTTCTCGAAGTTTTTCATCCTGCACTCATGAGGGCAATTACAAGAACAGCAACGTGCTCTGTGTGGGAAGTGGTGGTGTAGTGGTACTGTCACTGGGCTGGTAATCCAAAGATCCAGGTTAGTGTTCTGGGGACCTGCATTTGAATCCCACCATGGCAGATGGTGGAATTTGAATTCAATAAAAATCTGGAATTAAAAGTCTGATGATGGCTAATGATTGTCATAAAAACCCATCTGGTTCACTAATGCCACCAAGGGAAGGAAATCTGCTGTCCCTACCTGGTCTGGCTTACACGTGACTCCAGATCTACAATAATGTGGTTGACTCTTAAAGCCAACATTTTAATTCCCGGTATTTTTTTTATTGACCATCTGTTCAAACCAGAATGAGAATGGGAAATTAATACTGGAAAGGTAAAAGAAATGCGGGATTGATTGAACGGATAATTTCCATCTGTCTTCACTTTAGAAGATATAACATCCCATAAATATTTGTGAATCAGGAGGTGAAGGGGAGGGAGGTCGGATGGGCTGATCAGTGGCAAATCGAATTTAATCCGGACATGTGTGAGGTGATGCACTTACTTAGGCAGGACAAACAGGGATGGGAAATCACAATAAATGGTAAGACCCTGGGAAGTATAGAGGATTGGTTAGCTAACAGGAAGTAGAGAGTAAGGGAAAATGGATTATTTTTGGGTTGGGAAGATGTGACGAGTGGAGTACCACAAAGATCGGTACTGGGGCCTCAACTATTTAGAATTTATATCAATGACTTGGATGAACGTGCTGAATGAATGGCTGCTAAATTTGATGATGACACAATGATAGATAGGAAAGTAAGGTGGTAAGAGGACATAAGGAGTCTGCAAATGGATATAGAGAGGTTAAGTGAGTGGGCAAAAATTTGGCCGATGGAATATTATGTTGGAAAATGTGAACTTGTCCACTTTGGAAGAAAGAATAAAAAATCAGCATATGATTCAAATGGAAAGAGATAGCAGACCTCTGAGGTACAGAGGGTGCCCTGGTACATGAGTCACGAGAAGTTAGTATGCAGGTACAGCTAGTAAGTAAGAAGACTAACGGAATGCTATCCTTTGTTACGAGAGGGATTGAACATAAAAGTAAGGATAAAGCCAAAATACTGCGGATGCTGGAAATCTGAAACAAAAACTAAAATAGCTGGAAAAACTCAGCAGGTCTGACAGCATCTGCGGAGAGGGACACAGTTAACGCTTCCAGTCCATATGAGTCCTTATAAAGGATTCTAAGATATTGCAAATGGTAATAAAGGATTACAATGAAGTATAAAGGGATATAAAGGATTGTAATGATTGAAAACTGCTTATAAAGGATTGTAAAGAAGTATAAAGCATTTTAAATGATTAGATAGTTATAAACTATTGAGGATTGTGAAATATTATAAAGAATAATAGTGTTTTAAAGTCTTATAAAGGATTATCAAGAGTTATAATGGATTATAAGTTATTGTAGAGAACTATAAAGAATAATAAAGGAGACTAAAGAGTTATAAAGGATGATTAAGGATTATATAAATTGATAGAAAGGATGATATAGTATAGTAAGGGTTTACAAAGATCCCTAAAGGATTATGAACGACTATAAAACTTCAAAAAGGATTAGATAGCATTATAACATTTTTTGAACAATTATGAAGATTTATAAACGATGATTATGTTTAAAAGTATTTTAAAGAGCTATAAAGAATGATCTTGGATTATAGAGTTACCAAAGATTCATAATGAAGATGAAGGATTATAAAATAACACAAATAAATGTAAAGTATTACAAAGTATTCAAAGAATTATCAAGGTTTTTTTTCATACAAAGAATGTGGACTTTGCTGGCTGGGCCAGCATTTACTGCCCATCCCTAATTGTCCTTGAGAAGGTGGTGGTGAGCTGCCTTCTTGAACTGCTATAGTCCCTGTTGTGTAGGTACAATCACAGCGCTGTTGCAAGGGGGGAGTTCCAGGATTTTGACTCAGTGACAGTGAAGGAACGGCAATATATTTCCAAGTCAGGACTTGGATGGGAGCTGGTGATGTTCCCGTGTATCTTCTGCCCTTGTCCTTCTAGATGGTAGAGGTTGTGGGTTTGGAAGGTGCTCTCTAAGCAGCCTTAGTGACTTACTTTAGTGCATCTTGTCGATGGTACGCACACTGCTGCTGCTGTGTGTTGGTGGTGAGGGAGTTAATGTTTGTGGATGCGGTGCCAATTAAGTGGGCTGCTTTGTCCTGGAGGGTGTTGAGCTTCTTGAGTGTTGTAGGAGATGCACTCATCCAGGCAAGTGGGGAGTATTCCACCACACTCCTGACTTGTGCCTTGTAGATTGTGGACAGGCTTTCAGGAGTCAGGTGGTGAGGTACTCACCGCAGGATTCCCAGCCTCTGGCCTGTTCTTGTAGCCACAGTATTGATATGGCTAGTCCAGTTCAGCCTATGGTCGATAGTAACCCCCAGAGTGTTGATAGTGGGGGAATTCAGTGATGTTAATGCCATTGAGTGTCAAGGGATGATGGATAGATTCTCTCTTGGAGATGGTCATTGTCTGGCATTTGTGTGGCACGAATATTACTTGCGACTTGTCAGCCCAAGTCTGGGTATTGTCCAGGTCTTGCTGCATTTGGACATGGACTGCTTCAGTATCTGAGGAGTCGTGGATGGTGAACATTGTGCAATCATCAGTGACCATCCCCGCTTCTGACCTTATGATGGAAGGAAGGTCATTGATGAAGGAGCTGAAGATGGTTGGGCCGAGGACACTACCCAGAGGAACTCCTGCAGTGATGTCCTGGAGCTGAGATGACTGACCTCCAACAACCACAACCATCTTCCTTTGTGCTCGGTATGACTCCAACCAGCGGAGAGTTTCCCCCTGATTCCCACTGACTCCAGTTTTGCTGGGGCTCCTTGATGCCACACTCGGTCAAATGCTGCCTTGATGTCAAGGGCAGTCACTCTCACTGCACCTCGGGAGTTCAGCTCTTTTGTCCATGTTTGAACCAAGGCTGTAATGAGGTCAGGAGCTGAGTGGCCCTGGCAGACCCCAAACTGGGGAGTATAAATATTATAAAGGGTTAAAAAACATCATTATGGATTCTAAACAGTTATCAATGATTGGAAAGTGCTATACAGGATTAATAAGTATTATAAATTGCTATAAAGGATTATACAGGATAATAAAGAGTTAAAAGTGATTGTAAAGGGTTATAAAATAGTAGAGGGTTATAAACATCTATAGGGCAGAATTTAGCTGTTGGCGAGCAGGGGGCGGGGCCTGCTTGCTGACGTGTAACATAACGTGGGATGACCTTGGGCGGAACCCCTGACATCGTCCTGGTCCATTTAATTTTTCCGCTAGGTAGGGGATGCAACAAAATCAGCTGTGGGCCCACCGACCTGTCAATGGCCAACTGAGGCCACTGACAGGATCGTTAAAACAACTGAAGGACCTGCCCGTGCAACCTCAAGCTGCTATGTGAATTATGAACGTGTTCCATCTCATGTGACATGAGGGGGACACGTTAGGGAATTTTTTTTTTCTATTTTCCATATTTTTGTAAGTGTCAGTGATCTCCCTGAGGGAGCACTTTGCCTCAGGGAGACGTGCGCTTTTTTGTGCGCATGCTTGGGTGAGCGCACCCTCGCTTTTGGGGAATCCGCCCCGGCCGCACAGGAAGAACATAGCGCTTCCTGGTAGACAGTGCGCTGGGCTTTAACTGGCCAGCCCACGTCAAATAGCGGCAGGGCCCACTTCGCTGGCGGGGATCAGCTCCCCACCCACCGGAGATTGGGTCGGCCCAAGGTTTATAAAGTGTAATAGAGGGTTATTAATTATTACGTTGCAGAAATGATTATAAAGGATTATAAATATTATTAATGGTTAAATCGGATTATAAATCTATCAACTCAAAAGCAATATAATGGATTTTAAATGGTTCGAAAGGTTTATAAAGGATCGTAAAAGGTTATCGGGGTTGGAATCGATTGTGCAAGGTTGTGAAGCAGCGTGAAGAATTAAGTCTGAAGCTCCCCACCATCTTGTCGCTTCCTGAGCTGTTGGTGTTATTCTGATCCTTGTTGCTAGGTAGACCGCTGATAGCTGGCTAGGGACATCCATTTGCATTGTCCTGGCCCAAACAGGTGAGGCCAGCGGGCAGAGTCAGTTGTCAGGTCTGCCCCTGTTCATTGCACCATCTACATCATGACAGGATAGCACCCTCTCTGTTACCCTATCAACGAGTCACGCACCCACCCTGTCGCCATATTGACAGGCCCTGCCCATGCTCAGGTCCCATGACCAGAGACCATGCCCTTGCCCCGTTATCAAAGTGACATGCTCCGGATCGCTCTGTTACCACAGGAACATCCCATTACCAAAGGGAAAGGCCCTGCTCATGCCCACCCCACCCCGTCTGGATTGTGACCAGCTCCACCCCTGCACTGTTACCGTGATGATAGTTCCAGACCCGCTCCATCACCATAGCAATAGTTACTCCACCCCACTGTGTTACCAAAGCGAAAGGCCCCTGCCCCAACTCTGTCGCGATAGTGACAGGCCACACACCTGCTCTGTCACCACAGCAATGGGCTCTACCTCTGCTCTGTTACCACAGCTACAGTCCCCCGCCCCCCCAGTCTGCCACACCACTGGCAGGCATGCCCCTGCTCTGCCACCATAGCGACAGGCTTCGCCCAACTCAGTTACCACACAGAGAGAGAGAGACAGGTCTCACCGCAGCTCTGTTCCAATGGTGACTCCCCTCACCTCCTTCTGTTACCACAGTGAAAGCCCCCTGTCCCCACTCTGAATGTGAAAAAATTAGCAAATGCTGGAAATGCTCCATGATTCCTTTTTTTTTCCCCTCTCCATTGAATTAATTGAAGAATTGGAGTAAAGGGATATTTCAGTACATCCTTCAACTGCTCTCTGAACTTAGTCTGGGTAACGGCATAAATGCCAGTGTTTGTGCAGCAACTCAGGAGCTGCAACATGAAGCCCATGTCCTGTACAAAGGGAGCTAGATGTACAGGACATATCCCAAAATTATACATCCTCCACCACATAGAATAAACCATTAACACTGACCATAACAGGATGAAATTGGCTGAGATCGCAAACAGGAAGATGATGGATTTCCTTCAACTCTCCATCTCTGGGTCTCTGGGACTCTCCCTACAGCTGTGAGCCCAGAGTCTCCTGCAGGCTCTGCTGCTCACTAAAATGTGCCTGACGGTGAGAACATTCAGCAGCAGCATCAGGACAAAAGGAACCCCTGGGGTTAGAATGAAATGGAGGAACAAGATTGATCCCCAGACATGAGACATCTGAACTGTCTTTGTTAAATAGCAAAACCAGGGAATGTTCTGCAGTGAATACAGCTCAGCACACTTACTGTTCCCAGAACCACAACTGCCGTTTTCTCGTTGCAATATTTATTTTTCAGCTTCTGGCAGCAAATGGCCACAAATCGATCGAAGGTGAAAGCAACAGTGAGCCAGACAGAACAGTCAGTGGCTGCATAAAGTAGCATGGCTTGGATATTACATACAGGGAAGTCATACAGAAAAGCACAATATTCGTGATAAACAATGGGATTGTGTCTCAATATCAGGTTGAAGATAACAACAAGTAGGTCTGCCTTTGCCATGGCCACTAGGTAACGAGTGACACATTTGGAAAGACCACACTTTCTACAAGACAGCATCACAATCGTCACTGAGTTAACTGTTAGGAAGGGGAATAAGTAATCAAATTATACATCAGACATGGGCAATGTTACCAGTTTGATTGAGGAAGTACTGAGAGTTTCAAATGTGTAACTATATCCAGTGACATATTGAAATAATTGTACCTGAAAGTACAAATGGGAAGATCTGTGATTGGGTGGAAGGCAGGAGAGATTAACTGACAAAAGCTGAAGGTGAAAGGAGAGGGGAGGCAGGAGTGATGGGGGAGCCAGAGATCAGAGGGGAGGCAGAGTGGCAGGTTGAACCGTGGGTAATGGGAGGAGTTGGGGTCACGAAGAAGTAGAGATAATGGTGCGATGAGGGTATGGTGTGGTGAGGGTGCAATGCACGGGTGCTGAGGCTAACGAGAGGTAGTTGTGGCTAACAGGGTGGAGCCAGGGTGATGAGGAAGAGTTGGGGTGGTGAGGGGAGACAGAGGGTGATGGGCTAGTAGGGGGTGGCAGCCAGGGTTGGAAGGTTGCACCCAGGAGTGAGAAGAGGAGGGGAGAGCCTTGGATGATTGGTGGTTGGAGACTTGTAGATTAGGGGAGCCAGCAATGATTTTGGAGCAAAAACGGAAAATGCTGATAAAATAAGTCATACGGAGTAGAAACGTCGACTCTGTTCCTCTCTCCACAGATGCTGTCAGACCGGCTGGGTTTTTCCAACATGTTCTGTTTTTGTTTCCGATTTCCAGCATCTGCAGTATTTTGCTTTTATCTTAATGATTTGGGGAGCCACGGAAAAGGGAGCCAGGCGCAATAGAGTGAGTGGGTGGTGATCAGTGAGCAGTCAGGGGTGACGGTGTCAGGGTGATGCAGGATGAGATAGGAGTAGGCAGTTGGGATGGGGAGCCGGGGATGGTGGAGAGGAGTTGGAGGGGGATGAAGGTGGCACGTTAAGGCACAGCAGATGGTAAATGCCAAGCTGCTCCAATCCCAGAGGGAACTTGAAACAGCTGTCACAACTGTTCTGCAATTTGTATTTTATTTCAAGATGCGTGCCTTGAATTCTAGTAGCAATAAGTCCACCAAGCCTTAGAGATTTTTTACAAAACTAAATTAAATATTTATTAATAAAGGAAAAGATTTTAAGCACATACATAGGTCTACAAATTCCTACTATAATAATTCCTAAATCCCCAATTAATCTGATTCCCAGTTACACCTCTGTTAAAGCAACAGTAAAAACAAATAAACTTCAACAGACCCAAGCACAGCACATAATACCCTGGACAGTGACAATCACCGTGAGTTTTCTTGTCTTCCGTACCTGTAGACAGTAACTTGATGCAGACAGGGTGGAGGCTTTTCACCATTGTGTTAGATCCTGGAATGCCTTCCCCGTAGAACATAACCTTATCTCCTTTATATATGTTTCCCCTTTTTTACTATAAATTCCATTGTTCCAATATGTCTTTGCAACTTTACTATTCTCATAATATAAATCTTTCATAGTGCTCATATTATCAGTAACCTTTGGGAAAGTTAAAAAAAAAACTGTTTGGCTTAACTATTTATGGCTGGGTTTAACATCTTACCATCTCTTTAAAATTCAAACTAACCTAATTTATCTAAAAATGCAAACGTTCCTCACACCTCACATTCTAAAACTTCAGCAATGTTGACGTATTTAGCATTTCAAACCTAGCTTCCATTTTGATAACTCAAAAGCTCCAGACTAGCTGCCTGCAATTCAATTAAATCCCACCTCACCCCACAACAAACATACATACAACCACGCAGAGAGACTAATCCAACTCCCACTATTAGGCTACCTTTAAAATAAATCATAATATGATGAAAATTATTATATTTCCATGACAGGCAGGGAGGCCGGGGTGATGAGAGGGAGTTGGATGAGTAGGAGGCAGCTGAGGGATGCCAGGAGTGACAGGGAGCTGGGGGTTAGATGGGGAGCATCAGAGGTAATAATGGGAGGAATAGGCGTGGGATGGGTCTGAGCTGCAGGTGAGGAGGGAGCTCGGGGAAAGGGGGAGTCAGGAGTGATGGGGGAGCTGGGGGAGATTTTGGTGACGGGGGAGTATGGTGGAAGCTTGGGGTGATGGGTGTGGAGGCTTGGGGTGACAGGGTGAGGGCTTACAGTGACAGGCATGGTGACTTGTGGTGATGGGGTGGGGGCTGGGGATGACTGGGCAGCTGGGGGTGAAGGGGAGGGGGCTGGGAGTGAATGGGGGGCTGGGTGTGATGGGGAGGGGGCTGGGTGTGAATGGGCAGCTGGGGGTGATGGGGAGGGGGCTGGGAGTGAACGGGGAGCTGGGGGTGATGGGGAGGGGGCTGGGTGTGAATGGGGAGCTTGGGGTGAAGGGGAGGGGGCTGGGTGTGAATGGGGAGCTGGGGGTGAAGGGGTGGGGGCTGGGAGTGAATGGGGAGCTGGGGATGAAGGGGAGGGGGCTGGGTGTGAATGGGGAGCTGCGGATGAAGGGGAGGGGGCTGAGTGTGAATGGGGAGCTGGGGATGAAGGGGAGGGGGCTGGGTGTGAACGGGGAGCTGGGGGTGATGGGGTGGGGGCTGGGTGTGAATGGGGAGCTGGGGATGAAGGGGAGGGGGCTGGGTGTGAATGGGGAGCTGGGGATGAAGGGGAGGGGGCTGAGTGTGAATGGGGAGCTGGGGATGAAGGGGAGGGGGCTGGGTGTGAACGGGGAGCTGGGGGTGATGGGGTGGGGGCTGAGTGTGAATGGGGAGCTGGGGATGAAGGGGAGGGAGCTGGGGTGATGGGGAGGGGGCTGGGTGTGAATGGGGAGCTGGGGATGAAGGGGAGGGGGCTGGGTGTGAATGGGGAGCTTGGGGTGATGGGGAGGGGGCTGGGTGTGAATGGGGAGCTGGGGGTGAAGGGGAGGGGGCTGGGTGTGAATGGGGAGCTGGGGGTGATGGGGAGGGGGCTGGGTGTGAATGGGGAGCTTGGGGTGAAGGGGAGGGGGCTGGGTGTGAACGGGGAGCTTGGGGTGATGGGGAGGGGGCTGGGTGTGAACGGGGAGCTGGGGGGTGAAGGGGTGGGGGCTGGGTGTGAATGGGGAGCTGGGGGTGAAGGGGAAGGGGCTGGGTGTGAATGGGGAGCTGGGAGGTGAAGGGGAGGGGGCTGGGTGTGCATGGGGGTCTGGGGGTGATGGGGAGGGGGCTGGGTGTGAATGGGGAGCTGGGGGTGATGGGGAGGGGGCTGGGTGTGAATGGGGAGCTGGGGGTGAAGGGGAGGGGGCTGGGTGTGAATGGGGGGCTGGGGGGGTGAAGGGGAGGGGGCTGGGTGTGAATGGGGAGCTGGGGGTGATGGGGAGGGGGCTGGGTGTGAATGGGGGGCTGGGGTGATGGGGAGGGGGCTGGGTGTGACTGGGGAGCTGGGGGGTGAAGGGGTGGGGGCTGGGTGTGAATGGGGAGCTGGGGGGTGAAGGGGAGGGGGCTGGGTGTGAATGGGGAGCTGGGGATGAAGGGGAGGGGGCTGGGTGTGAATGGGGAGCTGGGGATGAAGGGGAGGGGGCTGGGTGTGAATGGGGAGCTGGGGGGTGAAGGGGAGGGGGCTGGGTGTGAACGGGGAGCTGGGGGGTGAAGGGGAGGGGGCTGGGTGTGAATGGGGAGCTGGGGGTGAAGGGGAGGGGGCTGGGTGTGAATGGGGAGCTGGGGGGTGAAGGGGAGGGGGCTGGGTGTGAATGGGGAGCTGGGGATGAAGGGGAGGGGGCTGGGGTGATGGGGAGGGGGCTGGGTGTGAATGGGGAGCTGGGGGGGTGAAGGGGAGGGGGCTGGGTGTGCATGGGGAGCTGGGGGTGAAGGGGAGGGGGCTGGGTGTGAATGGGGAGCTGGGGGTGAAGGGGAGGGGGCTGGGTGTGAATGGGGAGCTGGGGGGTGAAGGGGAGCGCAGAGAGAGAGTGACGAGGGACAGCAACAGCCAGGAGTGATGGTGGAGAGAGAATGACAGGGGAGTGCATCAGCCAGGAATGAGGAGGGAGATGGGGTGATGAGGAAAAGCAACAGTCACAAGTGATGAGGGTGAGGGAGTGATGAGGGAGACCAGCAGTCAGGAGTGATGGGGAGTGACGGGCAAATGCTGGCTGGTTGAATGCAACCTCTACTCTGCCAGTGCTGAATAACTGAAGGGACCTGCTCTGATTTGATTCAATCACTGGGGCATACAGCCCATGGACCTGACATTGCTGTGGCTCTAAAATTCATCCACGATATTGCTCAATTTTTTGACCGGCAGAAGATCTTTTTGAACTGATGGCAGCACCTGTTAGTGGAAAATACCATTTGCATATCCACTGCTATCAACATGAAACTTCTTGCTGAATCTTGTGTTCACATTTTTGAGATACTTTCCCTTTCCAGGATATTTGAGGTCGAGTGGGCACTTTTTGGGTTCGAAAGTGGTGGGCTTTGGTGCATTTGTGAGTTTGTGTGTTACACAGTGAACAACAAGCTGATCTCGACAGATCTCTCAGAATTCTCGGATGTGTCCTGATGAGAGCAAGGCTGAAAACTTTAGCAACATGTCTCCTTGTTCAGCAATGTTCAGGTTCTCTGTTAGCAAGCGACTGTTTGAATCAAAACCTTTATGTTAAAAAAAAACAAACCATTTCCACATTATTTAAAAGATGTTGAAGGCACCATGTGGTCACAGGGCATCATTTTCTCACCGGCAGCCTCTGTGCAGCATCCAGTCACCTTCCCCCTGCCTGATGTGCCATCGGATGAATGATGGATACAATGCCCCAGCCCTTGGTGTTTCCATCTCCCTCCTCTCTCTTTCAGGTCTTGGTTTACACACTCTTCCAAGGCAGCTTTCATGTGAAGCGATGCTGGATGAGCAGGTTGCTGGCCACAGTGACACTCTGCATGGGCTCTTGTGCCATTAGAAGGCCTACATCATACACCTCATCTCTGGAGTGTCTCCCATGGACCTTTGTCCTCACTATCCTCCTCCTCTTGCAATTCTTCCTCCTCCTGCTCCTTGACCTCCTCTTCCTCAATCTCCTCTTCAGAATTTACGCTGCCTCCCCACCCTCACCCAATTCCAGTGAATGATAGCTTCACAGCAGAAACCTCAGGAAAGAGGAGGGGGATGTAACAAATTATATAGGTATTTCAAAGAGGCAGCACTGACACAATGGGACAAGTAGCCTCCTGCTGTGTTCCATCAATCTCAGATTGAATGGTCAAGAGACAGACGGTGAAAATGTGGAAAAAGAGGGAGAGACAGTGTGAAGGGGAGAAAGGAACGTAGACACAAAAAGAAAGAGAGGTTTCTGCCACTTTTCGGGTGGAGGGGTCATGATTTGTAATCTGCCTTGTGTCCATTCCTGTCGAAGATACATGGTGGCTCCTCATTTCCATGGATTCTACCTGCTGCCCAACATGACCCAGGCTCAGCAGGGGGTCTAACTCTGTGTGTGTGTGTGTGTGTGTGTGTGTGTGTGTGTGTGTGTGTGTGTGTGTGAGAGAGAGAGCGAGCGGCTGGCATGTGTTTCAGCCAGCCTGCAGCTCTTAAAGACAGTCAGTCCCTCTTAAAGGGAAGATGCACTGAATCACAGGAGGCCGCTGCTGTTGACCGTCAATGCTGTAATTGAAGACAAGGCAAAAGGAATACTGGGGCAGAGAGAGTACCACACAGTTCACAGACGTATTGCAGGAGGACTTGGTCATGTAGGTTGACAGGAGGCAAGAGGCCGTCGGGTGGGGGGAGAAACGAGACACGCAAGATACGCTCTTCAAAGGAAATGAGAGCAAGTGGCTGGGGAGGTCAAAGCAAGAAGTTTGGTCCCAAAGACATGGCTGCCATGCCAGAAGTTTAATAAGCTCATGTGAGTCGGTAATGTCAGTGAATTCATCTTCACGTGGCATCGCCTACCCCCAGTACCACCAACCTCTTACACTGCTCAACGTACTGCACTCCCATCACTCATCCATCAGCAGTCCCTAACACTTAGGACTCACACTTAACATTCATACTTCACCTCACTCTTACACATCTTCCAATGATACCAACCTCACACACACCTCTCACTGCCTCCACATACCTCCAGCTATTCAGCTATGACAGGCACATCACCCAAACACAGTGCAACACAATCACTGACATTCTACCCTCTCTGTCTCTTGCAGGACAAGTTGACCAATAGTCAAAGAGAGCAGCAGAGAACCAGTGGGGACCATGCAAACCTTCAACCCCTGAGCCTGAAGGATGAGATGGTTCTCTGTATCACGGCAGTGCTGTGACAGAGCATGTAGCACCCGATGTCACTGATAGTATTCCGAATGATGCTATGATCCTGCCTTACGCACTTTCTGAACTCCCAGCTCACCATCCTGTTCTCTGGAATGATGTACAAGCTGCAGATGATGGGAACATGGACTCTTGCTTTCCATCCCACTCCCAATCCCTCAGCTCAACCTCCCTTTTTGATTTCGTACTTTCCAATTATACCTGAAAATGGCTAGGTTCCCAGTCACACCAGCTCCATGAGGCAAGAGAGGGAGAGAGAGAGATAAGCAGTGTGGCACTGACGATGAAGCTTCATCACTTGGTCTGACGCTCAAATATTTGCACTGCGTCTAATCGGAGGCAAGTGCAGTGTCGGAATCTGTTGTCTCTCAGGAAGAGTCATACAGACTTGAAACGTTAGCTCTCTTTGTTTCTCCGCAAATGCTGCTGGATGAGCTTTTCCAGCATTTTCAATTTCTGAGTCTGAATCTGTACGTGACGTTGAGAAAACCATATCTTCATGAACTGGATTTTTCTTATAAAATTTGGAAAGACATTGCATTATCTGTACATTTGGATGCTGACCTGGATTTTTTTTAAAGCTTCATAAATTCACCTGGGAACTGTCAACAAGCAGGCCTTTTCCAAGTCACCTGACCAGAATGGTACTTGAGGAAGAGCTGTTTATTTTTTCTGAACTGCAATCACTTTAATAGTTGGGGAAACAAACTGGTAAAGGCACAGGCAAGTAATTCACTGGAATTCACATGACAGACACAAGCTTTAAGTTTTGAATCTGTTGTTTTGTGAATTCAGTCTTGTTGGGGAGTATTCTGAGCATGAAGGCTACCCTACTCTCTCTCTCTCTCTGCTTTTGCCTGAAATTCTGTGTGGTTATAAACCTGTTCCCAGGGAATCCTCATCTGAGTGTAGCTTGTCTGCATTATGGACCTGCAAAGCTGAGACAGGAAGAATTGGTCCAGCTCTATATTCTCCTTGATGTCGAAGCTCCATTATTGAGAATCTCCAGACATCTACTGGGACCTACACATGGAGGGGCTATAGATTGACAGCATCGAATCTCCGTGAACTTTATCTTTTTCTTATAATGTTTATTCCCAAACTACTTGTGTGCCCTTTATTTGTCTGTGTATGTCTGTATGTGCGTGAGCTGAGGAGGTTTTAAGAAGTGATAGTTATACTTCCAGCTTATAATTGTGTGTTAACCAGTTCTTGAAACTGTTAAAAAGATTTTTGTTTTATAACAAATCAATCATTCTGAGTTTATTAAAAGAAGCCTGGTTAAAATCTCTCTTTTTCTGTGTACCAGTAGTGAAGGTAAACAATTAGCCATTTTGGTGAGTAAATTAAACTTTTAAACTAATGATGCAACCTGTGGAGTAGAGGGCTAGATAATCCACGTACTCCTCCCATCCTTGGTGTGACAGTTGTGAATCACTGAGCACCAGTGCACTATGGCCAGGCCAGAGGGAAAGGATAGTTTGTATGCCAGCTCACTGCAGGGCGAGATCACAAACGAGTTATGATCACGGGATTCAGGTAAGAACTTTGCTGGGACCTGTGGAAGTGGTCACTAACGCCACGACAACATTAGCGGACCCAGCTGCGATACAGAGTCTGATGAACATTGTCTCAGATTCCACTGCAGCACAGGCTGAAACCAACCAGCATCTCAGTGCTGCAGAGGGAGTTCAGACTGCGCTCATGAGATCCATGCTTGCTGCCTTGAAGTCTCAGACTGCTGCCGTCATGGCTGTGGATCTCAGTACTCAAGGGGACATGCAGATTCTCTCAGCAGTGCAGCGATCTGGCAGATTACTAGGACGGCTGATCTTCTGTTCCATGGGAGTAACAGTGTATGCACGGAGCATGAACCTGCTGTCGTCTCTCAGGGTGACCACATTTGTTCTCCCTTCACTGCCACTCCACCCAGTGTCCTTGCTGTTAGCCATCAGTCAGCTCACACTGTTGCTGCCCATGTTGAGGCGGCACAGTCTGAATCTGAGCCCTCAAGCCCCAGAGCTAATTGAATGTGTTCTACAAGACCATCTGCAGCCCTCCCCAGCGAACGTCAGCAGCCTTTCACCAGCCATGCTGCAGTCATTGGGGCAACACTGTGTAGGAGCACTAGGCAAGGCCAGGGAACCCACAAGACAGGCACTAAGCGAATACACAAGGGTGAATAGTTCAGTTTTGTTTGTTTAATTGACTGCGTTGTTGGATAAAGATGTTAATAAGAAGGGTTTTGTTACTTTTTTTTTAATACAGGGTGGTAGCCAAGGGGAAACTGTGATGGGTATATCAGATGGATGTAACGGTGGAGAATGGGGGATCCATTGTGGGAAAGGGAAGTTGTCCTGTGGGAACTGGAGTCTGAGTTGACACAGTCCAGTAGCTTGTCAGGGTTGAAGGCATCCAGGAAATAACCTCCCCGCCTCCTGCTCCTCCTTCTGAGGAGTATTCTAGATTCCTGGTGAAAATGCATGTGTCCTCATTTTGGCCATAATATGAAGCTTGCACTAGAACATCTGATCCAGCGTCTATTGGGGGATTACCTCCAAGTGGGTCACGCATCAGGAGCATTGCTTCATCACTCCAATGGCCTGCTTCTTGTATGGAGCTCCAGTGCGCTCGGTATATGGATTGTTATTTTCACATGGTTGCTTGGCGGTGGGGAGTGGTGAGGGGTGGGCAGTTGTATTGAGCAGGAAGACTTCATCACCAAGAAGCCACCCTCTAGTTTTCCATGGAGGTCCGGAGATGTTGGGAATGGGTGATCGTTTCGGAATGAAGGTATCGTGGTTACTGCCAGGATAGTGGACATTCACCAACCTGATGTACTGTGCATGGTCACACAACAACTGTACTGTCCCATCCAGGAGACAGGAAAGAAAATACATATATCTACATCAACCTGGTTACTTTATAAAATTATTATTTTTATTTCAGAAATTGACAAGTCTTTACCCTGGCTAGCTATGACTCGTACCAGAGGAATTTCTAACCTTCAGAAACCAGCAGGGACCTTGTTATCTTTAAAGAGGTGCTAATGCCTTCTTTGATGGCCAACGCTCAAATGCCATAGAAATGCACCCGCTTTGCATTTCTAAGCAGAGCTCTGGCCAACGGAGATGGTATGTCTGCAAAGGGTAAAAGGGACCCTGAATTCTCTATTAAACACCTTAAGATTCCAGTCCTGAAAAAATACATCCTTTGAGCAAGGCCCAGGAGAAGAAGTGGGAGGTATGCCACATGACCAAACTGCTAAAACCTGTAAGTTGCCGTGTAGAACTGAACCCGGGCAGTCTGCCATTTTATCTTCGAACAGGTAGCAGCAGAAAGAGCTCTGCCCAGATAAGTGCCTGGCCCTCATCTCCACTTGTGAACCACTGGAACTTTGGAACTCCTGTATCTGTGCCTTCAAGACTAATTTATCTCTGCGTGCCTTCTCCCATTGTGGAAGTCATTGCTTGTGGAAGGATGGATCACCCTGCAACAGTTTCAGCCTGCTTAGCTCTGGAGGAAAACCCCATTGGACTTTTGTTTCTGGTGAAACAATAAGCAAAACCACTTTGCCGCATTTTGTGTGTGTGCGAAATAAACCAACTTTCTTAGTTTATAGTTATCTCGAGTTTGCTGTGGGGTTATTAATAGAGGATTGGATGACTCCAAACTGAACAGTTGAGGAAAACACAGCACCACTAATAAAGGGGGAGATTGGAAATCAAAAACACCTTTCTGTTAAGGACAGGAAGTGAAGGGAAAGATCAGAGCTGTTTAAAGTAATCCCCATTAATGGAGTGAGAGTTCTTTCAGTTCCTGTACATTTCCTTTGACGTGGAGACCCAGCAGATGCACATACACCATCAGGAGACCTGCTCTCATGGGAATACCACGTGAGCTCTCATCCCGATTCTCCCTGCTGAGGAAGTAAATGGTGTACTCACCTCACCCGACATAGACGCCGTCCTTTGGGAGATGATGGAGATGCCACCCACTCGAGTCCAGAAAGTTCCGGATCGATATTGGTTCAATGAAACCATGACCTTGAGGACCACAGCCAGTGCCATCCTCTCCCTGGTGTGAGATTCCAGGTCATATTGAAGAAGGTGACACAGCTCAGTGGCCACCTCGTGTTGAATCTGAGTCGCCTCACGCTCTGTTGGTTGAGTGTATGGGGAAAACCCCAGCGGGTAGGGCAGAACCCCACCCCTCCTCCCTCTTTTCAGAGTTCCCTCTCTCTGCAGCCTCTGCTCCATTTGTTGGTCATGTTGCAGACCCAGACACGCTGTAACTACAGTCCCCGATACCTTGTCCAGAGTTGGATCACCAGATTCTCGGTCCTCCCTGAATGTATGCAGCAGCTCACAACACAGCCTGCAGAAAACCATCTACAACACCTCCACTAACTTTCCAACAACAGAAGTGAGTCAAGTGCAGCTCATCAACTGGATAGATAATCGGTCCTTTTAAATGACACTAGAGGGGGTTCCTCATGCTGCTGAACACATGTTCGGCTGACAGTGACCAACACAGGTGTTCAGTGACAGACACAGACTCAGTTCCAAAGGCATGTCAAAGCTGCCGAAATGCCTTGGGCATGTGGAAGACACCGGAAAGCGATCGACATCATGTCCCACGCAACTTTATACTTCCTGGGCTTTGGAATGCCAGCACCAGTGGATCTACAAAATCACAGCCAGGGAGAGAAAGGCATTTTAGAAAAGGAAATTTGATAAATACTGGAAATATTATGTGTCAAGAATGGGGTGAAAAATGTGACTAATTAAAGGGTCGAGAGCATGAGGGGATCCAAACAAAAGAGTGAGAATATTGAAATTGGTTCACGCTCTGGCAACACGTTAATGTCGGTCAGTGAGCACAGGGATGATGAGTGGACAGAATCTGACGCAAGATACAATAAGGGCAGCAGAGTTTGGGCTGTGGTTTATGAAGGTGTGTAGCTGGGAGGGTGACCAGAAAAGCATTGGAATAGTCGAGCCTTAATTTAACAAAAGCACAGATTATGATTGAAGTGTTAGTGGGCAGGATTGGTGATTGGGAACATCTGGTTCAGCCTCAGATATTTGCCAGGGACGTGGGTGGAATTGACGGAAAGGGAATGGATTTTGTGACTGGTACTGAAGACAATGGTTTTTGTCTGCCTGAAATTTAAATGGTAACAACAGTAATGCAGTTTATAGAATTAATAGCTAGAGAGAGAGACTTACCAGGGACACCAAAAATAGCCAGAATGGGATAGCAACCTGCTTGAATCAATTGCAATGTGAAATAGGTCCGAGTATCTAATGGTAACCAATCATAATATGTAGAGAGATAGTAAAGTGCCTGGGAGAAACTCCTGTCCATTGTTGTAACATTCCAACCTATTGTTTTCAGGTTCTGATCCATAGTGATAACATTCCAATCTTTTGTTCCCAGATTCTGTTCCATTGTTGTAAAGTTCCAATCTATTGCCCTCAGATTCTGATCCAATGTTGTAACATTCCAATCTTTTGTTCTATTGTTGTAACATCCCAATCTATTGCCCTCAGATTCTGATCTCTCCTTTCCCTTTCTCTGGAGCCACTGATCTTTCCTCTTCCTCTCTCTGGAGCTGCTGATCTCTGTTAGTGATGGATGTGACACAATGGGATAACTCATTGAAACGAGTCCCTTATTAATAGAAGAGGGGAACCCTCCAGTGACACAATTAGTATCCATTGAGACTGCCATTAATTACAGTCACTGAACAAACAGGTTCAGTTAATCCCTTTCAATCCAGCACTTTTTATATCACAATAAAACATTTATAGAAATGGAAAAAACTCAGCAGGTCTAGCAGTATCTGGGGAGAGAGAAACAGAGTTAATGTTTCGAGTCCGTATGATCCTTCTGTTTTTGTTTCAGATTTCCAGCATCTGCAGCATCTTGCTTTTACGAAAGTAAAGCACTTACCTGGTCTGGATGGGATGTATGTGGGTTACTAAGGGCAGGAATAGTGGAAATAGCGGCCAGACTGACCATGATTCTTTCATCCTGATTGGAAAAGGGGGTGATGCCAGAGGACTGAAGGACTGTAAATGTTGCACCTTGTAGGTAAGAGAAGAGTTAAATACCGTACCAGGCCAGTCAGCAGAATGTCAGAACTGAGGAAATTTCCAGAGGCCAAAAGTCAGGATAAAAATATTTGTTGCTTGGAAAAAACATGGGATAATCAATGTCAGTCAGCATGGATATGTTGAAGGGAAGCATTAATGAAGTTATGGAAAGTGCTGATGAGGATAATGATGTTGAAGTTATGTTTATGGACTTTCAAAAGACTTATGATCAACTGACATTTCATGGAGTTCTTATAGAAACTGAAACCCATGGATTGAAGTGGGTGACAATGTGTATATGATGTTGGCTAAGGGACATAACAGAGAGAAGTGGTGAACGATAGTTGTTCAGAATGGAGGGGTGTTTAAAGTGATATTCTCCGGGGGTCAGTATTTGAACCACTGCTCTTTTTAATACAATGGGCACTGACTTGCACATGGAGGGTGTAATTTCAACGTTCGTGATGACACAGTGCTCAGAAATTTAGCAAACAGTGAGGATGACAGCAGGATTTGGGAGGACAGGAACAGATTGGTGAAATGCAGCATACAGTGAGCAGGAGAGCAACAGGCTTCCAGAGGACACAGATTGGTGAAATGGTCAGACACACAGCAAATGAAATTTTATACAAAGAAATGTGAAGGAGACAATTGGAACAATTTTAAAGGCGTTTCAAGAATGGAGGGAGTGCATGTATGCAAGTCTTCGAAGGTGGCACAACAAGTTTACAAGATTGTTTGAAAAAGACATGCAAGACATTTCCCTTCATGGACAGAGAGAGAGAGAGGAACAGGAGAGTGTGGAGATCAACCCAGTCAGAGTCAGCAACTTCAGGAGAGAGAGAGAGGAACAGGAGAGTGTGTAGATCAACACAGTCAGAGTCAGACTTATCAGGGGAGAGAGAGAGAGAGAGAGAGGAACAGGAGAGTGTGGAGATGAACCCAGTCAGAGTCAGCACCTTCAACGGAGAGAGAGAGAGAGAGAGAGGAAGCAGAGAGTGTGGAGATGAAAACAAAAACAGAATTACCTGGAAAAACTCAGCAGCTCGGGCAGCATCGGCGGAGAAGAAAAGAGTTGACGTTTCGAGTCCTCATGATCGTTAGAGATGAACCCAGTCAGAGTCAGCACATTCAGGAGACAGAGAGAGAGAGAGGAAGCAGAGAGTGTGGAGATGAACCCAGTCAGAGTCAGCACCTTCAGGGGAGAGAGAGAGGAACCAGAGAGTGTGGAGATGAACCCAGTCAGAGTCAGCACCTTCAGGGGAGAGAGAGAGAGAGAGGAACCAGAGAGTGTGGAGATGAACCCAGTCAGAGTCAGCACCATCAGGGGAGAGAGAGAGAGAGAGAGAGGAACCAGAGAGTGTGGAGATGAACCCAGTCAGAGTCAGCACCTTCAGGGGAGAGAAAGAGAGAGAGAGAGAGAGAGAGGAACCAGCGAGTGTGGAGATGAACCCAGTCAGAGTCAGCAGCTTCAGGGGAGAGAGAGAGAGGAATCAGCGAGTGTGAAGATGAACCCAGTCAGAGTCAGACTTATCAGGGGAGAGAGAGAGAGAGAGAGAGAGGAACCAGAGAGTGTGGAGATGAACCCAGTCAGAGTCAGCAACTTCAGGGGAGAGAGAGAGAGAGAGAGAGAGGAACCAGAGAGTGTGAAGATGAACCCAG
>JANJGN010000044.1:5167500-5215000 GCA_026770705.1 Isurus oxyrinchus
ACCTTCAGGGGAGAGAGAGAGAGAGAGAGAGAGGAACCAGAGAGTGTGGAGATGAACCCAGTCAGAGTCAGCGCCTTCAGGGGAGAGAGAGAGAGAGACAGAGAGAGAGAGGAACAGGAGAGTGTGAAGATGAACCCAGTCAGAGTCAGCACCTTCAGGGGAGAGAGAGAGAGAGAGAGAGAGAGGAACCAGCGAGTGTGGAGATGAACCCAGTCAGAGTCAGCACCATCAGGAGAGAGAGAGACGAACAGGAGAGTGTGGAGATGAACCCAGTCAGAGTCAGCACCATCAGGAGAGAGAGAGAGGAACAGGAGAGTGTGGAGATGAACCCAGTCAGAGTCAGCACCTTCAGGGGAGAGAGAGAGAGAGAGAGAGAGAGGAACCAGAGAGTGTGAAGATGAACCCAGTCAGAGTCAGCATCATCAGTGGAGAGAGAGAGGAACAGGAGAGTGTGGAGATGAACCCAGTCAGAGTCAGCACCTTCAGGAGAGAGAGAGAGGAACCAGAGAGTGTGGAGATGAACCCAGTCAGAGTCAGCACCATCAGGAGAGAGAGAGAGGAACAGGAGAGTGTGGAGATGAACCCAGTCAGAGTCAGCACCTTCAGGGGAGAGAGAGAGAGAGAGAGAGAGGAACCAGCGAGTGTGGAGATGAACCCAGTCAGAGTCAGACTTATCAGGGGAGAGAGAGAGAGAGAGAGAGAGAGGAACCAGAGAGTGTGGAGATGAACCCAGTCAGAGTCAGCACCTTCAGGGGAGAGAGAGAGAGAGAGAGAGAGAGAGGAACCAGAGAGTGTGAAGATGAACCCAGTCAGAGTCAGAACCTTCAGGGGAGAGAGAGAGAGAGAGAGAGAGGAACCAGAGAGTGTGGAGATGAACCCAGTCAGAGTCAGCACCTTTAGGGGAGAGAGAGAGAGAGAGAGAGAGAGAGAGGAACCAGAGTGTGTGGAGATGAACCCAGTCTGAGTCAGCACCATCAGGAGAGAGAGAGATGAACAGGAGAGTGTGGAGACGAACCCAGTCAGAGTCAGCATCATCAGGGGAGAGAGAGAGAGAGAGAGAAAGGAACCAGAGAGTGTGAAGATGAACCCAGTCAGAGTCAGCACCATCAGGAGAGAGAGAGAGGAACAGGAGAGTGTGGAGATGAACCCAGTCAGAGTCAGCACCTTCAGGGGAGAGAGAGAGAGAGAGAGAGAGAGGAACCAGAGAGTCTGAAGATGAACCCAGTCAGAGTCAGCATCATCAGGGGAGAGAGAGAGAGAGAGAGAGAGAGGGGAACCAGAGAGTGTGGAGATGAACCCAGTCAGAGTCAGCACCTTCAGGGGAGAGAGAGAGAGAGAGAGAGAGGAACCAGAGAGTGTGAAGATGACCCCAGTCAGAGTCAGCACCTTCAGGGGAGAGAGAGAGAGAGAGAGAGAGGAACCAGAGAGTGTGAAGATGAACCCAGTCAGAGGCAGCACCTTCAGGGGAGAGAGAGAGGAACAGGAGAGTGTGGAGATGAACCCAGTCAGAGTCAGCACCATCAGGAGAGAGAGAGAGAGAGAGAGAGAGGAACCAGAGAGTGTGAAGATGAACCCAGTCAGAGTCAGCACCTTCAGGGGAGAGAGAGAGAGAGAGAGAGAGAGGAACAAGAGAGTGTGGAGATGAACCCAGTCAGAGTCAGCATCATCAGGAGAGAGAGAGAGGAACAGGAAAGTGTGGAGATGAACCCAGTCAGAGACAGCACCATCAGGGGAGAGAGAGAGTGAGAGAGAGGAACAGGAAAGTGTGGAGATGAACCCAGTCAGAGTCAGCACCTTCAGGGGAGAGAGAGAGAGAGAGAGAGAGAGGAACAGGAGAGTGTGGAGATGAACCCAGTCAGAGTCAGCACCTTCAGGGGAGAGAGAGAGAGAGAGAGAGAGAGAGGAACCAGAGAGTGTGGAGATGAACCCAGTCAGAGTCAGCACCTTCAGGGGAGAGAGAGAGAGAGAGAGAGAGGAACCAGAGAGTGTGGAGATGAACCCAGTCAGAGTCAGCGCCTTCAGGGGAGAGAGAGAGAGAGACAGCGAGAGAGAGGAACAGGAGACTGTGAAGATGAACCCAGTCAGAGTCAGCACCTTCAGGGGAGAGAGAGAGAGAGAGAGAGAGGAACCAGCGAGTGTGGAGATGAACCCAGTCAGAGTCAGCACCATCAGGAGAGAGAGAGACGAACAGGAGAGTGTGGAGCTGAACCCAGTCAGAGTCAGCACCATCAGGAGAGAGAGAGAGGAACAGGAGAGTGTGGAGATGAACCCAGTCAGAGTCAGCACTTTCAGGGGAGAGAGAGAGAGAGAGGAACCAGAGAGTGTGGAGATGAACCCAGTCAGAGTCAGCACCTTCAGGGAAAGAGAGAGAGAGACAGAGAGAGAGAGGAATCAGAGAGTGTGGAGATGAACCCAGTCAGAGTCAGCACCTTCAGGGGAGAGAGAGAGAGAGAGAGAGAGGAACCAGCGACTGTGGAGATGAACCCAGTCAGAGTCAGCACCATCAGGAGAGAGAGAGACGAACAGGAGAGTCTGGAGCTGAACCCAGTCAGAGTCAGCACCATCAGGAGAGAGAGAGAGGAACAGGAGAGTGTGGAGATGAACCCAGTCAGAGTCAGCACTTTCAGGGGAGAGAGAGAGAGAGAGGAACCAGAGAGTGTGGAGATGAACCCAGTCAGAGTCAGCACCTTCAGGGGAGAGAGAGAGAGAGACAGAGAGCGAGAGGAATCAGAGAGTGTGGAGATGAACCCAGTCAGAGTCAGCACCTTCAGGGGAGAGAGAGAGAGAGAGAGAGAGGAAGCAGAGAGTGTGGAGATGAACCCAGTCAGAGTCAGCGCCTTCAGGGGAGAGAGAGAGAGAGACAGAGAGAGAGAGGAACAGGAAAGTGTGAAGATGAACCCAGTCAGAGTCAGCACCTTCAGGGGAGAGAGAGAGAGAGAGAGAGAGGAACCAGCGACTGTGGAGATGAACCCAGTCAGAGTCAGCACCATCAGGAGAGAGAGAGACGAACAGGAGAGTCTGGAGCTGAACCCAGTCAGAGTCAGCACCATCAGGAGAGAGAGAGAGGAACAGGAGAGTGTGGAGATGAACCCAGTCAGAGTCAGCACTTTCAGGGGAGAGAGAGAGAGAGAGGAACCAGAGAGTGTGGAGATGAACCCAGTCAGAGTCAGCACCTTCAGGGGAGAGAGAGAGAGAGACAGAGAGCGAGAGGAATCAGAGAGTGTGGAGATGAACCCAGTCAGAGTCAGCACCTTCAGGGGAGAGAGAGAGAGAGAGAGAGAGGAAGCAGAGAGTGTGGAGATGAACCCAGTCAGAGTCAGCACCTTCAGGGGAGAGAGAGAGAGAGAGAGGAACCAGCGAGTGTGGAGATGAACCCAGTCAGAGTCAGCACCTTCAGGGGAGAGAGAGAGAGAGAGAGAGAGGAACCAGAGAGTGTGGAGATGAACCCAGTCAGAGTCAGCGCCTTCAGGGGAGAGAGAGAGAGAGACAGAGAGAGAGAGGAACAGGAGAGTGTGAAGATGAACCCAGTCAGAGTCAGCACATTCAGGGGAGAGAGAGAGAGAGAGAGAGAGGAACCAGCGAGTGTGGAGATGAACCCAGTCAGAGTCAGCACCATCAGGAGAGAGAGAGACGAACAGGAGAGTGTGGAGCTGAACCCAGTCAGAGTCAGCACCATCAGGAGAGAGAGAGAGGAACAGGAGAGTGTGGAGATGAACCCAGTCAGAGTCAGCACTTTCAGGGGAGAGAGAGAGAGAGAGGAACCAGAGAGTGTGGAGATGAACCCAGTCAGAGTCAGCACCTTCAGGGGAGAGAGAGAGAGAGACAGAGAGAGAGAGGAATCAGAGAGTGTGGAGATGAACCCAGTCAGAGTCAGCACCTTCAGGGGAGAGAGAGAGAGAGAGAGAGAGGAAGCAGAGAGTGTGGAGATGAACCCAGTCAGAGTCAGCACCTTCAGGGGAGAGAGAGAGAGAGAGAGGAACCAGCGAGTGTGGAGATGAACCCAGTCAGAGTCAGCACCTTCAGGGGAGAGAGAGAGAGAGAGAGAGAGGAACCAGAGAGTGTGGAGATGAACCCAGTCAGAGTCAGCACCATCAGGAGAGAGAGAGAGGAACAGGAGAGTGTGGAGATGAACCCAGTCAGAGTCAGCACCTTCAGGGGAGAGAGAGAGAGAGAGAGAGAGGAACCAGCGAGTGTGGAGATGAACCCAGTCAGAGTCAGCACCTTCAGGGGAGAGAGAGAGAGAGAGAGAGAGGAACAGGAGAGTGTGGAGATGAACCCAGTCAGAGTCAGCACCTTCAGGGGAGAGAGAGAGAGAGAGAGAGAGGAACCAGCGAGTGTGGAGATGAACCCAGTCAGAGTCAGCACCTTCAGGGGAGAGAGAGAGAGAGAGAGAGAGGAATCAGAGAGTGTGGAGATGAACCCAGTCAGAGTCAGCACCTTCAGGGGAGAGAGACAGGAACAGGAGAGTGTGGAGATGAACCCAGTCAGAGTCAGCACCTTCAGGGGAGAGAGTGAGAGAGAGGAACCAGAGTGTGTGGAGATGAACCCAGTCAGAGTCAGCACATTCAGGGGAGAGAGAGAGAGAGAGAGAGAGGAACCAGAGAGTGTGAAGATGAACCCAGTCGGAGTCAGCATCATCAGGGGAGAGAGAGAGGAACAGGAGAGTGTGGAGATGAACCCAGTCAGTGTCAGCACCATCAGGAGAGAGAGAGAGGAACAGGAGAGTGTGGAGATGAACCCAGTCAGAGTCAGCACCTTCAGGGGAGAGAGAGAGAGAGAGAGATAGGAACAGGAGAGTGTGGAGATGAACCCAGTCAGAGTCAGCATCATCAGGGGAGAGAGAGAGAGAGAGAGAGGAACCAGCGAGTGTGGAGATGAACCCAGTCAGAGTCAGCACCTTCAGGGGAGAGAGTGAGAGAGAGGAACCAGCGAGTGTGGAGATGAACCCAGTCAGAGTCAGCACCATCAGGGGAGAGAGTGAGAGAGAGGAACCAGAGAGTGTGGAGATGAACCCAGTCAGAGTCAGCACCTTCAGGGGAGAGAGAGAGAGAGAGAGAGAGGAATCAGCGAGTGTGAAGATGAACCCAGTCAGAGTCAGACTTATCAGGGGAGAGAGAGAGAGAGAGAGAGGAAATAGAGAGTGTGGAGATGAACGCAGTCAGAGTCAGCACCTTCAGGGGAGAGAGAGAGAGAGAGAGAGAGGAACCAGAGAGTGTGTAGATGAACCCAGTCAGAGTCAGCACCTTCAGGGGAGAGAGAGAGAGAGAGAGAGAGAGGAACCAGAGAGTGTGGAGTTGAACGCAGTCAGAGTCAGCACCTTCAGGGGAGAGAGAGAGGAACAGGAAAGTGTGAAGATGAACCCAGTCAGAGTCAGCACCTTCAGGGGAGAGAGAGAGGAACAGGAGAGTGTGGAGATGAACCCAGTCAGAGTCAGCACCATCAGGAGAGAGAGAGAGAGAGAGAGAGAGAGAGGAACCAGAGAGTGTGAAGATGAACCCAGTCAGAGTCAGCACCTTCAGGGGATAGAGAGAGAGAGAGAGAGAGGAACAAGAGAGTGTGGAGATGAACCCAGTCAGAATCAGCATCATCAGGAGAGAGAGAGAGGAACAGGAAAGTGTGGAGATGAACCCAGTCAGAGACAGCACCATCAGGGGAGAGAGAGAGAGAGAGAGAGGAACAAGAGTGTGTGGAGATGAACCCAGTCAGAGTCAGCACCTTCAGGGGAGAGAGAGAGAGAGAGAGAGAGAGAGGAACAGGAGAGTGTGGAGATGAACCCAGTCAGAGTCAGCACCTTCAGGGGAGAGAGAGAGAGAGAGAGAGAGAGGAACCAGAGAGTGTGGAGATGAACCCAGTCAGAGTCAGCACCACAGGGGAGAGAGAGAGAGAGAGAGAGAGGAACCAGAGAGTGTGGAGATGAACCCAGTCAGAGTCAGCGCCTTCAGGGGAGAGAGAGAGAGAGACAGAGAGAGAGAGGAACAGGAGAGTGTGAAGATGAACCCAGTCAGAGTCAGCACCTTCAGGGGAGAGAGAGAGAGAGAGAGAGAGAGGAACCAGCGAGTGTGGAGATGAACCCAGTCAGAGTCAGCACCATCATGAGAGAGAGAGACGAACAGGAGAGTGTGGAGATGAACCCAGTCAGAGTCAGCACCATCAGGAGAGAGAGAGAGGAACAGGAGAGTGTGGAGATGAACCCAGTCAGAGTCAGCACCTTCAGGGGAGAGAGAGAGAGAGAGAGAGAGAGGAACCAGAGAGTGTGAAGATGAACCCAGTCAGAGTCAGCATCATCAGTGGAGAGAGAGAGGAACAGGAGAGTGTGGAGATGAACCCAGTCAGAGTCAGCACCTTCAGGAGAGAGAGAGAGGAACCAGAGAGTGTGGAGATGAACCCAGTCAGAGTCAGCACCATCAGGAGAGAGAGAGAGGAACAGGAGAGTGTGGAGATGAACCCAGTCAGAGTCAGCACCTTCAGGGGAGAGAGAGAGAGAGAGAGAGAGGAACCAGCGAGTGTGGAGATGAACCCAGTCAGAGTCAGACTTATCAGGGGAGAGAGAGAGAGAGAGAGAGAGAGGAACCAGAGAGTGTGGAGATGAACCCAGTCAGAGTCAGCACCTTCAGGGGAGAGAGGGAGAGAGAGAGAGAGAGAGGAACCAGAGAGTGTGAAGATGAACCCAGTCAGAGTCAGAACATTCAGGGGAGAGAGAGAGAGAGAGAGAGAGGAACCAGAGAGTGTGGAGATGAACCCAGTCAGAGTCAGCACCTTCAGGGGAGAGAGAGAGAGAGAGAGAGAGAGAGAGAGGAACCAGAGTGTGTGGAGATGAACCCAGTCTGAGTCAGCACCATCAGGAGAGAGAGAGATGAACAGGAGAGTGTGGAGATGAACCCAGTCAGAGTCAGCATCATCAGGGGAGAGAGAGAGAGAGAGAGAAAGGAACCAGAGAGTGTGAAGATGAACCCAGTCAGAGTCAGCACCATCAGGAGAGAGAGAGAGGAACAGGAGAGTGTGGAGATGAACCCAGTCAGAGTCAGCACCTTCAGGAGAGAGAGAGAGAGAGAGAGAGAGAGAGGAACCAGAGAGTCTGAAGATGAACCCAGTCAGAGTCAGCATCATCAGGGGAGAGAGAGAGAGAGAGAGAGAGGGGAAACAGAGAGTGTGGAGATGAACCCAGTCAGAGTCAGCACCTTCAGGGG
The DNA here is from genome assembly GCA_026770705.1 of Isurus oxyrinchus. Taxonomy (NCBI): domain Eukaryota; kingdom Metazoa; phylum Chordata; class Chondrichthyes; order Lamniformes; family Lamnidae; genus Isurus; species Isurus oxyrinchus. The sequence goes on from JANJGN010000044.1 coordinate 5,174,688, forward strand.
AGAGAGAGAGAGAGAGAGAGAGGAACCAGAGAGTGTGAAGATGACCCCAGTCAGAGTCAGCACCTTCAGGGGAGAGAGAGAGAGAGAGAGAGAGGAACCAGAGAGTGTGAAGATGAACCCAGTCAGAGGCAGCACCTTCAGGGGAGAGAGAGAGGAACAGGAGAGTGTGGAGATGAACCCAGTCAGAGTCAGCACCATCAGGAGAGAGAGAGAGAGAGAGAGAGAGAGAGGAACCAGAGAGTGTGAAGATGAACCCAGTCAGAGTCAGCACCTTCAGGGGAGAGAGAGAGAGAGAGAGAGAGGAACAAGAGAGTGTGGAGATGAACCCAGTCAGAGTCAGCATCATCAGGAGAGAGAGAGAGGAACAGGAAAGTGTGGAGATGAACCCAGTCAGAGACAGCACCATTAGGGGAGAGAGAGAGAGAGAGAGAGGAACCAGCGAGTGTGGAGATGAACCCAGTCAGAGTCAGCACCTTCAGGGGAGAGAGAGAGAGAGAGAGAGAGAGGAACAGGAGAGTGTGGAGATGAACCCAGTCAGAGTCAGCACCTTCAGGTGAGAGAGAGAGAGAGAGAGAGAGAGGAACCAGAGAGTGTGGAGATGAACCCAGTCAGAGTCAGCACCTTCAGGGGAGAGAGAGAGAGAGAGAGAGAGGAACCAGAGAGTGTGGAGATGAACCCAGTCAGAGTCAGCGCCTTCAGGGGAGAGAGAGAGACAGACAGAGAGAGAGAGGAACAGGAGAGTGTGAAGATGAACCCAGTCAGAGTCAGCACCTTCAGGGGAGAGAGAGAGAGAGAGAGAGAGGAACCAGCGAGTGTGGAGATGAACCCAGTCAGAGTCAGCACCATCAGGAGAGAGAGAGACGAACAGGAGAGTGTGGAGCTGAACCCAGTCAGAGTCAGCACCATCAGGAGAGAGAGAGAGGAACAGGAGAGTGTGTAGATGAACCCAGTCAGAGTCAGCACTTTCAGGGGAGAGAGAGAGAGAGAGGAACCAGAGAGTGTGGAGATGAACCCAGTCAGAGTCAGCACCTTCAGGGGAGAGAGAGAGAGAGACAGAGAGAGAGAGGAATCAGAGAGTGTGGAGATGAACCCAGTCAGAGTCAGCACCTTCAGGGGAGAGAGAGAGAGAGAGAGAGAGGAAGCAGAGAGTGTGGAGATGAACCCAGTCAGAGTCAGCACCTTCAGGGGAGAGAGAGAGAGAGAGAGGAACCAGCGAGTGTGGAGATGAACCCAGTCAGAGTCAGCACATTCAGGGGAGAGAGAGAGAGAGAGAGAGAGGAACCAGAGAGTGTGAAGATGAACCCAGTCGGAGTCAGCATCATCAGGGGAGAGAGAGAGGAACAGGAGAGTGTGGAGATGAACCCAGTCAGTGTCAGCACCATCAGGAGAGAGAGAGAGGAACAGGAGAGTGTGGAGATGAACCCAGTCAGAGTCAGCACCTTCAGGGGAGAGAGAGAGAGAGAGAGATAGGAACAGGAGAGTGTGGAGATGAACCCAGTCAGAGTCAGCATCATCAGGGGAGAGAGAGAGAGAGAGAGAGGAACCAGCGAGTGTGGAGATGAACCCAGTCAGAGTCAGCACCTTCAGGGGAGAGAGTGAGAGAGAGGAACCAGCGAGTGTGGAGATGAACCCAGTCAGAGTCAGCACCTTCAGGGGAGAGAGTGAGAGAGAGGAACCAGAGAGTGTGGAGATGAACCCAGTCAGAGTCAGCACCTTCAGGGGAGAGAGAGAGAGAGACAGAGAGGAATCAGCGAGTGTGAAGATGAACCCAGTCAGAGTCAGACTTATCAGGGGAGAGAGAGAGAGAGAGAGAGGAAATAGAGAGTGTGGAGATGAACGCAGTCAGATTCAGCACCTTCAGGGGAGAGAGAGAGAGAGAGAGATAGGAACCAGAGAGTGTGGAGATGAACCCAGTCAGAGTCAGCACCTTCAGGGGAGAGAGAGAGAGAGAGAGAGAGAGGAACCAGAGAGTGTGGAGTTGAACGCAGTCAGAGTCAGCACCTTCAGGGGAGAGAGAGAGGAACAGGAAAGTGTGAAGATGAACCCAGTCAGAGTCAGCACCTTCAGGGGAGAGAGAGAGGAACAGGAGAGTGTGGAGATGAACCCAGTCAGAGTCAGCACCTTCAGGGGAGAGAGAGAGGAACAGGAGAGTGTGGAGATGAACCCAGTCAGAGTCAGCACCATCAGGAGAGAGATAGAGGAACAGGAGAGTGTGGAGATGAACCCAGTCAGAGTCAGCACCTTCAGGGGAGAGAGAGAGAGAGAGAGAGAGGAAGCAGAGAGTGTGGAGATGAACCCAGTCAGAGTCAGCACCTTCAGGAGAGAGAGAGAGAGAGAGAGGAACCAGCGAGTGTGGAGATGAACCCAGTCAGAGTCAGCACCTTCAGGGGAGAGAGAGAGAGAGAGAGAGAGGAACCAGAGAGTGTGGAGATGAACCCAGTCAGAGTCAGCACCATCAGGAGAGAGAGAGAGGAACAGGAGAGTGTGGAGATGAACCCAGTCACAGTCAGCACCTTTAGGGGAGAGAGAGAGAGAGAGAGAGAGGAACCAGCGAGTGTGGAGATGAACCCAGTCAGAGTCAGCACCTTCAGGGGAGAGAGAGAGAGAGAGAGAGAGGAACAGGAGAGTGTGGAGATGAACCCAGTCAGAGTCAGCACCTTCAGGGGAGAGAGAGAGAGAGAGAGAGAGGAACCAGCGAGTGTGGAGATGAACCCAGTCAGAGTCAGCACCTTCAGGGGAGAGAGAGAGGAACAGGAGAGTGTGGAGATGAACCCAGTCAGAGTCAGCACCTTCAGGGGAGAGAGTGAGAGAGAGGAACCAGAGTGTGTGGAGATGAACCCAGTCAGAGTCAGCACATTCAGGGGAGAGAGAGAGAGAGAGAGAGAGGAACCAGAGAGTGTGAAGATGAACCCAGTCGGAGTCAGCATCATCAGGGGAGAGAGAGAGGAACAGGAGAGTGTGGAGATGAACCCAGTCAGTGTCAGCACCATCAGGAGAGAGAGAGAGGAACAGGAGAGTGTGGAGATGAACCCAGTCAGAGTCAGCACCTTCAGGGGAGAGAGAGAGAGAGAGAGATAGGAACAGGAGAGTGTGGAGATGAACCCAGTCAGAGTCAGCATCATCAGGGGAGAGAGAGAGAGAGAGAGAGGAACCAGCAAGTGTGGAGATGAACCCAGTCAGAGTCAGCACCTTCAGGGGAGAGAGTGAGAGAGAGGAACCAGCGAGTGTGGAGATGAACCCAGTCAGAGTCAGCACCTTCAGGGGAGAGAGTGAGAGAGAGGAGCCAGAGAGTGTGGAGATGAACCCAGTCAGAGTCAGCACCTTCAGGGGAGAGAGAGAGAGAGAGAGAGAGGAATCAGCGAGTGTGAAGATGAACCCAGTCAGAGTCAGACTTATCAGGGGAGAGAGAGAGAGAGAGAGAGGAAATAGAGAGTGTGGAGATGAACGCAGTCAGAGTCAGCACCTTCAGGGGAGAGAGAGAGAGAGAGAGAGAGGAACCAGAGAGTGTGTAGATGAACCCAGTCAGAGTCAGCACCTTCAGGGGAGAGAGAGAGAGAGAGAGAGAGAGGAACCAGAGAGTGTGGAGTTGAACGCAGTCAGAGTCAGCACCTTCAGGGGAGAGAGAGAGGAACAGGAAAGTGTGAAGATGAACCCAGTCAGAGTCAGCACCTTCAGGGGAGATAGAGAGGAACAGGAGAGTGTGGAGATGAACCCAGTCAGAGTCAGCACCATCAGGAGAGAGAGAGAGAGAGAGAGAGAGAGAGGAACCAGAGAGTGTGAAGATGAACCCAGTCAGAGTCAGCACCTTCAGGGGATAGAGAGAGAGAGAGAGAGAGGAACAAGAGAGTGTGGAGATGAACCCAGTCAGAATCAGCATCATCAGGAGAGAGAGAGAGGAACAGGAAAGTGTGGAGATGAACCCAGTCAGAGACAGCACCATCAGGGGAGAGAGAGAGAGAGAGAGAGGAACAAGAGTGTGTGGAGATGAACCCAGTCAGAGTCAGCACCTTCAGGGGAGAGAGAGAGAGAGAGAGAGAGAGAGGAACAGGAGAGTGTGGAGATGAACCCAGTCAGAGTCAGCACCTTCAGGGGAGAGAGAGAGAGAGAGAGAGAGAGGAACCAGAGAGTGTGGAGATGAACCCAGTCAGAGTCAGCACCACAGGGGAGAGAGAGAGAGAGAGAGAGAGGAACCAGAGAGTGTGGAGATGAACCCAGTCAGAGTCAGCGCCTTCAGGGGAGAGAGAGAGAGAGACAGAGAGAGAGAGGAACAGGAGAGTGTGAAGATGAACCCAGTCAGAGTCAGCACCTTCAGGGGAGAGAGAGAGAGAGAGAGAGAGAGGAACCAGCGAGTGTGGAGATGAACCCAGTCAGAGTCAGCACCATCATGAGAGAGAGAGACGAACAGGAGAGTGTGGAGATGAACCCAGTCAGAGTCAGCACCATCAGGAGAGAGAGAGAGGAACAGGAGAGTGTGGAGATGAACCCAGTCAGAGTCAGCACCTTCAGGGGAGAGAGAGAGAGAGAGAGAGAGAGGAACCAGAGAGTGTGAAGATGAACCCAGTCAGAGTCAGCATCATCAGTGGAGAGAGAGAGGAACAGGAGAGTGTGGAGATGAACCCAGTCAGAGTCAGCACCTTCAGGAGAGAGAGAGAGGAACCAGAGAGTGTGGAGATGAACCCAGTCAGAGTCAGCACCATCAGGAGAGAGAGAGAGGAACAGGAGAGTGTGGAGATGAACCCAGTCAGAGTCAGCACCTTCAGGGGAGAGAGAGAGAGAGAGAGAGAGAGGAACCAGCGAGTGTGGAGATGAACCCAGTCAGAGTCAGACTTATCAGGGGAGAGAGAGAGAGAGAGAGAGAGAGGAACCAGAGAGTGTGGAGATGAACCCAGTCAGAGTCAGCACCTTCAGGGGAGAGAGGGAGAGAGAGAGAGAGAGAGGAACCAGAGAGTGTGAAGATGAACCCAGTCAGAGTCAGAACCTTCAGGGGAGAGAGAGAGAGAGAGAGAGAGGAACCAGAGAGTGTGGAGATGAACCCAGTCAGAGTCAGCACCTTCAGGGGAGAGAGAGAGAGAGAGAGAGAGAGAGAGAGGAACCAGAGTGTGTGGAGATGAACCCAGTCTGAGTCAGCACCATCAGGAGAGAGAGAGATGAACAGGAGAGTGTGGAGATGAACCCAGTCAGAGTCAGCATCATCAGGGGAGAGAGAGAGAGAGAGAGAAAGGAACCAGAGAGTGTGAAGATGAACCCAGTCAGAGTCAGCACCATCAGGAGAGAGAGAGAGGAACAGGAGAGTGTGGAGATGAACCCAGTCAGAGTCAGCACCTTCAGGAGAGAGAGAGAGAGAGAGAGAGAGAGAGGAACCAGAGAGTCTGAAGATGAACCCAGTCAGAGTCAGCATCATCAGGGGAGAGAGAGAGAGAGAGAGAGAGGGGAAACAGAGAGTGTGGAGATGAACCCAGTCAGAGTCAGCACCTTCAGGGGAGAGAGAGAGAGAGAGAGAGAGGAACCAGAGAGTGTGAAGATGACCCCAGTCAGAGTCAGCACCTTCAGGGGAGAGAGAGAGAGAGAGAGAGAGGAACCAGAGAGTGTGAAGATGAACCCAGTCAGAGGCAGCACCTTCAGGGGAGAGAGAGAGGAACAGGAGAGTGTGGAGATGAACCCAGTCAGAGTCAGCACCATCAGGAGAGAGAGAGAGAGAGAGAGAGAGAGAGGAACCAGAGAGTGTGAAGATGAACCCAGTCAGAGTCAGCACCTTCAGGGGAGAGAGAGAGAGAGAGAGAGAGGAACAAGAGAGTGTGGAGATGAACCCAGTCAGAGTCAGCATCATCAGGAGAGAGAGAGAGGAACAGGAAAGTGTGGAGATGAACCCAGTCAGAGACAGCACCATTAGGGGAGAGAGAGAGAGAGAGAGAGGAACCAGCGAGTGTGGAGATGAACCCAGTCAGAGTCAGCACCTTCAGGGGAGAGAGAGAGAGAGAGAGAGAGAGGAACAGGAGAGTGTGGAGATGAACCCAGTCAGAGTCAGCACCTTCAGGTGAGAGAGAGAGAGAGAGAGAGAGAGGAACCAGAGAGTGTGGAGATGAACCCAGTCAGAGTCAGCACCTTCAGGGGAGAGAGAGAGAGAGAGAGAGAGGAACCAGAGAGTGTGGAGATGAACCCAGTCAGAGTCAGCGCCTTCAGGGGAGAGAGAGAGACAGACAGAGAGAGAGAGGAACAGGAGAGTGTGAAGATGAACCCAGTCAGAGTCAGCACCTTCAGGGGAGAGAGAGAGAGAGAGAGAGAGGAACCAGCGAGTGTGGAGATGAACCCAGTCAGAGTCAGCACCATCAGGAGAGAGAGAGACGAACAGGAGAGTGTGGAGCTGAACCCAGTCAGAGTCAGCACCATCAGGAGAGAGAGAGAGGAACAGGAGAGTGTGTAGATGAACCCAGTCAGAGTCAGCACTTTCAGGGGAGAGAGAGAGAGAGAGGAACCAGAGAGTGTGGAGATGAACCCAGTCAGAGTCAGCACCTTCAGGGGAGAGAGAGAGAGAGACAGAGAGAGAGAGGAATCAGAGAGTGTGGAGATGAACCCAGTCAGAGTCAGCACCTTCAGGGGAGAGAGAGAGAGAGAGAGAGAGGAAGCAGAGAGTGTGGAGATGAACCCAGTCAGAGTCAGCACCTTCAGGGGAGAGAGAGAGAGAGAGAGGAACCAGCGAGTGTGGAGATGAACCCAGTCAGAGTCAGCACCTTCAGGGGAGAGAGAGAGAGAGAGAGAGAGGAACCAGAGAGTGTGGAGATGAACCCAGTCAGAGTCAGCACCATCAGGAGAGAGAGAGAGGCACAGGAGAGTGTGGAGATGAACCCAGTCAGAGTCAGCACCTTCAGGGGAGAGAGAGAGAGAGAGAGAGAGGAACCAGCGAGTGTGGAGATGAACCCAGTCAGAGTCAGCACCTTCAGGGGAGAGAGAGAGAGAGAGAGAGAGGAATCAGAGAGTGTGGAGATGAACCCAGTCAGAGTCAGCACCTTCAGGGGAGAGAGAGAGGAACAGGAGAGTGTGGAGATGAACCCAGTCAGAGTCAGCACCTTCAGGGGAGAGAGTGAGAGAGAGGAACCAGAGTGTGTGGAAATGAACCCAGTCAGAGTCAGCACATTCAGGGGAGAGAGAGAGAGAGAGAGAGAGGAACCAGAGAGTGTGAAGATGAACCCAGTCGGAGTCAGCATCATCAGGGGGAGAGAGAGAGGAACAGGAGAGTGTGGAGATGAACCCAGTCAGTGTCAGCACCATCAGGAGAGAGAGAGAGGAACAGGAGAGTGTGGAGATGAACCCAGTCAGAGTCAGCACCTTCAGGGGAGAGAGAGAGAGAGAGAGAGGAACCAGAGAGTGTGGAGATGAACCCAGTCAGAGTCAGCACCTTCAGGGGAGAGAGAGAGAGAGAGAGATAGGAACAGGAGAGTGTGGAGATGAACCCAGTCAGAGTCAGCATCATCAGGGGAGAGAGAGAGAGAGAGAGAGGAACCAGCGAGTGTGGAGATGAACCCAGTCAGAGTCAGCACCTTCAGGGGAGAGAGTGAGAGAGAGGAACCAGCGAGTGTGGAGATGAACCCAGTCAGAGTCAGCACCTTCAGGGGAGAGAGTGAGAGAGAGGAACCAGAGAGTGTGGAGATGAACCCAGTCAGAGTCAGCACCTTCAGGGGAGAGAGAGAGAGAGACAGAGAGGAATCAGCGAGTGTGAAGATGAACCCAGTCAGAGTCAGACTTATCAGGGGAGAGAGAGAGAGAGAGAGAGAGGAAATAGAGAGTGTGGAGATGAACGCAGTCAGATTCAGCACCTTCAGGGGAGAGAGAGAGAGAGAGAGATAGGAACCAGAGAGTGTGGAGATGAACCCAGTCAGAGTCAGCACCTTCAGGGGAGAGAGAGAGAGAGAGAGAGAGAGGAACCAGAGAGTGTGGAGTTGAACGCAGTCAGAGTCAGCACCTTCAGGGGAGAGAGAGAGGAACAGGAAAGTGTGAAGATGAACCCAGTCAGAGTCAGCACCTTCAGGGGAGAGAGAGAGGAACAGGAGAGTGTGGAGATGAACCCAGTCAGAGTCAGCACCTTCAGGGGAGAGAGAGAGGAACAGGAGAGTGTGGAGATGAACCCAGTCAGAGTCAGCACCATCAGGAGAGAGATAGAGGAACAGGAGAGTGTGGAGATGAACCCAGTCAGAGTCAGCACCTTCAGGGGAGAGAGAGAGAGAGAGAGAGAGGAACCAGAGAGTGTGAAGATGAACCCAGTCAGAGTCAGCATCATCAGGGGAGAGAGAGAGAGAGAGATGAATCAGAGAGTGTGGAGATGAACCCAGTCAGAGTCAGCACCTTCAGGGGAGAGAGAGAGAGAGAGACGAATCATAGAGTGTGGAGATAAACCCAGTCTGAGTCAGCACCATCAGGAGAGAGAGAGAGGAACAGGAGAGTGTGGAGATGAACCCAGTCAGAGTCAGCACCATCAGGAGAGAGAGAGAGGAACAGGAGAGTGTGAAGATGAACCCAGTCAGAGTCAGCACCTTCAGGGAAGAGAGAGAGAGAGAGAGAGAGAGAGGAACCAGAGAGTGTGGAGATGAACCCAGTCAGTGTCAGCACCTTCAGGGGAGAGAGAGAGGAACAGGAGAGTGTGGAGATGAACCCAGTCAGAGTCAGCACCTTCAGGGGAGAGAGACAGAGAGAGAGGAACCAGCGAGTGTGGAGATGAACCCAGTCAGAGTCAGCACCTTCAGGGGAGAGAGAGAGGAACAGGAGAGTGTGGAGATGAACCCAGTCAGAGTCAGCACCTTCAGGGGAGAGAGAGAGGAACAGGAGAGCGTGGAGATGAACCCAGTCAGAGTCAGCACCTTCAGGGGAGAGAGAGAGAGAGAGAGGAACCAGAGAGTTTGGAGATGAACCCAGTCAGAGTCAGCACCTTCAGGGGAGAGAGAGAGAGAGAGAGAGAGGAACCAGAGAGTGTGGAGATGAACCCAGTCAGAGTCAGCACCTTCAGGGGAGAGAGAGAGAGATAGAGAGAGGAACCAGAGAGTGTGGAGATGAACCCAGTCGGAGTCAGCATCATCAGGGGAGAGAGAGAGGAACAGGAGAGTGTGGAGATGAACCCAGTCAGAGTCAGCACCATCAGGAGAGAGAGAGAGGAACAGGAGAGTGTGGAGATGAACCCAGTCAGAGTCAGCACCTTCAGGGTAGAGAGAGAGAGAGAGAGAGAGAGGAACCAGCGAGTGTGGAGATGAACCCAGTCAGAGTCAGCACCTTCAGGGGAGAGAGTGAGAGAGAGGAACCAGAGAGTGTGGAGATGAACGCAGTCAGAGTCAGCACCTTCAGGGGAGAGAGAGAGAGCGAGAGGAACCAGAGAGTGTGGAGATGAACCCAGTCAGAGTCAGCACCTTCAGGGGAGAGAGAGAGAGAGAGAGAGAGGAACCAGAGAGTGTGGAGATGAACCCAGTCAGAGTCAGCACCTTCAGGGGAGAGAGAGAGAGAGAGAGAGAGGAACCAGAGAGTGTGGAGATGAACCCAGTCAGAGTCAGCACCTTCAGGAGAGAGAGAGAGGAACCAGAGAGTGTGGAGATGAACCCAGTCAGAGTCAGCACCATCAGGAGAGAGAGAGAGGAACAGGAGAGTGTGGAGATGAACCCAGTCAGAGTCAGCACCTTCAGGGGAGAGAGAGAGAGAGAGAGAGAGGAACCAGCGAGTGTGGAGATGAACCCAGTCAGAGTCAGACTTATCAGGGGAGAGAGAGAGAGAGAGAGAGAGAGGAACCAGAGAGTGTGGAGATGAACCCAGTCAGAGTCAGCACCTTCAGGGGAGAGAGAGAGAGAGAGAGAGAGAGAGGAACCAGAGAGTGTGAAGATGAACCCAGTCAGAGTCAGAACCTTCAGGGGAGAGAGAGAGAGAGAGAGAGAGAGGAACCAGAGAGTGTGGAGATGAACCCAGTCAGAGTCAGCACCTTTAGGGGAGAGAGAGAGAGAGAGAGAGAGAGAGAGAGAGGAACCAGAGTGTGTGGAGATGAACCCAGTCTGAGTCAGCACCATCAGGAGAGAGAGAGATGAACAGGAGAGTGTGGAGACGAACCCAGTCAGAGTCAGCATCATCAGGAGAGAGAGAGAGGAACAGGAGAGTGTGGAGATGAACCCAGTCAGAGTCAGCACCTTCAGGAGAGAGAGAGAGAGAGAGAGAGAGAGAGGAACCAGAGAGTCTGAAGATGAACCCAGTCAGAGTCAGCATCATCAGGGGGAGAGAGAGAGAGAGAGAGAGAGGGGAACCAGAGAGTGTGGAGATGAACCCAGTCAGAGTCAGCACCTTCAGGGGAGAGAGAGAGAGAGAGAGAGAGGAACCAGAGAGTGTGAAGATGACCCCAGTCAGAGTCAGCACCTTCAGGGGAGAGAGAGAGAGAGAGAGAGAGGAACCAGAGAGTGTGAAGATGAACCCAGTCAGAGGCAGCACCTTCAGGGGAGAGAGAGAGGAACAGGAGAGTGTGGAGATGAACCCAGTCAGAGTCAGCACCATCAGGAGAGAGAGAGAGAGTGAGAGAGAGAGAGGAACCAGAGAGTGTGAAGATGAACCCAGTCAGAGTCAGCACCTTCAGGGGAGAGAGAGAGAGAGAGAGAGAGAGGAACAAGAGAGTGTGGAGATGAACCCAGTCAGAGTCAGCATCATCAGGAGAGAGAGAGAGGAACAGGAAAGTGTGGAGATGAACCCAGTCAGAGACAGCACCATCAGGGGAGAGAGAGAGTGAGAGAGAGGAACAGGAAAGTGTGGAGATGAACCCAGTCAGAGTCAGCACCTTCAGGGGAGAGAGAGAGAGAGAGAGAGAGAGAGGAACAGGAGAGTGTGGAGATGAACCCAGTCAGAGTCAGCACCTTCAGGGGAGAGAGAGAGAGAGAGAGAGAGAGGAACCAGAGAGTGTGGAGATGAACCCAGTCAGAGTCAGCACCTTCAGGGGAGAGAGAGAGAGAGAGAGAGAGGAACCAGAGAGTGTGGAGATGAACCCAGTCAGAGTCAGCGCCTTCAGGGGAGAGAGAGAGAGAGACAGCGAGAGAGAGGAACAGGAGAGTGTGAAGATGAACCCAGTCAGAGTCAGCACCTTCAGGGGAGAGAGAGAGAGAGAGAGAGAGGAACCAGCGAGTGTGGAGATGAACCCAGTCAGAGTCAGCACCTTCAGGAGAGAGAGAGACGAACAGGAGAGTGTGGAGCTGAACCCAGTCAGAGTCAGCACCATCAGGAGAGAGAGAGAGGAACAGGAGAGTGTGGAGATGAACCCAGTCAGAGTCAGCACTTTCAGGGGAGAGAGAGAGAGAGAGGAACCAGAGAGTGTGGAGATGAACCCAGTCAGAGTCAGCACCTTCAGGGGAGAGAGAGAGAGAGACAGAGAGAGAGAGGAATCAGAGAGTGTGGAGATGAACCCAGTCAGAGTCAGCACCTTCAGGGGAGAGAGAGAGAGAGAGAGAGAGGAAGCAGAGAGTGTGGAGATGAACCCAGTCAGAGTCAGCACCTTCAGGGGAGAGAGAGAGAGAGAGAGGAACCAGAGAGTGTGGAGATGAACCCAGTCAGAGTCAGCACCTTCAGGGGAGAGAGAGAGAGAGAGAGAGAGGAACCAGAGAGTGTGGAGATGAACCCAGTCAGAGTCAGCGCCTTCAGGGGAGAGAGAGAGAGAGACAGAGAGAGAGAGGAACAGGAAAGTGTGAAGATGAACCCAGTCAGAGTCAGCACCTTCAGGGGAGAGAGAGAGAGAGAGAGAGAGGAACCAGCGACTGTGGAGATGAACCCAGTCAGAGTCAGCACCATCAGGAGAGAGAGAGACGAACAGGAGAGTCTGGAGCTGAACCCAGTCAGAGTCAGCACCATCAGGAGAGAGAGAGAGGAACAGGAGAGTGTGGAGATGAACCCAGTCAGAGTCAGCACTTTCAGGGGAGAGAGAGAGAGAGAGGAACCAGAGAGTGTGGAGATGAACCCAGTCAGAGTCAGCACCTTCAGGGGAGAGAGAGAGAGAGACAGAGAGCGAGAGGAATCAGAGAGTGTGGAGATGAACCCAGTCAGAGTCAGCACCTTCAGGGGGAGAGAGAGAGAGAGAGAGAGAGGAAGCAGAGAGTGTGGAGATGAACCCAGTCAGAGTCAGCACCTTCAGGGGAGAGAGAGAGAGAGAGAGGAACCAGCGAGTGTGGAGATGAACCCAGTCAGAGTCAGCACCTTCAGGGGAGAGAGAGAGAGAGAGAGAGAGGAACCAGAGAGTGTGGAGATGAACCCAGTCAGAGTCAGCGCCTTCAGGGGAGAGAGAGAGAGAGACAGAGAGAGAGAGGAACAGGAGAGTGTGAAGATGAACCCAGTCAGAGTCAGCACCTTCAGGGGAGAGAGAGAGAGAGAGAGAGAGGAACCAGCGAGTGTGGAGATGAACCCAGTCAGAGTCAGCACCATCAGGAGAGAGAGAGACGAACAGGAGAGTGTGGAGCTGAACCCAGTCAGAGTCAGCACCATCAGGAGAGAGAGAGAGGAACAGGAGAGTGTGGAGATGAACCCAGTCAGAGTCAGCACTTTCAGGGGAGAGAGAGAGAGAGAGGAACCAGAGAGTGTGGAGATGAACCCAGTCAGAGTCAGCACCTTCAGGGGAGAGAGAGAGAGAGACAGAGAGAGAGAGGAATCAGAGAGTGTGGAGATGAACCCAGTCAGAGTCAGCACCTTCAGGGGAGAGAGAGAGAGAGAGAGAGAGGAAGCAGAGAGTGTGGAGATGAACCCAGTCAGAGTCAGCACCTTCAGGAGAGAGAGAGAGAGAGAGAGGAACCAGCGAGTGTGGAGATGAACCCAGTCAGAGTCAGCACCTTCAGGGGAGAGAGAGAGAGAGAGAGAGAGGAACCAGAGAGTGTGGAGATGAACCCAGTCAGAGTCAGCACCATCAGGAGAGAGAGAGAGGAACAGGAGAGTGTGGAGATGAACCCAGTCACAGTCAGCACCTTCAGGGGAGAGAGAGAGAGAGAGAGAGAGGAACCAGCGAGTGTGGAGATGAACCCAGTCAGAGTCAGCACCTTCAGGGGAGAGAGAGAGAGAGAGAGAGAGGAACAGGAGAGTGTGGAGATGAACCCAGTCAGAGTCAGCACCTTCAGGGGAGAGAGAGAGAGAGAGAGAGAGGAACCAGCGAGTGTGGAGATGAACCCAGTCAGAGTCAGCACCTTCAGGGGAGAGAGAGAGGAACAGGAGAGTGTGGAGATGAACCCAGTCAGAGTCAGCACCTTCAGGGGAGAGAGTGAGAGAGAGGAACCAGAGTGTGTGGAGATGAACCCAGTCAGAGTCAGCACATTCAGGGGAGAGAGAGAGAGAGAGAGAGAGGAACCAGAGAGTGTGAAGATGAACCCAGTCGGAGTCAGCATCATCAGGGGAGAGAGAGAGGAACAGGAGAGTGTGGAGATGAACCCAGTCAGTGTCAGCACCATCAGGAGAGAGAGAGAGGAACAGGAGAGTGTGGAGATGAACCCAGTCAGAGTCAGCACCTTCAGGGGAGAGAGAGAGAGAGAGAGATAGGAACAGGAGAGTGTGGAGATGAACCCAGTCAGAGTCAGCATCATCAGGGGAGAGAGAGAGAGAGAGAGAGGAACCAGCAAGTGTGGAGATGAACCCAGTCAGAGTCAGCACCTTCAGGGGAGAGAGTGAGAGAGAGGAACCAGCGAGTGTGGAGATGAACCCAGTCAGAGTCAGCACCTTCAGGGGAGAGAGTGAGAGAGAGGAGCCAGAGAGTGTGGAGATGAACCCAGTCAGAGTCAGCACCTTCAGGGGAGAGAGAGAGAGAGAGAGAGAGGAATCAGCGAGTGTGAAGATGAACCCAGTCAGAGTCAGACTTATCAGGGGAGAGAGAGAGAGAGAGAGAGGAAATAGAGAGTGTGGAGATGAACGCAGTCAGAGTCAGCACCTTCAGGGGAGAGAGAGAGAGAGAGAGAGAGGAACCAGAGAGTGTGTAGATGAACCCAGTCAGAGTCAGCACCTTCAGGGGAGAGAGAGAGAGAGAGAGAGAGAGGAACCAGAGAGTGTGGAGTTGAACGCAGTCAGAGTCAGCACCTTCAGGGGAGAGAGAGAGGAACAGGAAAGTGTGAAGATGAACCCAGTCAGAGTCAGCACCTTCAGGGGAGAGAGAGAGGAACAGGAGAGTGTGGAGATGAACCCAGTCAGAGTCAGCACCATCAGGAGAGAGAGAGAGAGAGAGAGAGAGAGAGGAACCAGAGAGTGTGAAGATGAACCCAGTCAGAGTCAGCACCTTCAGGGGATAGAGAGAGAGAGAGAGAGAGGAACAAGAGAGTGTGGAGATGAACCCAGTCAGAATCAGCATCATCAGGAGAGAGAGAGAGGAACAGGAAAGTGTGGAGATGAACCCAGTCAGAGACAGCACCATCAGGGGAGAGAGAGAGAGAGAGAGAGGAACAAGAGTGTGTGGAGATGAACCCAGTCAGAGTCAGCACCTTCAGGGGAGAGAGAGAGAGAGAGAGAGAGAGAGGAACAGGAGAGTGTGGAGATGAACCCAGTCAGAGTCAGCACCTTCAGGGGAGAGAGAGAGAGAGAGAGAGAGAGGAACCAGAGAGTGTGGAGATGAACCCAGTCAGAGTCAGCACCTTCAGGGGAGAGAGAGAGAGAGAGAGAGAGGAACCAGAGAGTGTGGAGATGAACCCAGTCAGAGTCAGCGCCTTCAGGGGAGAGAGAGAGAGAGACAGAGAGAGAGAGGAACAGGAGAGTGTGAAGATGAACCCAGTCAGATTCAGCACCTTCAGGGGAGAGAGAGAGAGAGAGAGAGAGAGGAACCAGCGAGTGTGGAGATGAACCCAGTCAGAGTCAGCACCATCAGGAGAGAGAGAGACGAACAGGAGAGTGTGGAGATGAACCCAGTCAGAGTCAGCACCATCAGGAGAGAGAGAGAGGAACAGGAGAGTGTGGAGATGAACCCAGTCAGAGTCAGCACATTCAGGGGAGAGAGAGAGAGAGAGAGAGAGAGGAACCAGAGAGTGTGAAGATGAACCCAGTCAGAGTCAGCATCATCAGTGGAGAGAGAGAGGAACAGGAGAGTGTGGAGATGAACCCAGTCAGAGTCAGCACCTTCAGGAGAGAGAGAGAGGAACCAGAGAGTGTGGAGATGAACCCTGTCAGAGTCAGCACCATCAGGAGAGAGAGAGAGGAACAGGAGAGTGTGGAGATGAACCCAGTCAGAGTCAGCACCTTCAGGGGAGAGAGAGAGAGAGAGAGAGAGGAACCAGCGAGTGTGGAGATGAACCCAGTCAGAGTCAGACTTATCAGGGGAGAGAGAGAGAGAGAGAGAGAGAGGAACCAGAGAGTGTGGAGATGAACCCAGTCAGAGTCAGCACCTTCAGGGGAGAGAGAGAGAGAGAGAGAGAGGAACCAGAGAGTGTGAAGATGAACCCAGTCAGAGTCAGAACCTTCAGGGGAGAGAGAGAGAGAGAGAGAGAGGAACCAGAGAGTGTGGAGATGAACCCAGTCAGAGTCAGCACCTTCAGGGGAGAGAGAGAGAGAGAGAGGAACCAGCGAGTGTGGAGATGAACCCAGTCAGAGTCAGCACCTTCAGGGGAGAGAGAGAGAGAGAGAGAGAGGAACCAGAGAGTGTGGAGATGAACCCAGTCAGAGTCAGCACCATCAGGAGAGAGAGAGAGGCACAGGAGAGTGTGGAGATGAACCCAGTCAGAGTCAGCACCTTCAGGGGAGAGAGAGAGAGAGAGAGAGAGGAACCAGCGAGTGTGGAGATGAACCCAGTCAGAGTCAGCACCTTCAGGGGAGAGAGAGAGAGAGAGAGAGAGGAACCAGAGAGTGTGGAGATGAACCCAGTCAGAGTCAGCACCATCAGGGGAGAGAGAGAGAGAGAGAGAGAGGAACAGGAGAGTGTGGAGATGAACCCAGTCAGAGTCAGCACCTTCAGGGGAGAGAGAGAGAGAGAGAGAGAGAGGAACCAGCGAGTGTGGAGATGAACCCAGTCAGAGTCAGCACCTTCAGGGGAGAGAGAGAGAGAGAGAGAGAGGAATCAGAGAGTGTGGAGATGAACCCAGTCAGAGTCAGCACCTTCAGGGGAGAGAGAGAGGAACAGGAGAGTGTGGAGATGAACCCAGTCAGAGTCAGCACCTTCAGGGGAGAGAGTGAGAGAGAGGAACCAGAGTGTGTGGAGATGAACCCAGTCAGAGTCAGCACATTCAGGGGAGAGAGAGAGAGAGAGAGAGAGGAACCAGAGAGTGTGAAGATGAACCCAGTCGGAGTCAGCATCATCAGGGGAGAGAGAGAGGAACAGGAGACTGTGGAGATGAACCCAGTCAGTGTCAGCACCATCAGGAGAGAGAGAGAGGAACAGGAGAGTGTGGAGATGAACCCAGTCAGAGTCAGCACCTTCAGGGGAGAGAGAGAGAGAGAGAGATAGGAACAGGAGAGTGTGGAGATGAACCCAGTCAGAGTCAGCATCATCAGGGGAGAGAGAGAGAGAGAGAGAGGAACCAGCGAGTGTGGAGATGAACCCAGTCAGAGTCAGCACCTTCAGGGGAGAGAGTGAGAGAGAGGAACCAGCGAGTGTGGAGATGAACCCAGTCAGAGTCAGCACCTTCAGGGGAGAGAGTGAGAGAGAGGAACCAGAGAGTGTGGAGATGAACCCAGTCAGAGTCAGCACCTTCAGGGGAGAGAGAGAGAGAGACAGAGAGGAATCAGCGAGTGTGAAGATGAACCCAGTCAGAGTCAGACTTATCAGGGGGAGAGAGAGAGAGAGAGAGAGGAAATAGAGAGTGTGGAGATGAACGCAGTCAGATTCAGCACCTTCAGGGGAGAGAGAGAGAGAGAGAGATAGGAACCAGAGAGTGTGGAGATGAACCCAGTCAGAGTCAGCACCTTCAGGGGAGAGAGAGAGAGAGAGAGAGAGAGGAACCAGAGAGTGTGGAGTTGAACGCAGTCAGAGTCAGCACCTTCAGGGGAGAGAGAGAGGAACAGGAAAGTGTGAAGATGAACCCAGTCAGAGTCAGCACCTTCAGGGGAGAGAGAGAGGAACAGGAGAGTGTGGAGATGAACCCAGTCAGAGTCAGCACCTTCAGGGGAGAGAGAGAGGAACAGGAGAGTGTGGAGATGAACCCAGTCAGAGTCAGCACCATCAGGAGAGAGATAGAGGAACAGGAGAGTGTGGAGATGAACCCAGTCAGAGTCAGCACCTTCAGGGGAGAGAGAGAGAGAGAGAGAGAGGAACCAGAGAGTGTGAAGATGAACCCAGTCAGAGTCAGCATCATCAGGGGAGAGAGAGAGAGAGAGACGAATCAGAGAGTGTGGAGATGAACCCAGTCAGAGTCAGCACCTTCAGGGGAGAGAGAGAGAGAGAGACGAATCATAGAGTGTGGAGATAAACCCAGTCTGAGTCAGCACCATCAGGAGAGAGAGAGAGGAACAGGAGAGTGTGGAGATGAACCCAGTCAGAGTCAGCACCATCAGGAGAGAGAGAGAGGAACAGGAGAGTGTGAAGATGAACCCAGTCAGAGTCAGCACCTTCAGGGAAGAGAGAGAGAGAGAGAGAGAGAGAGAGGAACCAGAGAGTGTGGAGATGAACCCAGTCAGTGTCAGCACCTTCAGGGGAGAGAGAGAGGAACAGGAGAGTGTGGAGATGAACCCAGTCAGAGTCAGCACCTTCAGGGGAGAGAGAGAGGAACAGGAGAGTGTGGAGATGAACCCAGTCAGAGTCAGCACCTTCAGGGGAGAGAGAGAGGAACAGGAGAGTGTGGAGATGAACCCAGTCAGAGTCAGCACCTTCAGGGGAGAGAGAGAGAGAGAGAGGAACCTGAGAGTTTGGAGATGAACCCAGTCAGAGTCAGCACCTTCAGGGGAGAGAGAGAGAGAGAGAGAGAGGAACCAGAGAGTGTGGAGATGAACCCAGTCAGAGTCAGCACCTTCAGGGGAGAGAGAGAGAGATAGAGAGAGGAACCAGAGAGTGTGGAGATGAACCCAGTCGGAGTCAGCATCATCAGGGGAGAGAGAGAGGAACAGGAGAATGTGGAGATGAACCCAGTCAGAGTCAGCACCATCAGGAGAGAGAGAGAGGAACAGGAGAGTGTGGAGATGAACCCAGTCAGAGTCAGCACCTTCAGGGGAGAGAGAGAGAGAGAGAGAGAGAGGAACCAGCGAGTGTGGAGATGAACCCAGTCAGAGTCAGCACCTTCAGGGGAGAGAGTGAGAGAGAGGAACCAGAGAGTGTGGAGATGAACGCAGTCAGAGTCAGCACCTTCAGGGGAGAGAGAGAGAGCGAGAGGAACCAGAGAGTGTGGAGATGAACCCAGTCAGAGTCAGCACCTTCAGGGGAGAGAGAGAGAGAGAGAGAGAGGAATCAGCGAGTGTGAAGATGAACCCAGTCAGAGTCAGACTTATCAGGGGAGAGAGAGAGAGAGAGAGAGAGAGGAAATAGAGAGTGTGGAGATGAACGCAGTCAGAGTCAGCACCTTCAGGGGAGAGAGAGAGAGAGAGAGAGAGGAACCAGAGAGTGTGGAGATGAACCCAGTCAGAGTCAGCACCTTCAGGAGAGAGAGAGAGAGAGAGAGAGGAACAGGAGAGTGTGAAGATGAACCCAGTCAGAGTCAGCACCTTCAGGGGAGAGAGAGAGAGAGAGAGAGAGGAATCAGAGAGTGTGGAGATGAACCCAGTCAGAGTCAGCACCTTCAGGGGAGAGAGAGAGAGAGAGAGAGAGGAACCAGAGAGTGTGGAGATGAACCCAGTCAGAGTCAGCACCTTCAGGGGAGAGAGAGAGAGAGAGAGAGAGAGGAACCAGCGAGTGTGGAGATGAACCCAGTCAGAGTCAGCACCTTCAGGGGAGAGAGAGAGAGAGAGAGAGAGGAACCAGAGAGTGTGGAGATGAACCCAGTCAGAGTCAGCACCTTCAGGGGAGAGAGAGAGGAACAGGAGAGTGTGGAGATGAACCCAGTCAGAGTTAGCACCTTCAGGGGAGAGAGAGAGGAACAGGAGAGTGTGGAGATGAACCCAGTCAGAGTCAGCACCATCAGGAGAGAGAGAGAGGAACAGGAGAGTGTGAAGATGAACCCAGTCAGAGTCAGCACCTTCAGGGGAGAGAGAGAGAGAGAGAGAGAGGAACCAGAGAGTGTGAAGATGAACCCAGTCAGAGTCAGCATCATCAGGGGAGAGAGAGAGAGAGAGACGAATCAGAGAGTGTGGAGATGAACCCAGTCAGAGTCAGCACCTTCAGGGGAGAGAGAGAGAGAGAGAGGAACCAGAGAGTGTGGAGATGAACCCAGTCAGAGTCAGCACCTTCAGGGGAGAGAGAGAGAGAGAGACGAATCAGAGAGTGTGGAGATGAACCCAGTCTGAGTCAGCACCATCAGGAGAGAGAGAGAGGAACAGGAGAGTGTGGAGATGAACCCAGTCAGAGTCAGCACCATCAGGAGAGAGAGAGAGGAACAGGAGAGTGTGAAGATGAACCCAGTCAGAGTCAGCACCTTCAGGGGAGAGAGAGAGAGAGAGAGAGAGAGAGAGGAACCAGACAGTGTGGAGATGAACCCAGTCACAGTCAGCACCTTCAGGGGAGAGAGAGAGGAACCAGAGAGTGTGGAGATGAACCCAGTCAGAGTCTGCACCTTCAGGGGAGAGAGAGAGAGAGAGAGAGGAACCAGAGAGTGTGGAGATGAACCCAGTCAGAGTCAGCACCTTCAGGGGAGAGAGAGAGGAACAGGAGAGTGTGGAGATGAACCCAGTCAGAGTCAGCACCTTCAGGGGAGAGAGAGAGAGAGAGAGGAACCAGCGAGTGTGGAGATGAACCCAGTCAGAGTCAGCATCATCAGGGGAGAGAGAGAGAGAGAGAGAGAGGAATCAGAGAGTGTGGAGATGAACCCAGTCAGAGTCAGCACCATCAGGAGAGAGAGAGAGGAACAGGAGAGTGTGGAGATGAACCCAGTCAGAGTCAGACTTATCGGGGGAGAGAGAGAGTGAGAGAGAGAGGAACAAGAGAGTGTGGAGATGAACCCAGTCAGAGTCAACACCTTCAGGGGAGAGAGAGAGAGAGAGAGAGAGGAAGCAGAGAGTGTGGAGATGAACCCAGTCAGAGTCAGCACCATCAGGGGAGAGAGAGAGGAACCAGAGAGTGTGGAGATGAACCCAGTCAGAGTCAGCAACATCAGGAGAGAGAGAGAGGAACAGGAGAGTGTGGAGATGAACCCAGTCAGAGTCAGCACCATCAGGAGAGAGAGAGAGGAACAGGAAAGTGTGGAGATGAACCCAGACAGAGTCAGCACCTTCAGGGGAGAGAGACAGAGAGAGAGAGAGTTGGAACCAGAGAGTGTGGAGATGAACCCAGTCAGAGTCAGCACCTTCAGGGGGAGAGAGAGAGAGAGAGAGAGAGAGAGGAACAGGAGAGTGTGGAGATGAACCCAGTCAGAGTCAGCACCTTCAGGGGAGAGAGAGAGAGAGAGGAACCAGAGAGTGTGGAGATAAACCCAGTCAGAGTCAGCACCATCAGGAGAGAGAGAGAGGAACAGGAAAGTGTGGAGATGAACCCAGACAGAGTCAGCACCTTCAGGGGAGAGAGACAGAGAGAGAGAGAGTTGGAACCAGAGAGTGTGGAGATGAACCCAGTCAGAGTCAGCACCTTCAGGGGAGAGAGAGAGAGAGAGAGAGAGAGGAACCAGAGAGTGTGAAGATGAACCCAGTCAGAGTCAGCACCTTCAGGAGAGAGAGAGAGAGAGAGAGAGGAACCAGAGTGTGTGGAGATGAACCCAGTCAGAGTCAGCACCTTCAGGGGAGAGAGAGAGAGAGAGAGAGAGGAACCAGAGTGTGTGGAGATGAACCCAGTCAGAGTCAGCACCATCAGGAGAGAGAGAGACGAACAGGAGAGTGTGGAGATGAACCCAGTCAGAGTCAGCACCTTCAGGGGAGAGAGAGAGAGAGAGACAGAGAGAGAGAGGAATCAGAGAGTGTGGAGATGAACCCAGTCAGAGTCAGCACCTTCAGGGGAGAGAGAGAGAGAGAGAGGAACCAGCGAGTGTGGAGATGAACCCAGTCAGAGTCAGCACCTTCAGGGGAGAGAGAGAGAGAGAGAGAGAGGAACCAGAGAGTGTGGAGATGAACCCAGTCAGAGTCAGCACCATCAGGAGAGAGAGAGAGGCACAGGAGAGTGTGGAGATGAACACAGTCAGAGTCAGCACCTTCAGGGGAGAGAGAGAGAGAGAGAGAGAGAGGAACCAGCGAGTGTGGAGATGAACCCAGTCAGAGTCAGCACCTTCAGGGGAGAGAGAGAGAGAGAGAGAGAGGAACCAGAGAGTGTGGAGATGAACCCAGTCAGAGTCAGCACCATCAGGGGAGAGAGAGAGAGAGAGAGAGAGGAACAGGAGAGTGTGGAGATGAACCCAGTCAGAGTCAGCACCTTCAGGGGAGAGAGAGAGAGAGAGAGAGAGGAACCAGCGAGTGTGGAGATGAACCCAGTCAGAGTCAGCACCTTCAGGGGAGAGAGAGAGAGAGAGAGAGAGGAATCAGAGAGTGTGGAGATGAACCCAGTCAGAGTCAGCACCTTCAGGGGAGAGAGAGAGGAACAGGAGAGTGTGGAGATGAACCCAGTCAGAGTCAGCACCTTCAGGGGAGAGAGTGAGAGAGAGGAACCAGAGTGTGTGGAGATGAACCCAGTCAGAGTCAGCACATTCAGGGGAGAGAGAGAGAGAGAGAGAGAGGAACCAGAGAGTGTGAAGATGAACCCAGTCGGAGTCAGCATCATCAGGGGAGAGAGAGAGGAACAGGAGAGTGTGGAGATGAACCCAGTCAGTGTCAGCACCATCAGGAGAGAGAGAGAGGAACAGGAGAGTGTGGAGATGAACCCAGTCAGAGTCAGCACCTTCAGGGGAGAGAGAGAGAGAGAGAGATAGGAACAGGAGAGTGTGGAGATGAACCCAGTCAGAGTCAGCATCATCAGGGGAGAGAGAGAGAGAGAGAGAGGAACCAGCGAGTGTGGAGATGAACCCAGTCAGAGTCAGCACCTTCAGGGGAGAGAGTGAGAGAGAGGAACCAGCGAGTGTGGAGATGAACCCAGTCAGAGTCAGCACCTTCAGGGGAGAGAGTGAGAGAGAGGAACCAGGAGAGTGTGGAGATGAACCCAGTCAGAGTCAGCACCTTCAGGGGAGAGAGAGAGAGAGACAGAGAGGAATCAGCGAGTGTGAAGATGAACCCAGTCAGAGTCAGACTTATCAGGGGAGAGGAGAGAGAGAGAGAGAGGAAATAGAGAGTGTGGAGATGAACGCAGTCAGATTCAGCACCTTCAGGGGAGAGAGAGAGAGAGAGAGATAGGAACCAGAGAGTGTGGAGATGAACCCAGTCAGAGTCAGCACCTTCAGGGGAGAGAGAGAGAGAGAGAGAGAGAGGAACCAGAGAGTGTGGAGTTGAACGCAGTCAGAGTCAGCACCTTCAGGGGAGAGAGAGAGGAACAGGAAAGTGTGAAGATGAACCCAGTCAGAGTCAGCACCTTCAGGGGAGAGAGAGAGGAACAGGAGAGTGTGGAGATGAACCCAGTCAGAGTCAGCACCATCAGGAGAGAGATAGAGGAACAGGAGAGTGTGGAGATGAACCCAGTCTGGGTCAGCACCTTCAGGGGAGAGAGAGAGAGAGAGAGAGAGGAACCAGAGAGTGTGAAGATGAACCCAGTCAGAGTCAGCATCATCAGGGGAGAGAGAGAGAGAGAGACGAATCAGAGAGTGTGGAGATGAACCCAGTCAGAGTCAGCACCTTCAGGGGAGAGAGAGAGAGAGAGACGAATCATAGAGTGTGGAGATAAACCCAGTCTGAGTCAGCACCATCAGGAGAGAGAGAGAGGAACAGGAGAGTGTGGAGATGAACCCAGTCAGAGTCAGCACCATCAGGAGAGAGAGAGAGGAACAGGAGAGGTGTGAAGATGAACCCCAGTCAGAGTCAGCACCTTCAGGGAAGAGAGAGAGAGAGAGAGAGAGAGAGGAACCAGAGAGTGTGGAGATGAACCCAGTCAGTGTCAGCACCTTCAGGGGAGAGAGAGAGGAACAGGAGAGTGTGGAGATGAACCCAGTCAGAGTCAGCACCTTCAGGGGAGAGAGAGAGAGAGAGAGAGGAACCAGCGAGTGTGGAGATGAACCCAGTCAGAGTCAGCACCTTCAGGGGAGAGAGAGAGAGAGAGAGAGAGAGGAACAGGAGAGTGTGGAGATGAACCCAGTCAGAGTCAGCACCTTCAGGTGAGAGAGAGAGAGAGAGAGAGAGAGGAACCAGAGAGTGTGGAGATGAACCCAGTCAGAGTCAGCACCTTCAGGGGAGAGAGAGAGAGAGAGAGAGAGGAACCAGAGAGTGTGGAGATGAACCCAGTCAGAGTCAGCGCCTTCAGGGGAGAGAGAGAGACAGACAGAGAGAGAGAGGAACAGGAGAGTGTGAAGATGAACCCAGTCAGAGTCAGCACCTTCAGGGGAGAGAGAGAGAGAGAGAGAGAGGAACCAGCGAGTGTGGAGATGAACCCAGTCAGAGTCAGCACCATCAGGAGAGAGAGAGACGAACAGGAGAGTGTGGAGCTGAACCCAGTCAGAGTCAGCACCATCAGGAGAGAGAGAGAGGAACAGGGAGAGTGTGTAGATGAACCCAGTCAGAGTCAGCACTTTCAGGGGAGAGAGAGAGAGAGAGGAACCAGAGAGTGTGGAGATGAACCCAGTCAGAGTCAGCACCTTCAGGGGAGAGAGAGAGAGAGACAGAGAGAGAGAGGAATCAGAGAGTGTGGAGATGAACCCAGTCAGAGTCAGCACCTTCAGGGGAGAGAGAGAGAGAGAGAGAGAGGAAGCAGAGAGTGTGGAGATGAACCCAGTCAGAGTCAGCACCTTCAGGGGAGAGGAGGAGAGAGAGAGAGGAACCAGCGAGTGTGGAGATGAACCCAGTCAGAGTCAGCACCTTCAGGGGAGAGAGAGAGAGAGAGAGAGAGGAACCAGAGAGTGTGGAGATGAACCCAGTCAGAGTCAGCACCATCAGGAGAGAGAGAGAGGCACAGGAGAGTGTGGAGATGAACCCAGTCAGAGTCAGCACCTTCAGGGGAGAGAGAGAGAGAGAGAGAGAGGAACCAGCGAGTGTGGAGATGAACCCAGTCAGAGTCAGCACCTTCAGGGGGGAGAGAGAGAGAGAGAGAGAGAGGAACCAGAGAGTGTGGAGATGAACCCAGTCAGAGTCAGCACCATCAGGGGAGAGAGAGAGAGAGAGAGAGAGGAACAGGAGAGTGTGGAGATGAACCCAGTCAGAGTCAGCACCTTCAGGGGAGAGAGAGAGAGAGAGAGAGAGGAACCAGCGAGTGTGGAGATGAACCCAGTCAGAGTCAGCACCTTCAGGGGAGAGAGAGAGAGAGAGAGAGAGGAATCAGAGAGTGTGGAGATGAACCCAGTCAGAGTCAGCACCTTCAGGGGAGAGAGAGAGGAACAGGAGAGTGTGGAGATGAACCCAGTCAGAGTCAGCACCTTCAGGGGAGAGAGTGAGAGAGAGGAACCAGAGTGTGTGGAGATGAACCCAGTCAGAGTCAGCACATTCAAGGGAGAGAGAGAGAGAGAGAGAGAGGAACCAGAGAGTGTGAAGATGAACCCAGTCGGAGTCAGCATCATCAGGGGAGAGAGAGAGGAACAGGAGAGTGTGGAGATGAACCCAGTCAGTGTCAGCACCATCAGGAGAGAGAGAGAGGAACAGGAGAGTGTGGAGATGAACCCAGTCAGAGTCAGCACCTTCAGGGGAGAGAGAGAGAGAGAGAGATAGGAACAGGAGAGTGTGGAGATGAACCCAGTCAGAGTCAGCATCATCAGGGGAGAGAGAGAGAGAGAGAGAGGAACCAGCGAGTGTGGAGATGAACCCAGTCAGAGTCAGCACCTTCAGGGGAGAGAGTGAGAGAGAGGAACCAGCGAGTGTGGAGATGAACCCAGTCAGAGTCAGCACCTTCAGGGGAGAGAGTGAGAGAGAGGAACCAGAGAGTGTGGAGATGAACCCAGTCAGAGTCAGCACCTTCAGGGGAGAGAGAGAGAGAGACAGAGAGGAATCAGCGAGTGTGAAGATGAACCCAGTCAGAGTCAGACTTATCAGGGGAGAGAGAGAGAGAGAGAGAGGAAATAGAGAGTGTGGAGATGAACGCAGTCAGATTCAGCACCTTCAGGGGAGAGAGAGAGAGAGAGAGATAGGAACCAGAGAGTGTGGAGATGAACCCAGTCAGAGTCAGCACCTTCAGTGGAGAGAGAGAGAGAGAGAGAGAGAGGAACCAGAGAGTGTGGAGTTGAACGCAGTCAGAGTCAGCACGTTCAGGGGAGAGAGAGAGGAACAGGAAAGTTTGAAGATGAACCCAGTCAGAGTCAGCACCTTCAGGGGAGAGAGAGAGGAACAGGAGAGTGTGGAGATGAACCCAGTCAGAGTCAGCACCTTCAGGGGAGAGACAGAGGAACAGGAGAGTGTGGAGATGAACCCAGTCAGAGTCAGCACCATCAGGAGAGAGATAGAGGAACAGGAGAGTGTGGAGATGAACCCAGTCAGAGTCAGCACCTTCAGGGGAGAGAGAGAGAGAGAGAGAGAGGAACCAGAGAGTGTGAAGATGAACCCAGTCAGAGTCAGCATCATCAGGGGAGAGAGAGAGAGAGAGACGAATCAGAGAGTGTGGAGATGAACCCAGTCAGAGTCAGCACCTTCAGGGGAGAGAGAGAGAGAGAGACGAATCATAGAGTGTGGAGATAAACCCAGTCTGAGTCAGCACCATCAGGAGAGAGAGAGAGGAACAGGAGAGTGTGGAGATGAACCCAGTCAGAGTCAGCACCATCAGGAGAGAGAGAGAGGAACAGGAGAGTGTGAAGATGAACCCAGTCAGAGTCAGCACCTTCAGGGAAGAGAGAGAGAGAGAGAGAGAGAGAGAGGAACCAGAGAGTGTGGAGATGAACCCAGTCAGTGTCAGCACCTTCAGGGGAGAGAGAGAGGAACAGGAGAGTGTGGAGATGAACCCAGTCAGAGTCAGCACCTTCAGGGGAGAGAGAGAGAGAGAGAGGAACCAGCGAGTGTGGAGATGAACCCAGTCAGAGTCGGCACCTTCAGGGGAGAGAGAGAGGAACAGGAGAGTGTGGAGATGAACCCAGTCAGAGTCAGCACCTTCAGGGGAGAGAGAGAGGAACAGGAGAGTGTGGAGATGAACCCAGTCAGAGTCAGCACCTTCAGGGGAGAGAGAGAGAGAGAGAGGAACCAGAGAGTTTGGAGATGAACCCAGTCAGAGTCAGCACCTTCAGGGGAGAGAGAGAGAGAGAGAGAGAGGAACCAGAGAGTGTGGAGATGAACCCAGTCAGAGTCAGCACCTTCAGGGGAGAGAGAGAGAGATAGAGAGAGGAACCAGAGAGTGTGGAGATGAACCCAGTCGGAGTCAGCATCATCAGGGGAGAGAGAGAGGAACAGGAGAGTGTGGAGATGAACCCAGTCAGAGTCAGCACCATCAGGAGAGAGAGAGAGGAACAGGAGAGTGTGGAGATGAACCCAGTCAGAGTCAGCACCTTCAGGGGAGAGAGAGAGAGAGAGAGAGAGAGGAACCAGCGAGTGTGGAGATGAACCCAGTCAGAGTCAGCACCTTCAGGGGAGAGAGTGAGAGAGAGGAACCAGAGAGTGTGGAGATGAACGCAGTCAGAGTCAGCACCTTCAGGGGAGAGAGAGAGAGCGAGAGGAACCAGAGAGTGTGGAGATGAACCCAGTCAGAGTCAGCACCTTCAGGGGAGAGAGAGAGAGAGAGAGAGAGGAATCAGCGAGTGTGAAGATGAACCCAGTCAGAGTCAGACTTATCAGGGGAGAGAGAGAGAGAGAGAGAGAGAGGAAATAGAGAGTGTGGAGATGAACGCAGTCAGAGTCAGCACCTTCAGGGGAGAGAGAGAGAGAGAGAGAGAGAGGAACCAGAGAGTGTGGAGTTGAACGCAGTCAGAGTCAGCACCTTCAGGGGAGAGAGAGAGAGAGAGAGAGAGGAACCAGAGAGTGTGGAGATGAACCCAGTCAGAGTCAGCACCTTCAGGGGAGAGAGAGAGAGAGAGAGAGAGAGGAACCAGCGAGTGTGGAGATGAACCCAGTCAGAGTCAGCACCTTCAGGGGAGAGAGAGAGAGAGAGAGAGAGGAACCAGAGAGTGTGGAGATGAACCCAGTCAGAGTCAGCACCTTCAGGGGAGAGAGAGAGGAACAGGAGAGTGTGGAGATGAACCCAGTCAGAGTTAGCACCTTCAGGGGAGAGAGAGAGGAACAGGAGAGTGTGGAGATGAACCCAGTCAGAGTCAGCACCATCAGGAGAGAGAGAGAGGAACAGGAGAGTGTGAAGATGAACCCAGTCAGAGTCAGCACCTTCAGGGGAGAGAGAGAGAGAGAGAGAGAGAGGAACCAGAGAGTGTGAAGATGAACCCAGTCAGAGTCAGCATCATCAGGGGAGAGAGAGAGAGAGAGACGAATCAGAGAGTGTGGAGATGAACCCAGTCAGAGTCAGCACCTTCAGGGGAGAGAGAGAGAGAGAGACGAATCAGAGAGTGTGGAGATGAACCCAGTCTGAGTCAGCACCATCAGGAGAGAGAGAGAGGAACAGGAGAGTGTGGAGATGAACCCAGTCAGAGTCAGCACCATCAGGAGAGAGAGAGAGGAACAGGAGAGTGTGAAGATGAACCCAGTCAGAGTCAGCACCTTCAGGGGAGAGAGAGAGAGAGAGAGAGAGAGAGAGGAACCAGACAGTGTGGAGATGAACCCAGTCACAGTCAGCACCTTCAGGGGAGAGAGAGAGGAACAGGAGAGTGTGGAGATGAACCCAGTCAGAGTCTGCACCTTCAGGGGAGAGAGAGAGAGAGAGAGAGGAACCAGAGAGTGTGGAGATGAACCCAGTCAGAGTCAGCACCTTCAGGGGAGAGAGAGAGGAACAGGAGAGTGTGGAGATGAACCCAGTCAGAGTCAGCACCTTCAGGGGAGAGAGAGAGAGAGAGAGGAACCAGCGAGTGTGGAGATGAACCCAGTCAGAGTCAGCATCATCAGGGGAGAGAGAGAGAGAGAGAGAGAGGAATCAGAGAGTGTGGAGATGAACCCAGTCAGAGTCAGCACCATCAGGAGAGAGAGAGAGGAACAGGAGAGTGTGGAGATGAACCCAGTCAGAGTCAGACTTATCGGGGGAGAGAGAGAGTGAGAGAGAGAGGAACAAGAGAGTGTGGAGATGAACCCAGTCAGAGTCAACACCTTCAGGGGAGAGAGAGAGAGAGAGAGAGAGGAAGCAGAGAGTGTGGAGATGAACCCAGTCAGAGTCAGCACCATCAGGGGAGAGAGAGAGGAACCAGAGAGTGTGGAGATGAACCCAGTCAGAGTCAGCACCTTCAGGGGAGAGAGAGAGGAACAGGAGAGTGTGGAGATGAACCCAGTCAGAGTCAGCAACATCAGGAGAGAGAGAGAGGAACAGGAGAGTGTGGAGATGAACCCAGTCAGAGTCAGCACCTTCAGGGGAGAGAGAGAGAGAGAGAGAGAGGAACCAGAGAGTGTGGAGATGAACCCAGTCAGAGTCAGCACCTTCAGGGGAGAGAGAGAGAGAGAGAGAGAGAGAGGAACAGGAGAGTGTGGAGATGAACCCAGTCAGAGTCAGCACCTTCAGGGGAGAGAGAGAGAGAGAGGAACCAGAGAGTGTGGAGATAAACCCAGTCAGAGTCAGCACCATCAGGAGAGAGAGAGAGGAACAGGAAAGTGTGGAGATGAACCCAGACAGAGTCAGCACCTTCAGGGGAGAGAGAGAGAGAGAGAGAGAGAGGAACCAGAGAGTGTGAAGATGAACCCAGTCAGAGTCAGCACCTTCAGGAGAGAGAGAGAGAGAGAGAGAGGAACCAGAGTGTGTGGAGATGAACCCAGTCAGAGTCAGCACCTTCAGGGGAGAGAGAGAGAGAGAGAGAGAGGAACCAGAGTGTGTGGAGATGAACCCAGTCAGAGTCAGCACCATCAGGAGAGAGAGAGACGAACAGGAGAGTGTGGAGATGAACCCAGTCAGAGTCAGCACCTTCAGGGGAGAGAGAGAGAGAGACAGAGAGAGAGAGGAATCAGAGAGTGTGGAGATGAACCCAGTCAGAGTCAGCACCTTCAGGGGAGAGAGAGAGAGAGAGAGAGAGGAAGCAGAGAGTGTGGAGATGAACCCAGTCAGAGTCAGCACCTTCAGGGGAGAGAGAGAGAGAGAGAGGAACCAGCGAGTGTGGAGATGAACCCAGTCAGAGTCAGCACCTTCAGGGGAGAGAGAGAGAGAGAGAGAGAGGAACCAGAGAGTGTGGAGATGAAGCCAGTCAGAGTCAGCACCATCAGGAGAGAGAGAGAGGCACAGGAGAGTGTGGAGATGAACCCAGTCAGAGTCAGCACCTTCAGGGGAGAGAGAGAGAGAGAGAGAGAGGAACCAGCGAGTGTGGAGATGAACCCAGTCAGAGTCAGCACCTTCAGGGGAGAGAGAGAGAGAGAGAGAGAGGAACCAGAGAGTGTGGAGATGAACCCAGTCAGAGTCAGCACCATCAGGGGAGAGAGAGAGAGAGAGAGAGAGGAACAGGAGAGTGTGGAGATGAACCCAGTCAGAGTCAGCACCTTCAGGGGAGAGAGAGAGAGAGAGAGAGAGGAACCAGCGAGTGTGGAGATGAACCCAGTCAGAGTCAGCACCTTCAGGGGAGAGAGAGAGAGAGAGAGAGAGGAATCAGAGAGTGTGGAGATGAACCCAGTCAGAGTCAGCACCTTCATGGGAGAGAGAGAGGAACAGGAGAGTGTGGAGATGAACCCAGTCAGAGTCAGCACCTTCAGGGGAGAGAGTGAGAGAGAGGAACCAGAGTGTGTGGAGATGAACCCAGTCAGAGTCAGCACATTCAGGGGAGAGAGAGAGAGAGAGAGAGAGGAACCAGAGAGTGTGAAGATGAACCCAGTCGGAGTCAGCATCATCAGGGGAGAGAGAGAGGAACAGGAGAGTGTGGAGATGAACCCAGTCAGTGTCAGCACCTTCAGGGGAGAGAGAGAGAGAGAGAGATAGGAACAGGAGAGTGTGGAGATGAACCCAGTCAGAGTCAGCATCATCAGGGGAGAGAGAGAGAGAGAGAGAGGAACCAGCGAGTGTGGAGATGAACCCAGTCAGAGTCAGCACCTTCAGGGGAGAGAGTGAGAGAGAGGAACCAGCGAGTGTGGAGATGAACCCAGTCAGAGTCAGCACCTTCAGGGGAGAGAGTGAGAGAGAGGAACCAGAGAGTGTGGAGATGAACCCAGTCAGAGTCAGCACCTTCAGGGGAGAGAGAGAGAGAGACAGAGAGGAATCAGCGAGTGTGAAGATGAACCCAGTCAGAGTCAGACTTATCAGGGGAGAGAGAGAGAGAGAGAGAGGAAATAGAGAGTGTGGAGATGAACGCAGTCAGATTCAGCACCTGCAGGGGAGAGAGAGAGAGAGAGAGATAGGAACCAGAGAGTGTGGAGATGAACCCAGTCAGAGTCAGCACCTTCAGGGGAGAGAGAGAGAGAGAGAGAGAGAGGAACCAGAGAGTGTGGAGTTGAACGCAGTCTGAGTCAGCACCTTCAGGGGAGAGAGAGAGGAACAGGAAAGTGTGAAGATGAACCCAGTCAGAGTCAGCACCTTCAGGGGAGAGAGAGAGGAACAGGAGAGTGTGGAGATGAACCCAGTCAGAGTCAGCACCTTCAGGGGAGAGAGAGAGGAACAGGAGAGTGTGGAGATGAACCCAGTCAGAGTCAGCACCATCAGGAGAGAGATAGAGGAACAGGAGAGTGTGGAGATGAACCCAGTCAGAGTCAGCACCTTCAGGGGAGAGAGAGAGAGAGAGAGAGAGGAACCAGAGAGTGTGAAGATGAACCCAGTCAGAGTCAGCATCATCAGGGGAGAGAGAGAGAGAGAGACGAATCAGAGAGTGTGGAGATGAACCCAGTCAGAGTCAGCACCTTCAGGGGAGAGAGAGAGAGAGAGACGAATCATAGAGTGTGGAGATAAACCCAGTCTGAGTCAGCACCATCAGGAGAGAGAGAGAGGAACAGGAGAGTGTGGAGATGAACCCAGTCAGAGTCAGCACCATCAGGAGAGAGAGAGAGGAACAGGAGAGTGTGAAGATGAACCCAGTCAGAGTCAGCACCTTCAGGGAAGAGAGAGAGAGAGAGAGAGAGAGAGGAACCAGAGAGTGTGGAGATGAACCCAGTCAGTGTCAGCACCTTCAGGGGAGAGAGAGAGGAACAGGAGAGTGTGGAGATGAACCCAGTCAGAGTCAGCACCTTCAGGGGAGAGAGAGAGAGAGAGAGGAACCAGCGAGTGTGGAGATGAACCCAGTCAGAGTCAGCACCTTCAGGGGAGAGAGAGAGGAACAGGAGAGTGTGGAGATGAACCCAGTCAGAGTCAGCACCTTCAGGGGAGAGAGAGAGGAACAGGAGAGTGTGGAGATGAACCCAGTCAGAGTCAGCACCTTCAGGGGAGAGAGAGAGAGAGAGAGGAACCAGAGAGTTTGGAGATGAACCCAGTCAGAGTCAGCACCTTCAGGGGAGAGAGAGAGAGAGAGAGAGAGGAACCAGAGAGTGTGGAGATGAACCCAGTCAGAGTCAGCACCTTCAGGGGAGAGAGAGAGAGATAGAGAGAGGAACCAGAGAGTGTGGAGATGAACCCAGTCGGAGTCAGCATCATCAGGGGAGAGAGAGAGGAACAGGAGAGTGTGGAGATGAACCCAGTCAGAGTCAGCACCATCAGGAGAGAGAGAGAGGAACAGGAGAGTGTGGAGATGAACCCAGTCAGAGTCAGCACCTTCAGGGGAGAGAGAGAGAGAGAGAGAGAGAGGAACCAGCGAGTGTGGAGATGAACCCAGTCAGAGTCAGCACCTTCAGGGGAGAGAGTGAGAGAGAGGAACCAGAGAGTGTGGAGATGAACGCAGTCAGAGTCAGCACCTTCAGGGGAGAGAGAGAGAGCGAGAGGAACCAGAGAGTGTGGAGATGAACCCAGTCAGAGTCAGCACCTTCAGGGGAGAGAGAGAGAGAGAGAGAGAGGAATCAGCGAGTGTGAAGATGAACCCAGTCAGAGTCAGACTTATCAGGGGAGAGAGAGAGAGAGAGAGAGAGAGGAAATAGAGAGTGTGGAGATGAACGCAGTCAGAGTCAGCACCTTCAGGGGAGAGAGAGAGAGAGAGAGAGAGAAACCAGAGAGTGTGTAGATGAACCCAGTCAGAGTCAGCACCTTCAGGGGAGAGAGAGAGAGAGAGAGAGAGAGGAACCAGCGAGTGTGGAGATGAACCCAGTCAGAGTCAGCACCTTCAGGGGAGAGAGAGAGAGAGAGAGAGAGAGGAACCAGAGAGTGTGGAGATGAACCCAGTCAGAGTCAGCACCTTCAGGGGAGAGAGAGAGGAACAGGAGAGTGTGGAGATGAACCCAGTCAGAGTTAGCACCTTCAGGGGAGAGAGAGAGGAACAGGAGAGTGTGGAGATGAACCCAGTCAGAGTCAGCACCTTCAGGGGAGAGAGAGAGAGAGAGAGAGAGGAACCAGAGAGTGTGAAGATGAACCCAGTCAGAGTCAGCACCATCAGGAGAGAGAGAGAGGAACAGGAGAGTGTGGAGATGAACCCAGTCAGAGTCAGCACCTTCAGGGGAGAGAGAGAGAGAGAGAGAGAGGAACCAGAGAGTGTGAAGATGAACCCAGTCAGAGTCAGCATCATCAGGGGAGAGAGAGAGAGAGAGACGAATCAGAGAGTGTGGAGATGAACCCAGTCAGAGTCAGCACCTTCAGGGGAGAGAGAGAGAGAGAGACGAATCAGAGAGTGTGGAGATGAACCCAGTCTGAGTCAGCACCATCAGGAGAGAGAGAGAGGAACAGGAGAGTGTGGAGATGAACCCAGTCAGAGTCCGCACCATCAGGAGAGAGAGAGAGGAACAGGAGAGTGTGAAGATGAACCCAGTCAGAGTCAGCACCTTCAGGGGAGAGAGAGAGAGAGAGAGAGAGAGAGAGGAACCAGACAGTGTGGAGATGAACCCAGTCACAGTCAGCACCTTCAGGGGAGAGAGAGAGGAACAGGAGAGTGTGGAGATGAACCCAGTCAGAGTCTGCACCTTCAGGGGAGAGAGAGAGAGAGAGAGAGGAACCAGAGAGTGTGGAGATGAACCCAGTCAGAGTCAGCACCTTCAGGGGAGAGAGAGAGGAACAGGAGAGTGTGGAGATGAACCCAGTCAGAGTCAGCACCTTCAGGGGAGAGAGAGAGAGAGAGAGGAACCAGCGAGTGTGGAGATGAACCCAGTCAGAGTCAGCATCATCAGGGGAGAGAGAGAGAGAGAGAGAGAGGAATCAGAGAGTGTGGAGATGAACCCAGTCAGAGTCAGCACCATCAGGAGAGAGAGAGAGGAACAGGAGAGTGTGGAGATGAACCCAGTCAGAGTCAGACTTATCGGGGGAGAGAGAGAGTGAGAGAGAGAGGAACAAGAGAGTGTGGAGATGAACCCAGTCAGAGTCAACACCTTCAGGGGAGAGAGAGAGAGAGAGAGAGAGGAAGCAGAGAGTGTGGAGATGAACCCAGTCAGAGTCAGCACCATCAGGGGAGAGAGAGAGGAACCAGAGAGTGTGGAGATGAACCCAGTCAGAGTCAGCACCTTCAGGGGAGAGAGAGAGGAACAGGAGAGTGTGGAGATGAACCCAGTCAGAGTCAGCAACATCAGGAGAGAGAGAGAGGAACAGGAGAGTGTGGAGATGAACCCAGTCAGAGTCAGCACCATCAGGAGAGAGAGAGAGGAACAGGAGAGTGTGGAGATGAACCCAGTCAGAGTCAGCACCTTCAGGGGAGAGAGAGAGAGAGAGAGAGAGGAACCAGAGAGTGTGGAGATGAACCCAGTCAGAGTCAGCACCTTCAGGGGAGAGAGAGAGAGATAGAGAGAGAGAGGAACAGGAGAGTGTGGAGATGAACCCAGTCAGAGTCAGCACCTTCAGGGGAGAGAGAGAGAGAGAGGAACCAGAGAGTGTGGAGATAAACCCAGTCAGAGTCAGCACCATCAGGAGAGAGAGAGAGGAACAGGAAAGTGTGGAGATGAACCCAGACAGAGTCAGCACCTTCAGGGGAGAGAGACAGAGAGAGAGAGAGTTGGAACCAGAGAGTGTGGAGATGAACCCAGTCAGAGTCAGCACCTTCAGGGGAGAGAGAGAGAGAGAGAGAGAGGAACCAGAGAGTGTGAAGATGAACCCAGTCAGAGTCAGCACCTTCAGGAGAGAGAGAGAGAGAGAGAGAGGAACCAGAGTGTGTGGAGATGAACCCAGTCAGAGTCAGCACCTTCAGGGGAGAGAGAGAGAGAGAGAGAGAGGAACCAGAGTGTGTGGAGATGAACCCAGTCAGAGTCAGCACCATCAGGAGAGAGGGAGACGAACAGGAGAGTGTGGAGATGAACCCAGTCAGAGTCAGCACCTTCAGGGGAGAGAGAGAGAGAGAGAAAGAGAGAGGAACCAGAGACTGTGGAGATGAACCCAGTCAGAGTCAGCACCATCAGGAGAGAGAGAGAGGAACAGGAGAGTGTGGAGATGAACCCAGTCAGAGTCAGCACCTTCAGGGGAGAGAGAGAGAGAGAGACGAATCAGAGAGTGTGGAGATGAACCCAGTCAGAGTCAGCACCATCAGGAGAGAGAGAGAGAGAGAGAGGTACAGGAGAGTGTGGAGATGAACCCAGTCAGAGTCAGCACCTTCAGGGGAGAGAGTGAGAGAGAGGAACCAGAGAGTGTGGAGACGAACGCAGTCAGAGTCAGCACCTTCAGGGGAGAGAGAGAGAGAGAGAGAGAGGAACCAGAGATTGTGGAGATGAACCCAGTCAGAGTCAGCACCTTCAGGAGAGAGAGAGAGGAACAGGAGAGTGTGGAGATGAACCCAGTCAGAGTCAGCACCTTCAGGGGATAGAGAGAGGAACAGGAGAGTGTGGAGATGAACCCAGTCAGAGTCAGCACCATCAGGAGAGAGAGAGAGGAACAGGAGAGTGTGGAGATGAACCCAGTCAGAGTCAGCACCTTCAGGGGAGAGAGAGAGAGAGAGAGAGAGGAACCAGAGAGTGTGGAGATGAACCCAGTCAGAGTCAGTACCTTCGGGGGAGAGAGAGAGAGAGAGAGACGAATCAGAGAGTGTGGAGATGAACCCAGTCTGAGTCAGCACCATCAGGAGAGAGAGAGAGGAACAGGAGAGTGTGAAGATGAACCCAGTCAGAGTCAGCACCTTCAGGGAAGAGAGAGAGAGAGAGAGAGAGAGAGGAACCAGAGAGTGTGGAGATGAACCCAGTCAGAGTCAGCATCATCAGGGGAGAGAGAGAGGAACAGGAGAGTGTGGAGATGAACCCAGTCAGAGTCAGCATCATCAGGGGAGAGAGAGAGGAACAGGAGAGTGTGGAGATGAACCCAGTCAGAGTCAGCACCTTCAGGGGAGAGAGAGAGAGAGAGAGAGAGGAACCAGCGAGTGTGGAGATGAACCCAGTCAGAGTCAGCACCTTCAGGGGAGAGAGAGAGAGAGAGAGAGAGGAACCAGAGAGTGTGGAGATGAACCCAGTCAGAGTCAGCACCTTCAGGGGAGAGAGAGAGAGAGAGAGAGAGAGGAACCAGAGAGTGTGGAGATGAACCCAGTCAGAGTCAGCACCTTCAGGAGAGAGAGAGAGGAACAGGAGAGTGTGGAGATGAACCCAGTCAGAGTCAGCACCATCAGGAGAGAGAGAGAGGAACATGAGAGTGTGGGGATGAACCCAGTCAGAGTCAGCACCATCAGGAGAGAGAGAGAGGAACAGGAGAGTGTGGAGATGAACCCAGTCAGAGTCAGCATCATCAGGGGAGAGAGAGAGAGAGAGAGAGAGGAACAGGAGAGTGTGGAGATGAACCCAGTCTGAGTCAGCACCTTCAGGGGAGAGAGAGAGAGAGAGGAACCAGAGAGTGTGGAGATGAACCCAGTCAGAGTCAGCACCATCAGGAGAGAGAGAGAGGAACAGGAAAGTGTGGAGATGAACCCAGACAGAGTCAGCACCTTCAGGGGAGAGAGACAGAGAGAGAGAGAGAGGAACCAGAGAGTGTGGAGATGAACCCAGTCAGAGTCAGCACCTTCAGGGGAGAGAGAGAGAGAGAGAGGAACCAGAGAGTGTGAAGATGAACCCACTCAGAGTCAGCACCTTCAGGAGAGAGAGAGAGAGAGAGAGGAACCAGAGTGTGTGGAGATGAACCCAGTCAGAGTCAGCACCTTCAGGGGAGAGAGACAGAGAGAGAGAGAGAGGAACCAGAGAGTGTGGAGATGAACCCAGTCAGAGTCAGCACCTTCAGGAGAGAGAGAGAGAGAGAGAGGAACCAGAGTGTGTGGAGATGAACCCAGTCAGAGTCAGCACCTTCAGGGGAGAGAGAGAGAGAGAGAGAGAGAGGAACCAGAGTGTGTGGAGATGAACCCAGTCAGAGTCAGCACCTTCAGGGGAGAGAGAGAGAGAGAGAAAGAGAGAGGAACCAGAGAGTGTGGAGATGAACCCAGTCAGAGTCAGCACCATCAGGAGAGAGAGAGAGGAACAGGAGAGTGTGGAGATGAACCCAGTCAGAGTCAGCACCTTCAGGGGAGAGAGACAGAGAGAGACGAATCAGAGAGTGTGGAGATGAACCCAGTCAGAGTCAGCACCATCAGGAGAGAGAGAGAGAGAGAGAGAGAGGAAAAGGAGAGTGTGGAGATGAACCCAGTCAGAGTCAGCACCTTCAGGGTAGAGAGTGAGAGAGAGGAACCAGAGAGTGTGGAGATGAACGCAGTCAGAGTCAGCACCTTCAGCGGAGAGAGAGAGAGAGAGAGAGATGAACCAGAGAGTGTGGAGATGAACCCAGTCAGAGTCAGCACCCTCAGGAGAGAGAGAGAGGAACAGGAGAGTGTGGAGATGAACCCAGTCAGATTCAGCACCTTCAGGGGATAGAGAGAGGAACAGGAGAGTGTGGAGATGAACCCAGTCAGAGTCAGCACCATCAGGAGAGAGAGAGAGGAACAGGAGAGTGTGGAGATGAACCCAGTCAGAGTCAGCACCTTCAGGGGAGAGAGAGAGAGAGAGAGAGAGGAACCAGAGAGTGTGGAGATGAACCCAGTCAGAGTCAGCACCTTCAGGGGAGAGAGAGAGAGAGAGAGAGAGGAACCAGAGAGTGTGAAGATGAACCCAGTCAGAGTCAGCATCATCAGGGGAGAGAGAGAGAGAGAGACGAATCAGAGAGTGTGGAGATGAACCCAGTCAGAGTCAGCACCTTCAGGGGAGAGAGAGAGAGAGAGACGAATCAGAGAGTGTGGAGATGAACCCAGTCTGAGTCAGCACCATCAGGAGAGAGATAGAGGAACAGGAGAGTGTGAAGATGAAACCAGACAGAGTCAGCACCTTCAGGGGAGAGAGAGAGAGAGAGAGAGAGAGAGAGAGGAACCAGAGAGTGTGGAGATGAACCCTGTCAGAGTCAGCACCTTCAGGGGAGAGAGAGAGGAACAGCAGAGTGTGGAGATGAACCCAGTCAGAGTCAGCACCTTCAGGGGAGAGAGTGAGAGAGAGAGAGAGAGGAACCAGCGAGTGTGGAGATGAACCCAGTCAGAGTCAGCACCTTCAGGGGAGAGAGAGAGAGAGAGAGAGAGAGGAACCAGAGAGTGTGCAGATGAACCCAGTCAGAGTCAGCACCATCAGGGGAGAGAGAGAGGAACCAGAGAGTGTGGAGATGATCCCAGTCAGAGTCAGCACCTTCAGGGGAGAGAGAGAGAGAGAGGGAGAGAGAGGAACCAGAGAGTGTGGAGATGAACCCAGTCGGAGTCAGCACCTTCAGGAGAGAGAGAGAGGAACAGGAGAGTGTGGAGATGAACCCAGTCAGAGTCAGCACCTTCAGGAGAGAGAGAGAGGAACAGGAGAGTGTGGAGATGAACCCAGTCAGAGTCAGCATCATCAGGGGAGAGAGAGAGAGAGAGAGAGAGGAACAGGAGAGTCTGGAGATGAACCCAGTCAGAGTCAGCACCTTCAGGGGAGAGAGAGAGAGAGAGGAACCAGAGAGTGTGGAGATGAACCCAGTCTGAGTCAGCACCATCAGGAGAGAGAGAGAGGAACAGGAAAGTGAGGAGATGAACCCAGACAGAGTCAGCACCTTCAGGGGAGAGAGACAGAGAGAGAGAGAGAGGATCCAGAGAGTGTGGAGATGAACCCAGTCAGAGTCAGCACCTTCAGGGTAGAGAGAGATGGAGAGGAACCAGAGAGTGTGAAGATGAACCCAGTCAGAGTCAGCACCATCAGGAGAGAGAGAGAGAAACAGGAAAGTGTGGAGATGAACCCAGTCAGAGTCAGCATCATCAGGGGAGAGAGAGAGAGAGAGAGAGAGAGAGGAACCAGAGAGTGTGAAGATGAACCCAGTCAGAGTCAGCATCATCAGGGGAGAGAGAGAGAGAGAGAGAGAGAGACAGAGAGAGAGATTCCGGAGAGTGTGAAGATGAACCCAGTCAGAGTCAGCACCTTCAGGGGAGAGAGAGAGAGAGAGAGAGAGAGGAACCAGCGAGTGTGGAGATGAACCCAGTCAGAGTCAGCACCATCAGGGGAGAGAGAGAGAGAGAGAGAGAGAGAGAGGAACCAGAGAGTGTGAAGATGAACCCAGTCAGAGTCAGCACCTTCAGGAGAGAGAGAGAGGAACAGGAGAGTGTGGAGATGAACCCAGTCAGAGTCAGCACTTTCAGGGGAGTAGAGAGAGAGAGAGAGAGAGGAACCAGCGAGTGTGGAGATGAACCCAGTCAGAGTCAGCATCATCAGGGGAGAGAGAGAGAGAGATAGAGAGGAACCAGAGTGTTTGAAGATGAACCCAGTCGCAGTCAGCATCATCAGGGGAGAGAGAGAGAGAGAGAGAGAGAGAGGAACAGGAGAGTGTGGAGATGAACCCAGTCAGAGTCAGCACCTTCAGGGGAAAGAGACAGAGAGAGAGAGAGGAACAGGAGAGTGTGGAGATGAACCCAGTCGCAGTCAGCATCATCAGGGGTGAGAGAGAGAGAGAGAGAGGAACCAGAGAGTGTGGAGATGAACCCAGTCAGAGTCAGCACCTTCAGGGGAGAGAGAGAGAGAGACAGAGAGGAACCAGAGAGTGTGAAGATGAACCCAGTCAGAGTCAGCACCTTCAGGGGAGAGAGAGAGAGAGAGAGAGAGGAACAGGAGAGTGTGGAGATGAACCCAGTCAGAGTCAGCACCTTCAGGGGAGAGAGAGAGAGAGACAGAGAGGAACCAGAGAGTGTGAAGATGAACCCAGTCAGAGTCAGCATCATCAGGGGAGAGAGAGAGAGAGAGAGAGAGGAACCAGAGAGTGTGAAGATGAACCCAGTCAGAGTCAGCACCATCAGGAGAGAGAGAGAGGAACAGGAGAGTGTGGAGATGAACCCAGTCAGAGTCAGCACTTTCAGGGGAGAGAGAGAGAGAGAGAGGAACCAGCGAGTGTGGAGATGAACCCAGTCAGAGTCAGCATCATCAGGGGAGAGAGAGAGAGAGACAGTGAGGAACCAGAGAGTGTGGAGATGAACCCAGTCAGAGTCAGCACTTTCAGGGGAGAGAGAGAGAGAGAGAGGAACCAGCGAGTGTGGAGATGAACCCAGTCAGAGTCAGCATCATCAGGGGAGAGAGAGAGAGAGAGAGAGAG
The DNA here is from genome assembly GCA_026770705.1 of Isurus oxyrinchus. Lineage (NCBI taxonomy): Eukaryota > Metazoa > Chordata > Chondrichthyes > Lamniformes > Lamnidae > Isurus > Isurus oxyrinchus. The sequence continues at coordinate 5,214,259 of JANJGN010000044.1, forward strand.
GAACCAGAGAGTGTGGAGATGAACCCAGTCAGAGTCAGCACCTTCAGGGGAGAGAGAGAGGAACAGGAGAGTGTGGAGATGAACCCAGTCAGAGTCAGCACCTTCAGGGGAGAGAGAGAGGAACTGGAGAGTGTGGAGATGAACCCAGTCAGAGTCAGCACCATCAGGCGAGAGAGAGAGGAACAGGAGAGTGTGGAGATGAACCCAGTCAGAGTCAGCGCCTTCAGGGGAGAGAGAGAGAGAGAGAGAGAGGAACCAGAGAGTGTGGAGATGAACCCAGTCAGAGTCAGCACCATCAGGAGAGAGAGAGAGGAACAGGAGAGTGTGGAGATGAACCCAGTCAGAGTCAGCACCTTCTGGGGAGAGAGAGAGAGAGAGAGAGAGGAACCAGAGAGTGTGGAGATGAACCCAGTCAGAGTCAGCACCTTCAGGGGAGAGAGAGAGGAACAGGAGAGTGTGGAGATGAACCCAGTCAGAGTCAGCACCTTCAGGGGAGAGAGAGAGAGATAGAGGAACCAGCGAGTGTGGAGATGAACCCAGTCAGAGTCAGCACCATCAGGAGAGAGAGAGAGAGAGAGAGAGAGGAACAGGAGAGTGTGGAGATGAACCCAGTCAGAGTCAGCACCTTCAGGGGAGAGAGAGAGGAACAGGAGAGTGTGGAGATGAACCCAGTCAGAGTCAGCACCTTCAGGGGAGAGAGAGAGAGAGAGAGAGAGAGAGGAACCAGAGAGTGTGGAGATGA